>CAWUFQ010000008.1:0-492500 GCA_963921405.1 Cepaea hortensis | reverse complement strand
CATCTCACTGGACAAATGTCACCAATACTAAAGAACAAACATGTATCAGTAACTACTAAGAAAGCATTCTACAACACAATCTTCCTATCATCTCTGTGCTATCAATGCCAAACCTGGACGATGAAAGAAAACTTGAAAAGAAAAATCACAACATAAATGAGATTCCTGGGAAGAATACTCAATGTATCAAGAAGAGAGATGATCAGAAATAAAGAAATCAGGGCTAAAGTGGGGGTTATAGCAGTGCTCGATTTTACCAAAAGTCAGCAGGTTAAATGATTTGTCTAAATAACTAGATTACCAACTAACAGTATAATTCAACAAGCCATGATGTACAGACCAGATGGAAGCAGAGAAAGGCGCCGGTCACGGAATCGATGGACAGAGGGAATTAAAGAGTCAATGTTAATTTCGAAATATGAATTCAATAAACGGACACTCTCGTGTTGTTTATGCTTCATTTGGACATCGCAAAGTACACAAGGAACCTGATGAGATGAGATGCGACTAATAAAAGAACACGCACATTAACAGGCTGCCTAAAAAATAAAAAAAGATGGAAAATGCATACTAGAAAAAGATCAGAGTTTACATGTATGATCAGATTATGTGGAAAATATGATGATACCAGAGAACAGTATGATATTCGAAATAGTAATAAAGGACCATCGATTTTGAAGATGGAGGTTCAGAATGATGTTAACCATAAGCAAAATGGCAAGACCACAGGTTCAGAAAACATCAAAACATAAATTATCAATGCCTTACAAGAATATGGAACAGACCAAGATACCAGATTGCTGATACTGGAGACATACCTCCTGAATTGTGAAATTCTATATTTATTGCAATGCCAAAGAAATCAGGAGCATTGGAATGTGATCAACATCGAACTATTAGTTTAATGAGCCACCTAACGAAGATTTGTCAAAGAAATATCATTTTTCGGACTTTTCTGTGTAAACGAATTTACATCTACTGGTATGGAGCTGGGTTCTTATTTTCACAGCTTTTAGGCACACAGTCCAGTTTGTCTATGCTATCTGTGTGGTTAAGTTTTTCTTGAACGTATTCTGCTTACTTTGCTAGTCTATGTTGTTAGACCCCTTTTGTATTTTTATGATGGTGGTTAGGTTGTAGCATTGTAGCATGCAACTCTATTTTTCATATTGTTGATAGTTTGTAAAATTCTCTTGTGTAGTCTATGATGAAGGTTGCCACCTGTTCACCGTATATTCGCCAGAATTCATTTTCAGATGAATCTATTGTTTGTTTCAATTGTTTAATTCACGAGTGCATTTTTTGGGAGACTCCTGGGAGTCGGCGCTGAAGCTGCGTAGTTCGTACTTTGTGCGACACTTTCGACGGGTCGCCCTGCGATTGGAGACCGAGCCATGTGAGAAAACCCGGGTCAATGAGGTCTTTCTGGTGACTGCCGAGTCCATCGACGATGAACTGTGGTATTCGTGGATGAATTTTGTGTTGACATTCTGACGGAGGCATTACGCACAGTGTACCTGTGCGGGCTTGTTGGATTGCCGAGACTCCCGTCTAATCCACTTTTCACATTGGACAGTGGGGAGCATTTTGTGTGATATTCGCTAGTATGGGAATGGAGCATAATGGGGACGACCCGTTTTCGTGAAGTTGGAACCTCGACTAACTAACTAACTAATTGTTTGTTTGGTATTTCCCTGTGCTATTCTATATGAAACATAGTCTTGTTCAGACAGAAATGTAATCCATTTTTATATGTTATCTTCTTTCTGAATAAGCTGTCTTTAATTTATTGTCCCACCAAGCGGCTCTTAATCTTATTTCTTGCCCTGCTTTTGTTGATTTCACATTTCTTGTCCAGTATGTCGAGCATGGCAGACTTTAACATAACCAAGAGAAACGTGTATACAGCTTTCATATGCGGTGTCTGCCAAAATTGATTGGTATTAAGTGGCAAGACAAAATCACAAATACTGAATTATTGGAAAGGTCAGGTTGTGTGTCGGCATATTCCATGCTCATTCTTCGTTGACTTAGATGGATAGGATATCTTAGGAGGATGGATGATGGTAGAATGTCAAAGGACGTCTTTTTTGGTGAATTACAGGTGGGTAGGAGATCTCAGGGTTGTACTACGATACAAAGATGTGTGTATGTGGGACATGACTGATATAGACATTGATAATGCACATTGGGAGCAAGTCGCCGCCGAACGTGTTGCATGGACGGCAAATATCAGACATGCAATAAAGACAAAGGAAAAAATGCAGATAAATCACAAACCGAGCACGCGAGACATAAGATGGTGCATGCTGGTGGAAATGGCAGTATGTTCACTGTGGACAAACATTTACAGCGCTGAATTGGCATTATCAGTCACATTCGCTACCGCCATGGGTTGTAGTTATTAAGCTTTTTTGAAGCACAATGCAACAAACTATCGTCTGCCAAGACGGCAAGGTGTCAATGAAAATGATTTTCAATATATATGAGCGTTTTACTTTCACGGTAATTGTGTCCTGTACTGTCCTCACATATACGATACGTGCACTTGTAATTATATGAGTGCGTTACTTCTTTGTTTATGAGAGTCTTCTGTTTACTATATATGCGTGTTGTACTTTCTTAACTTATGTGATTGTTTAATTTTCACTAAATGCGATCATGTGTTTCCACTGTATATGAACGTGCACTATCGCTGTATATAAATGTGTACTTTCACTGTATATAAACGTGTACTTTCACTATATGTAAACGTGTAATCCCACTGTAAATAATCGTGTACTATCAATGTATATGAAAAAGTACTTCCACAGTATATAAATAAACGTGTACTTTCACTGTGTATAAACGAATATTTCCACTGAATATTAAAGTGTACTGCAACTGCATAAGAACGAGTAATTACACTACGTATACACGTGTACTTTCACAGTTTATGAACGAGTACTTTCACTGTATGTGAACGTGCACTTTCACTGTATCAGTACGCGTACTTCCACTGTATATAAAGGTACACTTTCACTGTATATAAACGTTTCCATTCACTGTATATGAAGGTGCATTTTCACTGTATCTGAACGTGTACTTCCACTGTATATAAAGGTACACTTTCACTGTATATAAATGTGTACGTTCACTGTATATGAAGGTGCATTTTCACTGTATCTGAACATGTACTTCCAGTGTATGTGAACGTGCATTTTCACTGTATATGAATGTTTACTTTAACTGTGCATGAAGTTTTACTTTCAATGTATATGAATGTGTACTTTCACTGTTTATGAACGTGTACTTTCACTGTGTATGAATGTGTACTTTTAACTGTATGTGAATATTTACTTGCATTGTGTATGAACTTTTGCCTTCAATGTATATGAATGTGTACATTCTCTGTATATGAATGTGTACGGTCACTTTTCATGAACTTGCATTTCAATGTCTATGAACGTGTACTTTCAGTGTT
Organism: Cepaea hortensis; assembly: GCA_963921405.1. Classification (NCBI taxonomy): domain Eukaryota; kingdom Metazoa; phylum Mollusca; class Gastropoda; order Stylommatophora; family Helicidae; genus Cepaea; species Cepaea hortensis. The sequence continues at coordinate 489,037 of CAWUFQ010000008.1, read as the reverse complement.
TATTAATGTGTACTTTCATTGTATGTGAACTTGTACTTTCACTGTATATGAATGTGTACTTTCACTGTATATGAAGGTGTACTTTCATTGTATATGAATGTGCACTTTCACTGTGTATGAATGTGTACTGTCACTGCATATGAATGTCTGCTTTCACTATTTATATACGTTACCTGTATATGAATGTACACTTTCTCAGTAAATGAACGTGTACTTCAAGTGTATACAAACAAGTCGCATAGCACGCCATGATACCTCTTGGATACGTGGTGCAGTTCAGTATTTTTATAAAACTCGAAACTCAAAAACTGTGGATAATGTGGTAACTATCCCGACGGTCTGATTTCCCCACACAATAACTTTCCTGGTCCTGATTTTACTCTGAATTTACTACAGACGAGCAGGCAATGAATAGGACATGTTTGCTTCTTACTGGTTTCGAACAGGTGGCTACTGAAACGGTAGCGTTAGCAACACCTTGTATAGTGCGTTCACAAATGTTTTCCCTCATTCACGTTCCCTGTTTTCATAGTATCTGTTGCATCGTTATGAAATGTGTTATGCCGTCTTATATTTACTCCCACCCTACGAATATCTCTTTGATGGGTCCTTAAACAACTGAAATTATTGGAAGCGGCGAAATTTCTTTGCTGTTTTGGCGAAAATGTGTTGAATTCACACGCTAATAAACTTATTTTACAGTAATGCACGTAAATTCAGTTAGCGACCTCTGAACGCTTCCGTTCCACATTGTGACGTGCCTCTTATAATGGCAATCTCGTGCACCACCGAGAGTATTCTTTATTGAACACTGCCGTTTCCATGTAAAGATGGAATACATTTCATAATAAACACTTCATCTACGATCCGTAAATTATACACAGTATATAAACAAACATTGAGATCTGCTACACAATCTCCAGAACAAAAATATTTTTGTTTGGTGTACATAATGATAAGGTTATATGTTACATCTCATCATTTTCACTCAGTTGGTTACTGAGTTATGGATTTTTATACAGTGGCAGACATTTGAAAACGCATTGTAGTCACTCATCTACTGCTTCTCGCTCGGGTTGAGTTAAACAAATTAACATGTTACTACCTGATTTATTCTGGCAGGTTGTCCGGACTACTACGGTGACTGTCACGAGCCAGGCAGCACTGGATTAACCTGGAAAATAGATGGTCACCTCCACACATACTGCCGCTGTAGGGCTTTCAGCAATGGCACTGTCAGCTATGCATGCCACTAGTGACAAAGAACGAGGTTTTCTGGTCATGCAAGCAATCTCGCTGGCAGAGATGGTGAAGATACAACGGCGATTGCAATCTCTATTGACTAGACCTTGTAGATATGAATAGTAGTATGTGTGAGATGTAGTCAGGAGAGCGTTGATGGTTTATGTTCTACAAGTGTTTCCCTTTATGTTACCACACACAGCTTTTCTGATTATCTTTATTTATTGAATTAAATAAACTTCAGCCTCAAATTTAAAACCGTCTTTATATTCATTAATTGTTTCATTGATTGATTCTCCCTTAATTGATTCATTCATCTCTCCTTCATTGATTCATCCACCCCTTCATTGATTGATTCATTCCTTCATTGACACATTCATTCCTTCATTGATTTACTCATTCCGTCATTGATGCATCCAGTCATTAATTGATTCATTCATTCCTTCATTGATTGATTAATTAATTCATTCATTGATTCAGTCATTCATTGATTCATTTAGTTCTTCGTTGATCTATTCAGTCATCCATTGATAGATTATTTCCTTCATTGATTCATGCAGTCCTTCATTGATTGATTCGGTCCTGTGTTGATTGTTTTAGTCCTTAATGCATTTATTCATTCATTCATTGATTCATTTGGTCCTTCAATTATGGATTCATTCATGCATTGATCGATTCAGTCTTTCATTGATTGATTTATTTCTTCACTTATTCATAATGCTTTTCATTTATTCATTCAGTCATTCATTGACTGATTCAGACTTTCATTGATTCATTAATTCCTTTATTTATGGAGGCAGTCCATCACTGATTCACGTATTCCCCAATTGATCTATTCTGTCTTTTACTAATTCATTCAATCCATCATTAATTCATTCAGTCCTCCATTGACTGATTCAGCCCTTCATTGATTGATTATACCCTTCATTGTTGACTCAGTTCTTCATTGTTTGGTCCATTCCTTAATTTATTCATTCATTCCTTCAATGGTTCATTAATTTCTGCATTGATTTAATCAGTCCTTCGTTGATTGATTCATTCTTTCATCGATTAATGCAGGCCTTCATTGATTGATTCATACATTTAATGATTCATTCAGTTCTGCATTGCTTGATTTATTCCTTAACTGATTGATTCATTCCTTTGTTGATTCATTCAGTTCTTAATTTGATTAATTCAGTCCTTTATTGATTGATATTTCCCTTTATTGATTGATTCAATCCTTTAATGATTCATTCATTCCTGCATTGATTCATTCAGTCCCTCATTTATTGATTTATTTATTCATTGGATGATTCAATATTTCATTGATTTATTCAGTCCTTCATTGGTTGAGTCATTCCGTTATTGATTCATTCAGTCCCTAATGATCGATTCGGTCCTTCATTGATCCATTCAGTATTTCATTGATTGATTCAAACATTCATTGATTTATTCATTTCTGCATTGATTCGATTAGAAATTCATTGATTTAGTTATTCATCCAATCCTTCATTGATTTATTTATTTCTGGATTGAATAGTTCATTTTTTTCATTGAATAATTCATTCTTTCATTGATTCATTCAGTCATTCGTTGATTCATTCATTCTTTCATTGATTCCTTCAATGGTTCATTGATTCATGCAATCCTTCATTGGTTGATTTATTCCTTCATTAATGCATTCAATTCTTCATTATTTAATTCATTCCTTTATTGATTCATTCAGTCCCTCTTTAATCCTTCATTGATTTATTTATTCCTTCTTTGATGGATTCAGTCCCTCATTGATTTATGTATTCATTCATTGATTTAATTAGCCCTTCATCGAGTGAGTCATTCCTTCATTGATTCATTCAGTCCTGCATTCATTCATTCATTCATTCATGCATTCATTCATTCATACATTCATTCATTCATTCATTCATTCATTCAGCTCTTTCATTGATTTGTTTATTTTTACATTCAGTGGTTGATCAGTCTCATCTCATCTCATCATGTTCCTCTTGTACCTCGCGGTGTCGAGGTGAAGTATAAACATCGTGAGAGTGCCCGATTATGGGCTTCATATTCAGCTCGTTTATACTTCTTAGTTTTTCTACGAGCGGTATGAAGATCCCCTGCCGGCTTGCTACGCCAGTCGCAGGTTTAGGACACTAATCTGACCACAGGGAGTCCATTCCCTATGGCGAGCCATAGCCCCGTTAGCCCATGACCTCGCGGTCATGGTTGCCCGGTCTGCACCACGTGGAGGTGGGGGTTGACTTGTGTAGTCTGCGGGTCATCGGCAGGTTACTAATTTTCGCTCTACACCCCTCCTGGGAGAGGCTAGCCGATCCTAACCCTGCTGGCTGCAGGGCCAGACGCATTCCACACCTTGTTCAGTGTTACCGTCAAGCAACAACTTAATAGAAGAGAAAACGAACAGGAAAGGTTTCACCACCCAAAACAAAATCGGTCTTTGCCTCTTACTCTCTCTCTCTCTGTTCTTGTTTATATCTGGATATCTGTATGTGTGTATGATTGCATGACTTCTTACCACTTTGCGCACTAGCGAGTGTAGGCGTGTGTGCGTGTACGCTTAATCGAGTATGTGTGTATGCGTCTATGTGTGTATGCGGGTATTTATTATGTGCTTATGTGAGAAGTGAATGCGTCCGTACTTGCGGGTGTACGTAAATGAGACTGGCAATTTTATTCCATATACAAGCTATTTGTTCTGATGCACTGGATTGGTGTTTGCGTATAGGTTCAATCAATCAATCATGTGCCATGCCGGAAAGCGTGGGCGGTCATGACTCACCATTTCACTTGATCACCAGTGTCGTGGATCAGCTCAGTGTTCCTGTCCCGTCCATGCCATATGGCCAAGCCATCCAGGTATTTTCCTCTCGGTCTTCCTCTTGGTCTGTTTCCTTCGATCTTGCCAGTTGTCACCAAGTTCTCCAATCCATTTCTTCTCATAACATGTCCAAAAAATTTTGACTGTCTACGTCTAATCTCTCCAATCAGCTTACGATGTTCATTTGTCTCCTGTAGTACTTGGTCATTGGTTTTTCTGTCTATCCATGGTATTCTTTGCATTTTCCTCAGAAATCACATTTCTGCAGCCATCAGATGTTTTTCAGCTTGACTGCTCATTGTCCAAGTTTCACATCCATACAAAAGAACAGGCTCTATGTATCCCCTCAACACTCTTTTTCTCGTTTCAATTGACATCTTTTTATTGGTCAGAATGTTTTTCATCTTGCTAAAGGCTACTTTCGCCATGGCGATTCTTGTTCTAATCTCTTCAAGGCATCTCCCATCAAATGTTATTACTGTTCCAAGATAATTGTACCGATTGACTTGTTGAAGAATATTTCCATTTACTTGTATATTACATTGTGGCACTTCTTTCTTCCTAGTGACGGCCATAACCTGAGTCTTTTTACAATTTAATTGTAACCCCAGTTGCTCACTGTGTACAACAACCACATCTACTAATTGTTGCAGGTCCTGCGCATTGTCTGCAATTAATACTGTATCATATGCATATCTAATGTTATTGATGTTTCTTCCACCAATGCTGATTCCATTAATATCCTCTACATTTCTGAAAATATTTTCACTGTATAGGGAAAAAAGATCTGGAGACATCACACATCCCTGCCTAACACCTCTCTTAATTGGCTGATACTGTCCCACTTCATTATCAAACCTTATTGCGGCTTGTTGTTTCCAATATATGTTTTTTTATAAGTCTAATGTCTTTCCCATCAATTTGTAGATCTGTAAGCATATCCACCATGTTGACATGTCTAACTCTATCAAAGGCCTTTGTGTAGTCAATAAAGCAAAGATGTATATCCTTGTTTACTTCTATAGCACGTTCAATAACTGTTCGCAGCATATACACAGCATTTACTGTACCCTTTCCTTCTACAAACCCGCATTGTTCTTCCCTTATTTCAGGTTGTATCTACTTCCTCACTGTTTGCATGATAATTCTTAGCAAAAGTCTTTGTGATGTGACTCATTATACTAATTGTTCTATGTTGAAAACATTCCAAGGTTCCTGATTTCTTTGGGATTGCAATAAATACAGAGTTACATAATTCAGGAGGTATATCTCCTGCATCATATAATGTGTTCAGCAGTCTGGTGACTTGCTCTATTTCCAAATTCTTCTAAAGCTTTAATCATTTCTGTTGTGATGTTATCTGCACCGGGGGCCTTGCCAGCTTTCATATGCTTAAGAACATTTCGAACCTCCATCTCCAAAATTGGCGGTCCTTCATTATTAAATCTAATATTATACTGTTCGTCTCTATAGGTTAACAATCCCTATTACTATTGTCCCTCGCCATCAGGCGAATCCACCCCGCTTGCTGAGGTACTTGTAATTTACGTAACCAACACAAGGTCATAAAGTCAACACGTTAATGCAACTAACCCGTGTAGCGGTTGAACCTGCTATCTCGGCATCAGTATACGGGAAACTTTAGAATGAGCGCTCTTATCCATTTGTCCGTGCTAACCTTCATGTGGTGAGTTTAAAAAGTGTCATAAGCGCAGAAATCAACACAGCAGGAGGACATGCTAGGAACAACTTCCCCGGTGGAACGAAGAGGTACAAAGGGCCTGGCTTGAGAGTCGGTGTGCTGTCAAAAAGTCTTAGTTCCTTAAAGTGCACACACTTCTGGCTTGATAGAAATTAAAACGAGTCATGGACAACAATATTGACTTTGTAAAAGCAAAATCACAGCATTTGAAATAATGAGAAGTGAGAGCAGGAGTATGTGACAGACTAAGCAAAAGCCAAACCACCGTGACTGTTCTGGAGACTACACAGGGATTGATTGATTGATTGATTGATTGATTGATTTAGGAACCGACATCACAGCATTCGGAGGCTTTCCTATAAGCGCTCCGTCCTCTCCTCAGCAGCCAGCAAAGAGTTCCAAACCCAATAGTGCCAGTAGCAATCTGATTATATATGCGTCTCGCCTTTCCTCTAAGCGTCGAGCATCGACCAGATCCCTTCGTCACTCCACGCTGTCGCATTCTTGCCAGACCATGGTTATCCATTTGCTCCTCCGAGGTGTATACGTGCTCCCACAAGTCCGGAACCACGTCTGCTTTATCATGCATCAATACCCCACCAAGTTTTGCAGAGCCAGCCAATCTGTCTGCCTGTTCATTCCCAAACACACCAGCATGCCCCGGAGATAATATCCAGACGATGCTTGCCACCCGTGACTTCCGAAGCGAAGCAAGCCACTCTGCACGAAACTTGCCAGTCCTCACCCTACTCAGCATTCTTCCTGAGTCAGTTACAATCACGATGTGTGTCTGTATCGTATTTTCCATCCAGCGGAAAGCTGCAGTGAATGCCTTCACCTCCATTCTAAAGCTAGATGTTGTGGTATCATATGCCAGGCTCTCCTGCACCAAACGTCGACCATGAGACTTTGCCAAGAAACCCCAAGCACTTCTACTACCTCTCAACACCAAACAATCTGTGTAGATAATCACATCACCCGGGCGAGCATTATCCTGAAATAGTTGCTGGATTTCCACTTCCGTGGCCCCTTGTGGCCATTCCCTGCACTCCCGGCTCAATGTGATTATAACTCTGCACAAGTCTGACTGCTCCGTTGGCACTCTGACCCACTCCTCTCCTCGCCTAATGTTCTCCAAGGGGCACACCTGTCTGATCGTATCCCTCTGCCTGAGCCATCCATGATTTCCCTCTTATCAGTCGCTGGCCCTTAACTGCGTCCAGCGCCTCATGCAACGGGTGACCTGTGTCAGCAGCTTCTCTGAGGTATGCCTTCGCCTGCATCACCTTGAGCCTACCAGCAACAGTCGGCAAACCAAAGATGTACCTCATACACACCACTCGGGTGTCTTTGGTGCCAACGTTAGAAACGCCAAGGATCATATTAGTTTTATTACAAGGTGCATGTAAATGCACCAGCCAAAAATATTGAAGAAATGATCGCATTACTATAGCTTAATTAAACGGATTATATAATTGATATAGAGCCCGCTAAGTACATGGATGTTATTGTGATATATTATCTTTCATGTTATATCACATTGTTGTCAAATATTGAAAACAAAATCACTGTGTGCATTATCTTAGTGTGATATGTCATGAAACTTCCAACCCTTGTAAACAATTATTTACACTGAGATACATGATATTTCACTTTACCAAAGATCCCCCAAACTTTATGGCCCGACCAAAGAAAATTTATCGCCCTTACGAATTACATAACGATTGTGGTTGTTTCCATTGATTACATGTCATCGCGTATATGTGTTTCTATTTTTCAAATATATTCATTCATTCATTCATTCATTCATTCATTCAATCGCATGTCCTTTACAGAACCTCGCTCCCATAACAACCTTCCGGAAAACCTCTCGATCATAAGCAAGATGCCCAGCGTCCGATACACCCATCTGGAGATCATCCGTCACATCTTGCATCCATCTTCGCCTTGGCCTTCCTCTTCCTCTCGTCCCAGGCATATACCACTCCGTGATTGTTCTCTCCATACTTTTGTGACATTTTAAGTGACCGACATATTTCAATTTTAATTGTTTTCTAGTCTTTAATAATCAACCTTCTTCATTATTCACATCTTGAAATATGAATGCATTTGTTCATGTCTTTATCCAAGATGTGTTTAGATATGCTAATATCCCAATCCATAATGTCTATAAATCTCTTCTGGTAATGTGTGTGCTGATATTAAGCGGCATTGTGTGATATCTCGATCTGATGCAATCAGCAATAAGCTTGACATAGCTACTGTATATCTCATGCTGGTGTAGAAGAGAACTAGCTATGAGCGCGTACGCTATGCTGTAATGTTCGGGAACACATCACATCAATGACCGTTTATGAGAATGGCAATGTGCCGCTATGCTGTAATGTTGTTGTCTCTTGGGGCTTTTTGTTTTGTCTTTTTGCGTTCGCTTGCTTTGAACTCAAGCGTAGACCACACACGTATCACTATTTCTAGTGAAGTGGAATGCTTGTTGCATGTGGATTAGCTTTTCTTGTTACCTCTGTCCCTAGCCTTCGGGCTAAGCCACTCCGACTTCTGAAGTATTGTAATTTACGTCCCCGAGTCAAGGAAGAGAAGTCAACTTTTTAGCCATACTGAACGGTATAGGGGTTGAACCCGCTACCTTGTCATCAGCACAGGGGTTGTTTTAAGAAGGAGTGATCTTATCCACTCTGCCCTGCCGGTCTCCGTATCTCGAGATGAAGTTGTGGTCAGAGATGTTTTTAATACTGACTTTTCTAATTTGTCCCGAAGCAGCTTTCTGAAATAATTTTAACAGATAAGTGAAACTGCGCCATATTATCGCTGCAATGCGTACCAATACTACACCTCCCTCCCCCCTCACCACCCACTTCTAGCCAATGGAAAGGCAAATGCTTTACACCTGGTACATAGCGATGTACTTACCTTTCACAGCACTATTACATGACATTGGGAAAGCCAGCTTCTTGTCCCCCATTGGTCCCGCCTCTGTCGTTTCCTGCGCAGTCGCAGCTGGCTATACACAGATGGTCATCCACACTGTTGGCTCCTGCTTTAGGGCGTTTCATAATTTGTGGCACGTATGATGCTACTAGAGAGAAAGAGAGAGAGAGAGAGAGAGAGAGAGAGAGAGAGAGAGAGAGAGAGAGAGAGAGAGAGAGAGTCAAACAGTGAGAAGCATAGTCGCAGAGAGCGACTGAGAACAATGTAGTGTTTTAGTTAAAAAAAATACATTGACATAGAAAGGGAGAGAACGTCACAGGTTGGCAGTACTAACAGTGACAGAGATACAGATCCACACACATATTGTCCACAAAGAATAGGGGAGATAGAGGCAGACATAATTTCTAAGAAATACAGAGATAAGGAGAACGAAGTAAGTCATAGAGATACACACTAGATAGAGAGATGATGATTTCTTAGACACAATGGGAAAGAGACAGACAGACAAAGAGAGACAGAGAAAGAGTAGATTTTGCACGCTTAATTACGTATAGGAACAGGGATAATGAGAACAAAAGAGTGACGACACAGAGAACGTAGGTGCATGGTTAATTACTTATACATAGAAAGAGAAATAGGGAGAGGCAGAGCGTGAGAAACAGCAGATACAATGTCGATTACGTCGATATACAGAGACAAAGGTAAGGGAAGAGAGAAATAGAGAGAGAGAGAGAGAGAGAGAGAGAGAGAGAGAGAGAGAGAGAGAGAGAGAGAGAGAGTGAGAGAGATGCAGAGCTTATTTTTGTGTGTTGCATATCCCTTACATGACGATCATTCAACACCAGCATATTTCATCTGCTGTTGATGTACTAGGCAATATTACGCTCAGTAGTTTGACAATGCTTTCTAAGCGACTGGCTCACATACCCCCGTCAGTAACCAACGCGGCGCGATCCGATAACGAATCTGCGCAGCTGCGTTACTCACGAGAATATACGAGATTACGGAGAAAGTCGCTAACTCCTTGGCCAGGGAGCCCGGCTGATTACTTAGAGATAAAGAAAGAGATAGAGAGAGATAGAGAGAGAGAGAGAGAGAGAGAGAGAGACAGACAGAGAGAGAGAGAGAGAGAGAGAGAGAGAGAGCGAGAGAGAAAGAGAGAGGGAGAAGATAAAATACAGAGAGAGCGACAGCACATAAAGTGAGAAAGAGGGAGAGACACAGAGATCATTACTTAGGTAAAGAAACGCACTGTCCAATGTGTTTAGACGTGGGCATGCCGGCCAGTCTGACATTCTACATGTCTGATATCTGCTATCATATATTAGTTTAGTCGTACGTGACGCATGAAGCGAGACAGACAGACAGACAGACAGACAGACAGACAGACAGACAGACAGACAGACAGACAGACAGACCGACCAACCGACCGACCGACCGACCGACCGACCGACCGACCGACCGACCGACCGACCGACCGACCGACAGACAGACAGCCAGCCAGCCAGCCAGCCAGCTAGCCAGCCAGCCAGCCAGACAGACAGACAGACAGACAGAGATGAGGATATATAGGACATCCGTGTACGGGATAGTACCGCGGAAGCATATCTGCACATGTCCCGATGGGGCAGTGACGAGGTGCCGTTACAGGTCGTTGAATCGGATCATCCTGTTATGTTGGTCAGTGCTTATCCCTGACATGCCAAAGTAGACTATCAGAGGTGGCAGTGTCTTAGTGAAATTTTGGCTCACAGGAAAACTGTGATTTTGTGTGGGTGTTGACGTGTCACCGGTTTCCCCTCAGCTCACTGCATGATGCAAATATGGTATCACGGGAGACCATGGCACTGGCCATCACAATTGCCGCATAATGATGGAGACAGGCAGATGCAGGAAACACAAGTACAAAGTACAGTCTTGAAATAATGTACACTAATTTCCACTAGTCATCTCTGGTATTCTGTGTGCTACCCTCTTTCCACATATCATTTCGATGATTGTAATGTGCATCAACATTTTTAGATGTAAAAAATTATAACCCTGTATAATATGAAATCACATATCAAGGGGCATAAATGGAATCGATGTTTCAACCAGCAAGAGGCACAATGAAACCAATATATTACATTATATACATGAAAGCTATGCAATGAAAATAGTTAGTCCATAGTTAGTACACCATGATTTCTAATGACAGATACGAAATTTTAGATAAACGGTAATAAACTGAATTTAAATAATTACGGTTTCTTAGATTTCCATTATGATATTTTATATTGATATATAATTTTTCACGTATGTTTACTTTGCCGATGCGATACTTTATTAAGTGCTATATCCATTTAATCGTATCTCACGTGCGGCTGAGTCCTAAAATGTTTGGCTGGCACATCTAAATGTGCTTTGTAATGATTTCAAATGTACTCGTCGAGATCATTTAAATTAGGGATGGCTAATACGAAGACATCGGGCCGCATGCGGCCCGCCGGGAGTCGTGTTGCGGCCCGCGGAGGTAGATTAAATGAAGATAAATGTTAACTTTATTGTATATACCACAAAAAAGGACATTCCATCGTGAGTCGTTTGTATCATACATTTTTAAATTATAGCTAAGAGAAATTTGAAATATCTCGCATTTTCGGGAAAATTCATAGATGTTAACTATTTCAAATATTCCGCTATTTGATACTCAAGGTTACTTAGTTCTTTTGTCCGACGCTGGTGTTGATAACATTTAATATGAGACTTCAACTTCTGATGTTTATGTTCTGTGGTCTTCGGCGTCTTCGGGAAGCTCGCAACGCTATTGGGCTCATACTACTTTCAGTCTAGCTTGACAAAGTTCCGTGATATTCTGTAGTTTCGTTCTATTATCTCCACTGCGTCAGGAGACATTTTGCGATCGACGTTAAAATACATATTTATCATATTTATAATAATAGTTCAAACTACTATAGCCAAGTATCCTGTCTACCACATCGATACTATATTCAAGTAAACCCTGAAACGTTTCATTTATGTAATTTAAATTAATTTATTATTATTAATTAGTATTACCCGTTGTGTTTTATTTATTTTTGTTTCAGTTAAAAACGAAGACCTACCATGGCGTCAACTAGTAACAACATTTGACCAAAGAAGAGGAGAATCACAGAAGAATTAAGAAGTTTTCAAGACAGGTGGATTATGAACTATTTGTTCGTTGAAAATAAAACAAAGCCCTTATGCTTGACATGTAACGAATCTGTTTCTGTTTTGAAAGAGTATAGCATCACATTGCACTACGAGACTAAACATGCAAATACGTTTATTAAGTACAAAAGGCAATTTCGACAAGACCAAGTAAATGATATTTTAATAAAAAATTCCGCACAACAAAAGATATGTACTAGTGGGTTTCAGAGTCAACATGCTATGTAAAAGCTAGTCATGCAGTAGCCATGATACTAGCAAAAAAATCGAAGCCATATTCAGATGGTTAAGCAATGTGTTTAGAGTGTCATTGAAATTATGTGTTCAGAAAAGAAGAAACATTTCTCAAAAATAAGTTTGACTCCTCAGACTATTACTAGGCGTATGGACGACATTGGAAAACATATTGAAGATAATTTGAAAAGTCGAGGATCCAAGTTTATATTTTACGCTCTACCATTGGATGAAAGTACAGATATGGCAGATACTGCCTAACTGGCAATTGTTATCAGGGTGTTGATGTCGAGTTTAAAAAGACCGAAGTATTAACGGCACTGTATCAACTTAAGGACACTACTAAGTCAGTAGATTTGTTAGAGGCAGTTATGTCGACATTAAATCGATTCTCATTACAACTTAACAACTTATCGGGCTTAACAACGGTTGGCGCTCCAGCATTGGTTAGGAAACACGGAGGTTTAGTAAAATTGATTGCAAATGAGGCCTCCAATGTCGGTAAACTTCAATGCTAAATTTGCATTGCATTATTCATCAGGAGAATTTATGTCATTCATTCAGTAGCATGTCCTTTGCAGAACCTTGCTCCCATAATAACTTTTTGGAAAACTTCTTGGTCATAAGCATGAAACACCCATCTGGACATTATCTACGACATCATGCACCCATCTTCTCTTTGACCGTCCTCTTCCCGTCTTTCCAGGCATACACAATTCATGATTGTTCTCTCAAACGTCCATGATGTTTCAAGTAAAATACATACTTACATTTTCTTTAAGCAACTTTGTTAGCTACTCTTCTTCAATACTCAAATCGTGTCGTATGGATGCATTTCTTCGTTTCTGTATTTAAGATTTTCTTAGAAACCGTCTATAACATTTATATTGAAAGGCATTTACGCGCTATCCAGCGTGTTTAGTAAGTGTCCAGATCTCACAGCCTTATGATGCGATGGGAAAGATGCATGCTCTTAAATATCTAATGTTTTGTAGGTCAATCTGTCCCACACCACCATTTATTCAGTTGTTTTGATTTTTGAAGAACAATAGATATTTGTCTTTAAATTTGCTTCATTGTGTCGAAATTATTGTTAATTAATGACCCAAGATAGTTTAAAAAATTTATCCACCTCCAAGTTTTCCTCACGGACATACACATCCCCCCCCCCCGCAATAGTATTGTTTGTATGCATTATCTTTACTTTTGCTAGGTTAAGATATAAGTTGACTATGAGACGAAATAATTAAACAACTTGGTTACATCTGGCACGTTTGAAGTGAAAAGATCAAGGGGGAGGCATGGAAGAAAATGGATGGCATTGCCACGTGGCTTGGTCTAGACAAAAATACAAAGCTGATCCATGGCTCTGGTGATTGTATGCGATGGCGAAATATGATGATCACGTTTATCAGCATGATATTTGATCATGGTGGTTATCCTGAGACATCATGGCCTTAACCACCACCCCTGTAGCAAATTGGTTGAGAAAGGCAGATGCAGGAAACACAAGTACAAAGTCTTTGAGATAATGTGCAGTAATTGTCACAAGTCAATTTCGGTTTTCTGTGTACTACCCGCTTACCCCTTTGCGTTATATTGCAACTCATTTCGATCATTGCAAACATACATAAGTAAAAAAAAAATGTTGAAATCTATATAATAGGAAATTATAGTCTGAGGGGACATAAATAGTAATGTTTTAAAGCAACAAGGGAGACAAGAACAATAATTTATTGGAATGTAAATGAAAGTGTTTAATGCAAATAGTCAGTTTGAAGAAAGCATATCATGATTTCTTAGGGAACATATTGCCCTTATGATCAACAATTACCAATATAAATTTAAGTAAGTCCAACATTTTAGTCTTCCAGTATGTCACCACACATGTTAGATAATATCTAAAACGAAGTTCAGTCTACCTATGGAATAATAAATAAGTATGTATATATCTATTGCAGTATCATGTAAAGTGCTGCATATGCTTTCGGTGAATATAAAATGTTTGGCAGGCACATGTACATGTGCCTCATATGAATGAGGATATCCGGAGTATGAAAGGATTTCTATTAAATGTTTTGGTATGCAATAGAGCAAATGATTACTCAACTATCGTCTAGGTAGTTACACCATGCCATGAATATAATGTTGTCACATGTGTATGAATGTATATGTTGTATTCACAAATGTAAAAAAAGATACTTTTTGCACATAATAAACGATCATTAAAAAATCATAATTATATCAAATATTGTCGTAGAGGTGTTTAGTGGCGCGAAAGAGCAGATAATATCGATATATGCCTTTGTTATACAAGTGGAAAACGGCAGTCGCTGATGTTTACCTTAATGCTGTATGATCCTAACAAAGACACGCCACTTTTTGTTGTGTTCAGCTGCATTGAGTCTCAGTCGCCAAACATTTACAGTGTTTTACCTTAATCTTCTTTCTAACACAGGATTTCTTGACAAAACACACCCGTGTCTTACCACTGTCATGACATAGATCGGGTGTTTGATTCAACTAAGATCCTCGCTATGATCACTGTTATGGTATTGGCTCGTTACAGTTGTTCAGGTAATGGCTAGAAAGAGTTGGCATTGTCACGGTACACAAACACTTGCTGAGTGTAGGTATGAGTTTATATAATGTCTAAAAGTTGTCAAGAGTACGCTGAGTTTGAGTGGACTACGAGAACAGTCTATGCCCAACTTTCATACTCCTCAATCTGCCTTTGTAAGAATCATATAGTGAGATATATACACTTGAGATGACGCCGAACAGTTTCATGTTCTCTATTGTACTGGCGCAATTACAATCATCATACATACACTTTTACAATAAAACAAGTCTATATCACATCGCCTAAACATTTGCTAAAACTATTACACAAAAAGCCGGTCTCTCTGGTCTAGGGGTTACACAACTTTCTCCGCAATCCCGTATACGGATCAGTTGGTCAGTAACGTGATGTGTGTGAGAATTGGCAGCGGTTGATGATAGCTCAACCCCACAGAGATTGTCGCATTTTGCGCCCTCAGTTCGTTACACAACTGCACATCACTACTTCAAAACATATTGTTGTACAAAAGTGTCTGCACAAGAGAGCATCGGAATGTCAGGAATGTGGCATTGCAGCTAAAAATAGCGGTGTCCCCATTGATGGACAGGTCAGGTGTTCGAATCTCGTGAAACCATTGGTTGATACAACAAAAGTAGCGTCGTCGCAAAGGCTGCTGGGTCGGAAAAAGCCTAAGACCGCCACATGCAGTTAGATATTCATGGAAGCCGGTTGTGTTTTTCGTATGGGGTATCTTTAACTTGTATGTCCCTCGCCTGATTCATGTTGGATTGCCTCTGTATAACAGATACGTAGCTGACATATGCATCAGGTAACACTTTGTGCATGTGAGTTTTGTGTATGAAGGTTCCAGCATGAAAGAATAAATATTCTTCCATCTGAAGATAGCCATCACTTCTCTCCCTGCTCGGGCAATGGCTAATTCTGCCATCACTATCTAGTAATTATCTAACTCCATCTTATCTTCTGTTTCCCAATAGAAGTGCTGTACAAACACTATATCTTAAGCTGTGAGAAGAGGCACGTCTAAGCCCAGATCACTATTCTAATCTAAACCCTTATAGCTTTCTGATTGCATTCAGAGCAATTTTAGTAAAAGACAAGCTATGATTTCTGTGCCGACCGCTGCCCCCCTTTTAAATCCACAGCTAATATTCAACACACGAAAATGAGAGATGGAAGAATGAAAGTATTCTTCCTCTTGTCTTTATACGTCCGTGGTGTGGAGAAAGATGTTGTATCACTGACTAGCATCATTGACAGGTCCAGCGTTTTAAACTGCTGTGATATATTCGAACGAGTTGGGAAATGATCACCACTGCATCCAGCACTCTGATCGAACTACAGTCAGGCTAACAGTCCAGTCCAGGCACTCTAGGAACGAAGAAGAAGAAGATTTATGTTAGAATGAAAGAATGAGTTGTACTGTGTTACCTCATCTCTCCATCACTCTGTATATATGTTGTGTTAATGAATGAGAGGCGGTGTGAATTCTCACAGTGAATACTTCACCTATACCTCAACATTCATACCAGACACATGTTAAGCATTTTATTAACTTATGAGTGAAAATATTCATTATATGCTTCTTTACATTATTACTTTGATTCAACATGTGGAATGTTATTTTATTAAATCACCTCCTTGTTTGAAAGAGTAAGTAAAGGAACAACACATAATATGCTTTCATGCATCATCACTCCTAACGAGCATGGGAAATATCACCCCAGTGTTGGAAGAAGTAAGTAAAGTTAATGACAGAAGAGGTGAGAAGGAATAAACAGGAAAAGTAACTAGGCAAACTAAACATCTGAGGCAGCTCTGATTGGTAACATGGGTTTATATGAATTATAAGCATAATTATCCTGCCCTGTACCATTGCAGTTCAGGATCAGATCTTGCTGGGTGCATTCCTTCATGAACTCTCCATCGCTGATCTACTAGCCTTGTCATTCTCTGTGTCTGTGTCCTCTGTGAGAACAGCTAAAACAGTTCAAACAGATCACTAAGTACAAGAGCAACAGAAGAGGTAGCTTACCAGATGAATTGCGGATGTCTGATACCAGTACAAAGAAGAGACACTGTAGCTCTTAACTTGTAGGTACTTCCTGAATCTTCTACCTTCTGTAACTTCTATCTGTAGCCTTTTCATTCATGTCAACTGGAGAAATATCATCAGTTGAACATATATAAATAGGATCACCATGTTTATTCACAACGGGTGAGGAAGACGGTGCTCGCAGAATTATCGCAGAATTATCGCAGAATTATAGCAGAATTATAAAGAATTATCGCAGATTCTAGCAGATTATTGCAGATGTTGCAGATCATTGCAGATTATCGCAGATTATTGCAGATCTCACAGATTATAGCAGATCCATTGTAGATCATTGCATATTATATCAGATGATGGCAGATCATTGCAGATCTATAACAGATTGTCGCATATTCATTGTAGGTCAATATCAGATTATCGCAAATCCTTTGCAGATCCATCACAAACTTATAGCAGATCCATTTCCGATCTATTACCAACTTATCTCATAGATGGACATACTGTTGAGTGAAGGAAGAACAAAACCAAAACCAAGGCCAATGTTCAGCTGGAGAACTAATTAGGGATTCTTGCACTGTGTCAAGTGGTTAGTTACCCAGGAAAATAATTCACAGAGGAACTGGCAACCTAATAGCTTCCCAAAGACAGTAGTGCTCAGTGTTTCTAGGTATCTTTCCAACAGCCAGCATGTCAGACCAGGCCTATCTTACCACCAACTGTAATCTAATAAATGATCTAGACTGTAGTCAGTGAACTTATACAAACTTGAGAACAATCGCATTCAATAGATTGAGAACAATTATTAGAACAACCTCAAGTCTTATTTGGTGTAGAGACTGTTTAATTTTACAAACATTTTCATAATGCCATGGAAATTCACATAATATCTTGTGTAGCTCAGAGACAATTTAGAAAGAACTTGTGGCACAGTGGCTAACTGAACTGATTCATTCGTGGATCTAATGGGAGTTAAATGATCCTTATTGGACATATTGGCATTATCTCATAATTTAATGATTTAATTTCATGTTTTCAGAAGTGCTTCACTTGCTTTATCTCCACAGAATTTTATTCAATAACCACATTTTACTTTTACTTCCTCTTTTTGTCGGGTACATTGTGATGTGACAAAAACTTTTATATATGTGTTTAGTTAACTTCACTACATCACATATTTGATGAATCTGGAACGACAGGTGGCTGGGTAACCACGAATAGACAGAAACGTCCTGTTCTATTGTAAACACCAAGGTTCCAGGTTACACATAAAAGAGAACTTATAATTATATTAATTTTTTTGTAGACATTTCACATGTAAGGGAAATGGATACAGGTAGGGGTTCACGAGCTGAATAAGTATCTCTTTTAAGGAAGGCTAGTTTGGAGGGAAATCTTCAATATTCCTGGGAAACCTCTAGATTTCATGAGCTAAGATGGGGCACTTTGGCGTCCAAATACCCATCCCCTCCAGACTAAATTAGTCCCATCCTTCTAGCTTAACTTCATTACGGGGTAGGCCGAGGTGGGCACTACATTCTCCTCCCAACATACCACAGAGATAAAGAATACTACGTTCCTCTTTCTCAGTGTGATGCTGCCCGTTATAATTGATTTAGCTGTTACTGCCCCATGGGCTTTGAGACCATAAATAGTGTGTCAGAGAACAAAGGTAAACATTGTAGTTTTTACTGGGTTTTCAAAATATCCTAGGTGGTTCCTTGCCTCACCTCTACCAACTAAATAAATTAAAATCTAGGGTTGTTACGTACAACAATTTTACTGCGACAAGAAGCGTGATTGCCCACGACAGCCGACAGGGCATTTAGTGATGATGATGAAGGAGAAGAGAGGCTTTGAAATATGTCGTGACGTCATGAAAAATCAGCGAAAAACGAGGCAGATTAGACGAAGAGGCTTGAAGTTTGATGATCTGGATAAATGATTCAAATATAACCATAGCTGGACGATAAATAACATAACTATTCATTCCCAGACAATATAATTTTCTGTACAACGTATTCAAGGCGCACCCATTTAATACGTGATGTTGCGAAACGGTCGATGGGTAAACTTCTAAGTGTGTATACAATTGGAAGATAATTTTAACGACAACATATTTTTTTCTAATCCCCAAACTTATCAGTTGTCTCTTGCAATGTACACACCTTGTAATAAATCTAAAATGACCATTCGTTTACTTAACGGGGACACATTCATCATGTGATCTGTGGAACAGGGACACATTAAACACTATAAATGCCCCCTCACCCCTACAATATACGTAAAAATGGAAGCTAAATTTAAAAACACATACTAGAACGATTCTAGACGTCTACATAAAACGTTATTTGCGGGCCTACTTAAGTTATAAAACGAATCTTAGAAGGGCGAGAAGTACATAACCGTAACGTATGGAGGGAAAACCAATATAATGTAACCGGTTCTTGTATTAACGCGATCTTGAATATATAGTGGTCATTGGGCGATGACCAATCAAGTGGTCACTTGGAGCTGACCGAGCTTGTGGCCGCGACCGGACACCACCCCTCTAACCCTTAGTAAACTTGTAATGTTTCCGCGATCTTGAAATAATCTTAATTCCCCCCCCCCCCCCTTTTTGGATGGGAGGGTGGAAAAAGAATAAAACTAAGGCGTGAACAACCCCCAAATAACCCTATATCGCACCATGGCAAGTGGCACACGATCACTATTACAGTCAGCATCCGGCATTTTCTTTACATTAAATACCGCATTGCTAAACCTGTTATTACCAAGCATGGAGTAAATTTGATTGCGTATTGTCTTATCAGGGCTTTTCCATGTGTAAAATCGTCTTTTATGGTGTTCAAACCAGGTGTTTCCAGTTATCATATCATTGATATTTGCCAATTATATTAGTTTCTCTACTCTTTAATGTTGGGTTTCCTAAACCAAAATTCTCCACTACATCCTCCAATATCTCCTTACCTGCTTTTACATTAACATCTCCTGGTGTTATATTTATTTCTTTTGATTTAATTTTAGACATCGTTGTTTCTACTCCATCGTTTTCGCTGTATTACTTCAACACTACTACTTGTTGTTGGTGCATATACTTGTACAGTATGTATCTCTATTGATGTGCCTTTCATTTTGACCTTAATAACTCTATCTAAAATGCGCAAGTTACCATTAATTGACTCAGCTGTTATTTTATCAAATATTAGTCCTACTCCTTATTCGTGTGTATCATCTCCAGAATAAATTACTGTGTGTTTGTCACTTATAATGTTACCCCGTTCCTTCCCATGGCATCTCACGTATGCCTAGGATATTCAATGCATTGCTTTTCATTTCACGTATGGCATTGTTCAAAGCTCATTTAAGGTTCAAACATTCCAAGTACTTATGTTAAATTTATTTAGTTTAGTTATAGTTTTACCATTAGTAGCTGGATGACAGCCTGGTGTCACCTTTGGCTCATGAATCTTCCTACCAGACGTGGATGTCCTTTAACGTCGTTCAATGAGTCTTAATTGTGTTTTGTCATGAAGCCGTATAATTAGGCTATCAATTACCAGTATATCAAAACAAAGCCATGGTGTACAGACCAAATGGAACTTAGGGAAGAGGCCAACCATGTAAACGATGGAGAGATGGAACAAAATCTTTGTGTTGAGTGTGGACTAAGTAAGTCGATTTGTAAGTCAGTCTATTGCTGAGAGATTGATGAGACCAAGCAAGGATTAAGACACACATGTGTTGTGTCACCTACTTCCTGCATTAGAAAGAACATTATGGTAAACCATGTTAAATGTTTGGTGACTGAGGTTCATTGCAGCTGAACACGTCAAACGGCGGCTTGTCTTTACTTAGGATCAAACATAACTGCAGCGTTAAGGCAATCATCAGCGACTGTCGTAATCCACCCATCAGGCAAAGACGAACATCGATACCATGTTTCTTCGTGTCTATTATACATCTCTACAGCCATATATTGTATCATTATCCGGAACATGAACATGTGCCAGCCAAGAATATAAAAACGGAACAACTGAAGAAACATACAAGCAAACAGATATTGCAATACATATATTATCCCGTTGTAAGACTGCACTTTGCATGATATATTATCTTCATAGTGAGGTCAAATATTGGCAATCTAAGTCGTTGCAATTATCTAAATTTAATTTAGTAGCTTTTGATTTGATCACAAGAGGAAACTCCTTTCTTAAAGCATCATGATATTCTTTCTTCAAATAAACAATTTGCATACACATCCTTCAGTAAACTCAAGTAAATTATTTATATTTATCTCCCTTGTTATTTAAAAACGCAATTTTTATTTGTGTCCCTTGATATTATGATTTCATATCATACAGATTTCTATTCTTTTACCCATGAAACATTGCAATGATCGAAATATTCATAAAGCAGTGAGGAATGCGGGTAGAGCACATAATACCGGAGCTGAATAGTGAAAATCACTGCACATTATTTCAAATCTGTACTTTTTGTGTGTTTTTCCTGCGTTGCCATTCTCCATCAATACAATGAGAGGGGCTGCAGTCAGTGTAACGGTGTCTCGTGATCATCATCACGATCACATGTCGATACACGTAGGCGGTGATGTTTCACCATCTCATACTACTAGTTGCGTTGAAAGGTTGGTAAATGGTTGAGTGACCTCTAGGATATAGAGGTTAGCCGCGTTGTCAAATAAGCGGCCGTGAACCAGCACAGCTGATGGTCATTGCGAGGGCAAAAATGAGTTTTTAGAGTAAATAACTGAATAACAATAACAATAGCTAAACCCTCTGTGATATGACCATAATTAGGAGGTGAGAGTGAACATAAACACCACCTTAGACACAACCGCAGAAAGTCAAATAAAGCACACACACTACGATTCGATGATTCCACTCATTATTGCAGGCAAATGCGTTCATGGATACTTCATAATAGCAGCCTCAGCCAGTAGAACAATAATTTTCTCAAGGTTATTTCAGATCGTCGTTTAATAGTTTGCCATTTATGTCAGGATGAAAATGGCGAAGCTGTGTTCCTACCGGATATTCTCCCTGCGGAATAACATGTTTCGGGGACCCCCTTTTACAGTTTAGCCTCCAATAAACGTAACAGCAGCAGTAGGCTATCCTCCACATCACACACTCGAGCACATAGAAACACTCACACCTATTACCTGTATTATAAGCTCGCTGAACTTCTATGTCTCAACAATAAGTTGAGGCTGCTGCCTCTTTAACCCAGAAAATGACTACACAAGGGGTAGTGGAGGTGTGGTTGTTTACGGCGCCAATACCTCTGATACCACATCGATCATGTCGCTGAGATCAAGTCTTGACTATGGCCGACAAAATACAGTGTACAATATCTCGATGGTATAAGGATTAGTGACGTGTAGCACGGTTTTCCATAGATTAAGACATGTCAACATGGTAGATATGCTTGCAGATTCACAAATTGATGGGAAAGACACTAGACCTATAAAAACATATATTGGAAACAACAATCTGCCATACGGATTGATAATGAAGTGGGACAATATCTGCCTATTAAGAGAGGTGTGAGACAGGGATGTGTAATGTTTCCAGATCTTTTTTTTTCCATATAAAGTGAAAATATGCTCAGAAATATAGAAGATATAAATGGAATCATCATTGGAGGACAAAACATCAATAACATTATATATTGAGATAATACAGTATTGATTGCAGACAATGAGCAGGATCTGCAACAATTAGTTGATGCGGTTGTTGTACACAGTGAACAACTGGGGTTAGAATTAAATTGTTAAAAGACACAGATTATGGTCGTCACTAGGAAGAAAGAAGTACCACAATGTAATATACAAGTAAATGGGAATACTCTACAACAAGTGAATCGGTACAATTATCTCGGAACAGTCATCATGCAACGAGTTACGAAGAAAATACCAACCCGAAATAGGAGAAGAACAACGTGTGTTTGTAGAAGGCAAGAATACAGCATAGTAGCCTCTAATGCAATAATCTTAGTTCAGAGTTCCAAGAACCCCACGGAGAAATAACTTGTCGTGTGTATAGGGCAGTTGCAATCTAGTTCACGAACTAGCTGTAGACGTACACCATATCCAAAACTGTATGCATCAAAATATCGTGCTTATCTCTATTGTATGCTCACTCTACATAGAACGTTGAGACCACCGGTGGCCTTTTCTCTAAGACTTCATGCATACCATACAGTGGACATTGATGAACAGATAAAGTAAGGTGTAAGATAGGCATCTGTTTTACACCAAATTAGCGTATTAGAAAGAATATTTAGGTAAAACATGTTACATGTTTGGCGACTGAGAATCATTGCAGCAGAACACCTCAATCGACGGGTTGTCTTTGCTAGTATCAAACATAACTGAAGCATTAAAGTAAACATTAACGACAGCGGTAATCCACTTGTTTATTGGCTTCTTCGTCCCATTAACAAATCTCGACGACCATGTTTGATATGTTTATCAGGCACATGCATATGTGCCCAGCCAAATATAAAATGTTAAAGAAAATACTAACCACTGACGCCAAAGGAATATGGCACAACATATATTATCACTATGTTGACAGCTCTTTGTTTGATATATTATCAACCATGTGAGTTCACATACTAAGAATCTAAGACATCGCAATAATTTAATCGTATTTTAGTAGCTTCTGATTTCCAGAAAAGCATTTTCAGTTAGAAACTAGGCTATTCTTTCTTCTACCTAACTATTTGCTTTAAACATTCTTAAACAATACTCCAATATATTAGGTGGCTTGTCTCCCTTACTTAAATCATCGGTTCTAGTTATTTCTCTTTTATGCTATTAATTATATTATTTTAAAAAAATTGTTTGCATATCCTTTACAGGACATCGCTGTCAACACCAGCATCTTTCAGCTGATTGTTGATTTCTTGGCAAGATTACGCTCAGTAGTTTGCCATTGCTTTCTGAGTGGCCGGCTCACATATGCCGTAAGTTACCAACGCGATTCGAACCACTATTGATTCTCACCGTCGTCACGTTACTTAAGAGAGTATACAAGATTACGGAGACAAGTCTTTAACCTCTAGTCCAGGAAGCCGGCTGTAGGGGTAATGGTGAAATTATATCAGCTTAGTTTGAGCATGCCTGTTGCATACAATTCTGAAATTTTTGGCTGGTGCATACACATGCACCTTGTAACAACACCTGCCATAATCCTTGACGTGTCCAACATTGTTGTTTGTCCATCAAGAATGATGATGACCATTCATTTCATCCAGTGGGGTTGAAGGTATGGAGCCGTGGGTTCTAAGATGGCTGATAAGTCCTATTTTGGCTCGAAATGTCCTTTGACAATGTGGGCAAGGAATGCTTGACGTTTCTGGAGGAGGATTTCCTGCAGTAGTTTTTCTGTCCTGCCTTTTCTTCACAGCTCTTTCAGTCCTGGTTGTCTCACATATGACTGCACCCTTGCGTAATGATGCACGCCACGAATTTTGGTCTCTGGCTGCAGCCTCCCAGGTGTCATGATGAATTCCAAAAGCCTTCAGTGAAATTTTCAGAGTGTCTTTAAAGCGTTTCCTCTGGCCACCTTTGGAGCGTTTACCACAACGCAGTTCGCTGTAAAAAATTCGTTTAGGGAGCCTGTGATCTGGCATGCGAGTCAAGTGACCAGTCCAGCGAATCTGATTCTTCATCAGCAGAGTGTGGATACTGGGCATGGGTGCTCTTTCTAGGACTTCAGTGTCTGGAATCTTGTCTTGCTATTTAATCTTCAGTAGCTTCCTTAGGCAGACTGTGTGGAAGTGGTTTAATTTCCTAGCGTGTCGCATATAAACAGTCCAGGTTTCACAAGCATATAGCAGTGTGGATAATACAACTGCTTTGTAGACTTTTAGCTTTGTTTGCAGGCTTATTCCAGTTCTGTCCCATACATTCTTGTACAGTCTGCCAAAGGCCGCACTGGCCTTGGAGATTCTTGCATTCACTTCGTCATCAATTGTGGCAGCTTGTGACACAGTGCTGCCAAGATAGGTGAATTTGTCCACAACACTTAGTCTATGATCATTCACTTTGATATTCGGCACAGTGTGATTATTCCCTGGAGCTGGCTGGTACATAACTACAGTCTTCTCCAAGTTGATGTTGAGCCCAAAGTTGGCACAGGCATGTGAGAAAGCTGAAACAGTTATGTTGCATGTCCGCCTCTGAGTTGGTGTACAGAGCGCAATCATCAGCAAACAGGAGCTCTCTGACGGTGTCGCTGTTAATTTTGGTTTTAGCTTTCAGCCTTCTGAGACTGAATAACTTTCCATCCATACGGTAGTTGATGTCTATTCCAATGTCGTCGTTCTCGAAGGCATTCATCAGCATGGCTGAAAATATGAGGCTGAACAGTGTTGGTGCCAGGACACATCCTTGCTTCACTCCATTGGTAACAGGAAAGGGTTCAGACAGTTCGCCATTTTCCTGTACTCTTGCCTGCATGCCATCATGAAATAGCCGCACTATTTGGACAAACTTTCGTGGACAGCCATATTTTGCCATAATCTTCCACAGTCCTTCTCTGCTGACTGTGTCAAAAGCCTTGGTAAGGTCAATGAAAGTGGAGAACATTTCGCAGTTCTGTTCCTGACATTTCTCTTGCAGCTGCCTTGCAGCGAAAATCATGTCAACAGTTCCACGTTCTTTTCTGAAGCCACACTGACTCTCAGGAAGAAGACCTTGATCGAGATGGGCTGTGAGGCGATTGAGAAGAATTCTGGCGAGTATCTTTCCTGCAATTGAAAGCAAGGAGATGCCTCGGTGGTTGTCACAGGATAGGCGGTTTCCTTTACGTTTGTAAAGGTGGACTATTGACGCGTCCTTGAAATCTTGTGGCATGGTCTCGTTCACCCATATGTTTGTAAAATAAGCTGTTTTGTAAAAAAGTGCTGTTTGAGCAAGTGAAGTGGCTCCACAATCGACCCACATTTATCAAATCATGTTTGCAGTGTTGTGCTATTATTTCTATTTAACTTCTGCAATCATCTGTTATTGGATGTCCAAGAAAGGAGAAACTTGTTACTTGTTCTAGTATCTCCCCGTTTACTGTGATGTTCATTGATGACCTTTGCTTTCCATTGCTAATTATCATAGATTTCGTTTTTAGGTTGTTAATATCTAAGCCATAACATTCGACGACAGTCTGACATGGAGAAAACACATCAAACAAGCAGTAGCAAAAGCCAGAAGGAAAATAGACATCCTGAGAAAGCTAAGTGGAACCACATGGGCAGCCAGTGGGAAAATACTTAGCAAAGTTTATCAACAGTGCATACGACCACACATGGAATACGGGTCAGCTGCGTGGTGTTCAGCATCAAAAACCACATTACAGTAGCTGGACAAGGTGCAAAATCAAGCTCTTAGAGTCATCACAGGAGGGATGAAATCAACCCCTATAGTAGCAATGGAGAAAATGGGGAGGACACAAGCTCTAAGAGAATGCAGAGATACAAAAACACTAATACAAGCAGAAAAGTTCCTGAGCTTGCCAGGCCACCCTATGAAGAACCGATTTGAAAACTTAGCTATGGGGCGGTTGGAAAGAAGTAGTTTCATCCACCAGGCCAAATGACTCTGCAGGAAAGATGAACATAGAATATCGCTACAAATCCAGACAAAAGTGAGAGGAATATTGACAAGGAAGAACAGAACAGTGTACAGCATAGAACAGCCATTCTCAGCTTCCTTAATGACAAATACCCACAGGATCTTTGGATCCGATTCTACACAGATGGGTCAGCACAAAATGCTGTTTGAAAAGGGGGAGCGGGAGTGTACATAGAATACCCAAATAATAATAGGGATACGGCAAGAGTTCCAACTGGAAAATACTGCCATAACTATGATGCTGACATTGAGGCAATCAGGTTAGCAACAGAGAAATTACAAAATACCAGCCACGGTACACAACCTGTGGTGATATTGACAGATGCAAAATCCGTAATAGAGGCGCTCCTGTCTGGAAAATTGCCACTTCTAAGGATACTACTTTCTGAACTTAGCACTTAGCGTAAGGTCACCATACAGTGGATACTATCCCACTGTGGAGTCCCCGGAAACGACAGAGTTGATCGATTGGCTAAGCAAGGAGCAAAAGAAGAACAACCTGATGTGCCCATTGCATGCCACCAAAAGAAAAGAATGATCAAATCAGTCAGAAGGCCACCAAACCCTACTCAAACGACTACCACATTATTAACAGATCAGAACAGGTCATTCTTCTGCGCCTCGGAACAGGACATAATAGATTACGCAACCACATGTATACAAAGTTCAAGATTGGTGACTCAGCCATGTGCACATGTGGTTTGGCGCCGCAGACAGCAGAGCACATACTTCAGGATTGTCCAAACTACAACATATCCAGGCTAACCTTCTGGCCAAGAGAGACAACAGTGGAAGATAAACTCTATGGACCGTTGAGTGAACTAAAAAAGACTGTTAGATTCATACAAGAGACAACATTGCAGTTATAAACATATTTCAGGCGAACGAAAGAAAAAGAAGAAGAATCTCTATGTGCGACGAATAATTATATCCGCATTTAAACGACGCTACTTGTTCCCAGTACAAGTTACTAATACGTCTGATGTCCATTCCGTCTATTCCTGTGTCTTAACATCATGTTATTTGTCTATCATGTTGTGCTCAATAAAAAGCTTTCTTGTAGCCTACTTCAAGAGACATATACATTGTGCAGAAATGCTATGTTTTTTTAATTTTATTTTTCCAATTAAGATCCTCAAATAGATTATTGTTTTTATGTTCCTCTGTTTTTGAGGAAACCCAAATTGTTTTTCAGCTACTTCCTCATCTATTTTATTTTGAATTCTTTCTTATATTACCTTGAGAAGTGATTTAGTTGTATGGCTCATTAAGTTAATAGTTCTGTTACTAGTAATATATATATATATATATATATATATATATATATATATATATATATATATATATATATATATATATATATATATATATATATATATATATATATATATATATATATATATTACACACAGCTGGGTACATTACAAAGGAATTTAAAATATTCATTTTCAACATACTACCCAAGACGTCTTGACGGGTGATTGTTGCATGTTGCTTCAAGAAATATCACAGAACATGGCTGAAATATAGAGCCCATGTGTTGTCCATGCAGCATGATCCATCTCTCGGTCTGCCTAGTTTACTCCAGAGGAAAGGTAACGCCAATAAATCTGGTACAAGAGAAGCTGCAGAAGCTGCCGGAACAGATAAAGCAATGCTCTAGCTTTTCTTTTTGGAAACTTAGATTCTGGATCATTTGACAACACTTGGGGTTTGGTCTGCCCTGCCTCGAAATTGAGACTTTAGGTTGCATTTTCGTGCACAAGGGTAAGTCTTATACCCTACTAATTGCGCTCCTCCGCCCGAAACAGTTCGCACAATGTGGGGTGTCGGGTTTAGTAAGCGCCGTCCAACATTCGGCGCAAACAGAACGCAGATAGTACCGTCGTTTGCCATACAGTAGCTTAGACATATGTGACACATATACCTGACACACAGTCTGGCATTTGTCGCAAATATTACTATTGTGTTTTAATATCCATTTCGGTGTGGTGAGTAATAAACATGCCAATAGTATTTTAGTAAGTAATACACAAGTATGTGATATTCTGGTTCAAATCAGAGAGAACTCATCCTTGTGTACTGCGACTTTACTCACTGGGCTGCACACTGTTCACACCCTGGTATACCAGAGGGAACTCGGGCAGACTCATAGCAAACTCCATGAGAACACGGCCGCGACGCGTCGGCGTTGGTTCGCAAAAATGCCTACAGGAGTGACCACATGCTAGCATCTTGCAATCAAGTGCACAACAATAGCATGCTCGATGAACACTGCACCTTAGATTATATATCACACCTGCTTATGCATCAACGTCCATGGATGATATGTATGATAGCTGGAACAGAGCCCTGATCCTACACAGATTCTTTATGATTTGGATAACACATTTTAGTGAAATTCAAGTTCTCTGTGTTGAACGAAACTACACACACACACTCACTCACACACACAACTTACACACGCACACACACACACACACACACACACGCTCACACACACACACACACACACACACACACACACACACACACACACCTTGGCGTCTTGAAGAACTCGATGACACGCTTCTGTCAGACGATGTCTTTGTATAGCAGTGGTTGGTTGGTGAACCTTGGAACGACTAAGTTGTGTCTCTTGTTGGGAAACCAGTCGAAGAGACAGGTTTGTCGTGTT
The DNA here is from genome assembly GCA_963921405.1 of Cepaea hortensis. Lineage (NCBI taxonomy): Eukaryota > Metazoa > Mollusca > Gastropoda > Stylommatophora > Helicidae > Cepaea > Cepaea hortensis. Next base: position 459,931 of record CAWUFQ010000008.1, on the reverse strand, counting down.
TATTCTTAAGCTGGACATTGTTCTTGCACCTAATATCTGTTTCTTTCTGTTAGTTAGCTTTTGGTCTCTAGTTCGTTCCAGGTGCATATTTGTGAGTCTTTGATTTGTATTTAACCGTGTCTGTTATAAAGATGTAGTGATGATTTTAAATGACTGTAAATCTATATGCAACTCTCTTCCTCTCTCTCTCGGTCGGTCGGTCGGTCGGTCGGTCGGTGAGTCGGTCGGTCGCACATCAAACGTAACTGTAAAATCCCCAGCCATCACTGTCGAGGTGCACGTGTGTTGCCCGCAAGGTCACGCATACACTGGGGTCGCTCATGTTGGTGGAACAGGAGACCAGCACTGGTGGCAGAGGATTAACCTCCCAAGGGCGTCATAATTTGCCACTCAAATAAATAGCACAGGGAATAAGGCACATGAATAAACTGTATGTTTTGTTTTTCTCAGACTATTGCTGATACATCAAACGACATAAACTTTAGTGTCTCATTAAAACATCATCGCACGTTGTTATTAAATCTAATAATTTTCTCAGCTCATTTCTTGTGTCCTTTATGCTGTCCCATGGCGAAAGTCTGAGGATGGAGGTAGAGGTGGTTACTGTAGATTGGCGCTGGTTGGAGAACATAACTGTATACGCATGTTGTGAGTCATTCACAAAGCATGTGGGCAAAGGTGAATACTGACATGCTTCGTGCGGAATGACACGCATCGATTCAGTGTTCACGGGTTGTGAGCATTCGCTGGATCTTTCTCCAGGATACTGATGTTATGGTGCAGCAGATTGATACCGGCTAACTGGTGCAACTGGTTGTTGTTTTGAATGCAGCGGTTATTGTTGACTGAAGACCGCTATTTAACTTTTGCTGCTTATGAGAATGCCGACTCTGCATCCTGCGCCATGCTCTCGAATAGTTAAAATCTGCTGGATATGATGGTACTGACGGTCTAACTCTTTCTGGTGGCTTGAAGTATCTAAACTTTCCTCTGACCAGAGAACTAGTGGTTTAAACAGCTGATAGCTCCTTTAAATGACAACTACTGGCCAAAACCCTAACATGAAAGCCTTGGGTTCACATTCGCTCCAGAAGGATCACTAGCCAAATAACAGTTACTCTGAAATGCCTCTACAGAACCAGCTTTTCACTGAGGTCACAGACGAAGAGTCATCATCATCATCAAGTGCCATGTCGGCTGGTGTTGGCGTTCATAGCTCTCCATAGATCTTTGTCTTTGGTTTTCTGGATCAACTTTGCTGCTGGTATTCCTCCATGCCACCGTCTCAATCCATCCATCATCATTTCTCTTGGTCTGCCTCTGCCTCTTTTCCCCTCGATCTTTCCGATTGTCGCGATATTCTCTAATGTCTCTCTTCTCATCACATGGTCTAACAAAGATGTTTGTCTCTTTCTTATTGTTGTATATAATGTTCTAGTTTCATTAACCTGTTTCAGGCAGTCGTTGTTAGTTACTCTGGCAGTCCAATGAATTCGCAACATTCGTGTCAGGAACCATATCTCTGTTGCTTCTAATTTCTTCTTAAATTGTTCATTTACATTCCAGGATTCACATTTTCATACAGCAAAACTGGTTCTACATAGCATTTTAGCACTCTCTTTCTTGCTTTCAGTGATAGCGACATATTGCATAAGATACTCCTAATTTTCTGAAATGTGGCTTTTGCTTGCCCTATTCTGCTCTTAAACTCTGTTGTACATCTTCCATTTGATGTTATAAACTCCCCTAGGTATCTAATACTGTCCACTTGGTTAAGATATTTTCCTTCTATTTCTATGTCACATTTTGGTGTCACCATTTTCTTTGATATCACCATTGTTACTGTTTTCTTGATATTCAACTGAACTGCCAAAATATCACAAACAACAACAACAACAACAACAACAAAACAAAAAAATAATAATAATACTGATAATAATTCAATTGACTGCGAAGACTTGTAAAGGCTATGCAACTACTTTTTGAAAATTAATGTGTGATTGTGCAATATACAGGGATAGAGTTGTATGAAAGATTCAACAACATAGAGCTCTTGGAGAGAACTAATCAAAAACATGTGAAGCCAGAATAAAGACGACAGCCCTGGATAGGGCATGCATAAAAACAAACAACCTGAGAATATTATTACTAGTAAATCAGTCATGCGGAAAGGAGATACTGGAAGACCTAAAACACAAGGAGAAGAGAAGTATAAAGAGTAAAATAATAATATGGGGTGGGCGTGGATAGAGCTGCATGAGATAACCACAGTGGGGTCTTTGTTTATTTGCCTGTGATAATCAGACTAATTCCAGTTTAATCTCTGAACCAGTGTAATCTGAAATCACGTGAACAGGTGGTGGATGGAGTTGGGAGTCTCCGACAGCTAGTTGTTGCTGGTGGTCTCAAGTGTCACACCGATTGGCAAAGCATCTCATTTTAGAAGCAATTGCTTTGGTCACCAACCTCAGCCATCTCACCCAGCTCCGTCCACATCCCCATGCAGACATACAGCCACCAGCCATGTGTATCTTAACATGTTTTACCTCGATGTTCCTTCTAATACAGAAATATGGTGAGAAAATACATCTATGTTTTAACTCGTACTTGGTCTGTTCATCACTGTCCACTGTATGATGTGTATGGGCAATTTGTGAATAAACCGCATATGATGGCAACTTTGTAGATATAGTGAGATAACACAATCATCATCATCATCATCATCATCATCATCATCATCGTCATCATCATCGCGTCGAGGTAGGTGTTAATCAAAGCTCTAACGCTACAAGAATTGTCCTATATGTGCATTACCCAGTGTGCCATCTGTATGACGCTATTACTTGGCATACTTCTGTGGGCTATTGATTCGATGACACGCTGTATACCAACCAACCACTCTGTCCTTACGTTACAGTTGAAAGGGTGAGCGAAATCACATGATCTATGTCACCTTCACAATACATGGCCCACACATACGACGGGACAGCTTCTTCCATCCTTGTCCCTTTTCATCCATTTTATATAACATACTATGTGCACTGCCTCACCCATCTTTCCGGATCTACTATTGTCCACCTATCAGATCAATGACTTCTATATCCACCATGAAAACAAACTCTGCCGGAATTCACACTTGTTCTCAGAATGGGACATTCACGTTCGACAGTTACCAGCCGTTTCTAGGGTATCGCCAGGTTTAGTCTTTGTTCTTATAATTTAATTCAAACCCTAGTTGTCCACTGTGTACAATGACCGCATCAACTTAATGCTGCAAATCATGTTAACCGTCTGCAATAAATACTGTATCATCAGCATATTTCACGTTAATGATTTTATTCTCCCAATGATGATTCATCTCATATATTCTACATGTCCAAAAATGTGTTCATTGTAAAAGGAAAAAAATAGAGTTGGAGACGTTATACATCCCTGTTGTACATCACTCTTAATAGGCTGCTATCGACCTACCTCATTACCAAGCTTTGTAACAGCTTATTGTTTCCAATGCACGTGCTTTATAGGTCTAAGGTCCTTCCCATCAATCAATCTGCAAGCATCTTTATCACGTTGACATGCTTTCGTTTATGAAAAAAACTATTGTGTTGTCAAAGAAGCAAAGATGTAAGTGTTTGGTTCCTGAAAGTTTCTGCAGTTAGGGATCACCCGTTGCATGCAGCCATCGATATAGTCAAGGGTCATAGACTAAGACGAGGCAGGTCTTGGATGGCACAGGCGGAACTTGTCCATACACTAGGTGTGCGATCTAGAGACCATCAATCGTGAAAGAGAGTGGGTTGAAGTTCAGGAAGACCTGACGGACTGGCACAAGGTAATAATAACACTGTGTCGTTCGTGCTAGGAATGGGCAGCGGGCCGCACTGTATTTGAAGTGCATCCAGAGCAACACTCATCAAGATGACAGTCATCAACACCGATAGGTCAATGGTGAGAAACAGACGTTGTGGTTGGGGTTTATTGCAAACGCTAATGGACGAGTCATGGAAAATGAGAGTCTGGCGTATGAGACTACAACCTCAAGCATGAGAATGTATGTGGAGGCAGTAACAGTGGCATTCCGTTGGCTGGAGGAGACTACTGCAACACACATTGTTTTCATTACGGATTCAAAGAGTATGTTTAGTAAGGTGGAGAAAGGAATGTTTCGTGTGGAATGGCTATCGTCGCTTTAGAGGTCACAGATTGTGATAATTGTATGGATGTTTTGCCTTGGCCATGCGGGGGTGCGAGGGAATGAACAGGCTGATAGACTAGCAGGGAATGCACCTCTTGGTGGTAGATTGCCTATGGACAAGGGGGAGGGGGTGGTCATGCACTTGTGGGACCAGCTGGAGAAGGTCGAGGAACAGACTGAGCACCCATATGTGGAAAGAATGAGATTGCGGGGTATCGGCAGGGGTTCTGGAAGAATCTCAAAACTGAGAGGGAAGACCAGGGGAACTTTTAATCAGATAGCGGTGGGAACGATTAGTAGAATGACTCTTCTCTGGCTGTTGAACGAGGAGACGGAGCACGTATGGGAATGTCCTGAGTGCAGTGATGTCGGTTCTTAACTCAACTAAACTCAACTCAACTACTTTTGAACGCTTCATTAATGTTCTCAGCAAATACACAACATTTACTGTACCGTTGCCTTCTACAAACTCAGATTGTTGTTCCCCTATATCGGGTTGCATTTTCTTCATAACTCTTTCCATGATGGGTATTTGCAAAATTTTCGCGATATTGCCTATTATACCATTGTAATTGTTCGATATTTCCAAGGCTCTTAATTTCTTCGTTATTGTAATAACAATTGATTTACATAATTCAGGCAGCATATCTCCAGTATCAAATAATGTGTACATATCAGGACAGCCGGACATCTCCAACACCCGGTTCTCTTCTAGTCTAGATTAGTGTATAACCGTGATGCTTACATTTGTTTTGTTGTTTTCATTCCAACTAATTTCATGAACATGTAATTGCCTACACATATCTGACGGCACAGCCATGGCAAGACATATCCACTGTTGTGAAACTACCATCTCGTAAAATTGGACCACATATAGATAAGTGTTCCCATTGTTTAACTTAATATAAATGCCCGCGTTCATTTTTCGCAGTAAAATTCGTTTTACGATTGTTTGTAGTCGCTAGACGACTTTGGAATCACAAATGTCTCTCTTAAACTGCTACCACATGTCCGCTAACTGATTGCCATTAGCGACATATAATATGTGCCATGCCATTTACGGATATTGAGTGTTGTGGTATCTCAATCTCTTCTTGTGGAGCTTAACACATTTCGTGTGAATTTAGGATCCACTTCTTGTACGCAGTATATATAATGATTTTATTACCATAATTATTTCAAGGCACATACGTATGTGCCAGCCAAATATAATTTGAAGGTACCCCCAAGTGACAATAATTTAATAATTGAATAGATGCAGATATACATATAGCACATTCAGTGTAAAATAATATAGTTGTGACATATTAATCATTACCTGAAATACCTTACTGTCGAATCTAAAACAAATAATAATGAATATTAAAATTATTAAGCACATTCAAAAGGAAGGCATGCGTTTGCAAAAATGTAATAAACATGTGTTTCAAATTATATCACTCATTTAAGATGTTGAAAAGTTTTGCATATTAATAATATATGTTCTTGTCTCCCTTGCGGCTTAATCAGTGTATTGTATCCCTTAGTTACATACACATTTTACATTCTAGATGTCCCTATTTATTACAATTCGGAGTGTTGGTGTTACAAGCTGATTAGTTACACATGAGAACTGTCCTCGTCTGTGATCATGACAGACAGTTAAAATACACGATTCCTCATTCAATCTACGCTGATCGCGAACATGCTTCAAGAGATGCCTCAACATGCACATTCCTTCAGCTATTACCTGCATTATATCCTCGATGAACTTCTTTGTTGGGTCTATGATAAGTGTTTTGTTTTTAAGCCTAAGACAATAATTACACGGCATTAAGAACAACAACATAGCGGCATAGAGCGACCAAATAAATGTAATAGAGAGAAATACAGTTAACAGAGGGAAACAGAAAACGTTACGCAAAGAGATGAAGAAAAAGAAAGTAGACAATGACAGAAAACGATAAGAGACTGGCAGAGACAGAGAGTTACAGATACATGTATAGTCAGAGATGGTGCGACAGAGACCCAAAACAGAGAAGATTGCATATAATTAAAGACTAAATTACACTGTCAGAGAGCGGCATGCAACTTCACATTGAGACACATACTAAAAGAAAGACGGTGACAAAGAGAACGACAAATTCACAGAGATAACTATTGAATCATTTTAGTCCAAAGTAGCCAGTTAAAAGCCAACAAAGAAAATCACAAAGATAACTACTGAATTGAATGTCTTACATCGCCTTTGATATGGCATACCCCTATCCCGCTAACCGGCTGTTTTATATAAATGCATAATTTCAAGGGACATAAATAAGCATGTTTTTTTTTTTTTTTACAACAAGGGGGGCAAGAGCACTAATTATTTGGGAGCAAAAATGATGGCTGTGTAATGCGACTAGTTAACTGGAAAGATCTTATAGCTTAATTTCTTATGAAAAATTCTTCACATGTAATCACTAGCTACTAACATACAAGTTAACAACCGCGATATCTCTGATTTCCAATATCTGACCTCATGTGGTAGATAATATCTCAAATAAAGAACAGTTTACCTGCGGTATAATATACTTAGTAGAAAACCCGTTTAATGTCACTCTGTTAAATAAAGTCCGCGATAATATTTTTGGCTGGCACTTGTGCATGTGCCTCATAAAATCATTGCATGCATGCCTTTAAAGGCACGAAAATATATGATGTCGACATCCGACATAACTGGATTTCGGCAGTCGCTGATGTTTGATCCTAGGAAAAGATATGCCACCGTGTGAGGTGTTCACCTGCAGTGCATCTCAGCAGACAAACAAGTAACATGTTTTACCTTACATTTTTTATTTATTTATTTATTTTTATTTTATTTTCTAATGCACGAATAGTGTGGCAAAACACATTGTTTTCCTACCCCTTACTTGTTTATGGATAATTTGGGAAAACGTCGAGTATGATGGCAACATTGTATGTAGAGTATGCTTGCATTTTTTTCTTTATAGCACAGCCGTTCATGTCTCTCCACAGATATCAGTCAGTGCTGTTTTGGATCAACTCTGATAATGATATTTCCCCATGTCACCACTACTGCACTTCATTTAAATGATAACAATGGACAACAGTTGAAGAGCAGCAGGTCTTGAATGGCACAAGCTGAATATACAAACCGCCAGGTGTGTGGAGTGGGCAGGATACCTCGTGGAGAACAATGGTTAATGGTAGTCCACAGAGTTACACTTTCATTTCGTCGAGGGTGTCGAGAAAAGACAGCGGGCGTGACAATAGTGTCAGTGTAACGGCAGACAGATAACAGCTCACAGTTGACCGATGCAGTCATTTGCATTGGTGGGTGTAGAGTGAATAGAATAATGATAGGATGGGTTTCATTTTTTTTGCAACTAAAATTGGACAATGTTTGAAAACTAAAGCTTACCACATGCCGCAGATAATTAACATAATGACTAGCTCAATGTAGCTTTTACGATATATTTTCCTTTCAATTGCATGAAAATATTCCGTATCTGGCTAAATGTTGTTTTTACTTCGGTCATCCTACATTGACCACGTCTGTGGAGAAGAGGTAGCAAACGCGATTCCTAATCCCACATACCGCATTCGAGAGGGTCGGCGTTCAGAAAACAATGCAGACTACAAACCCTGTCTAGTAAATCACAAACATTGAAACATGATGGGGTTGATTGCGTTGTCGTGTAAATTACATGCAACTAATGTTAATCCTAAATTAACATTTTTATAGCTAATAAATACCAGATAATTACATTGACTGGTTTGAGAGCACATGTCTGATTAGTTGCTAGGGACCACTCAATATTAATGTTTAATTTTAGAATGCAGTTGTCTGTAGTGTTTGGTTGTATACTGCAATGTTTGTATGACAAAAATTACAATATTATGCAAACAAAGTAGCTTCATTCACCAGGATAAAAGATGTAAAGACAATATCAATCAGAACTACCTACATAAAAATACCGCTTACTCCTACAGTACACCCTGTACTTTGGGAACAAGTTCGAGACACCCAATAAATTAGCATCTCCGAGAAGGGGCTTGCCACAGATATTTAGTACAATGACCTCCAACACAAGAACTGCCACCATAAATATGGTCCAGGAAAACTGCCCTCAACAGTCATGGATGCATATATTTACAGATGGATCGGCAAATAATGCAGAAAAGAAAACCAAAAGTATAGAAATCTATATTTAATATCCAGACGGCAACACTAAAAACAGCGGTTGTTTTTTCCCCGTCATTCCTTTACAGGACATCACTTTCAACGTCATCATCTTCCAGCTGATTGTTGATTTATTGGCAACTTTACGCTAAGTAGTTTGCCATTGCTTTCTGAGCCGCCGGCTCACATACCCCGTAAGTTACCGACCCGGAGAGAACCGCTACCGATTTTCGCGAACGTCACGTTACTCACGAGAGTAATTGATTACGGAGAACGACGGTACACCTCTTGGCCAGGGAGACCGGCAAAAACAGCTATGTAGCCAAGGGTAAATTATGAACAACCTATGCAGCAGAGATACCCATTCTAGAGCAGGCTCCAACAATGATTAATGGTACAACCTCTCACAGTCATCAGGCCGCCCCCTTTCATAAATTCCCTATCTGTGCTGCAGGCCCTCAAGGATGGCAAACTCTCATTTTTGAGACGTAAATTTAGCAAATAAGCTGCTAGAAAACGAACTATAATTCATTGGGTACCGTCTCACTGTGCTGTATCTAGAAATGAGAAGGCAGAGAAACTTGCCAAGAAATGTGATGGCTGCAAACTGCAAGAAAACAACTTATAAACTATGACACAAAATAGAGTTATCTGGACTACCAGAACAATGAGGACTATATCTTGACCGACAAGGGCAGGTCACTGTTATAATTCTTCGGGAAGGGCATAACAGGCTGAGTTCTGCTTTTGTTTGAGTGACTCACCATTATGCTCATGCTGGCAGTTTGATAAACCTACAGAGAATGTTCTCCTGCATTTCTGCCAGTACTAGCCAGTGAGGTCGTGCTGCATGTACAATTGTATGGAATAAAAGATGAGCTCTGCAAACACTGTTGACTGCATCACAAGAACTCGTCGGTCGGTGTAAGCGTAATAGAACGAATACTAGAAGAACCAGAAACAAACTATTAGATTCTAACGTTAAATCGAAATTGTTATGTGTATCAGAAGCACGGAGAAGGGCTGAAACAGTTACACATAAATTGCAAACATTTATTAGTTTATGCTTCTACAAAATAGATGGAAAAGAGTTATATGACAGAATCAACAATGTGGAACACATGGCGAAAACTAATCAAATACTAGTGAACCACAAGAACAAGTATCCGGCGCTAGATAAGGCATGCATTAAAAAAAGAAATCAGCTCAGAATAGTATCACTAGTAAATCAGTTGTCTGGAATCAACATGGCAAGAGCAATAAAGGAAGACTCAAAACACAATCAATATAGAAGTATGAACAGAAATGAATAATATTGGGACGTGGACGGAGCTGCATGGATTTATTAATGTTTAGATTGTTTTGTTGTTAGTTAGTTGCATTAAACGTCTCTGACCTGGTTTTGTGCCAGCCATAAATTGCTTAGATAGCACGTTTCTTCTTCTGACTAAGTACATGTTCAAAAGATTTAAATTACAGTCCTCTCATTGATTAAACCTTATTGTTAGAAATCATCTATCAAGTGCAATCACTTATTTACAGATATATTAGTATTTCTTTATTTATCTTAACAAGAGTATGCACAGATAAATGAAGAAATAAGAGATAAATGTGTGAAGGCAAAAGAATGTTGGTTAAACGAGCAATGCAAAAAAAACTGCATTAAATTCCATTAAAGGTCAAAAAAGTATGCACAGTCAAATTAGTGAGCTCACAGGAAGAAAAATAAGAATAAACACAGGATGTTAGAAATCAAAAACAGGAAAGATATTATTGGAGGAAGATGCTATGATTAGAAGAGGTGGAATGAGCATATAAGAGAATTATATAGTGAAGAAAGGGAAGAATTAACAGAAGAAAGTAACTTAGAAGGCCCACCTATTCTAAAAGAAGAAGTCGCTGACGCTATGAAACATATGAAGAAAGGAAAAACAGCTGGGCCAGATGAAATCACAATAGAAGAATTAGAAGTATTGGGAGAATTTGGGGTAGATATAATAACCAAAATGCTGAATAATATTTACAACAGTGGATATTTACCGAGCGATATGCTGAAATCTGTATTTATAGCAATACCAAAGAGACCAGGAACACTTGAATGCGAAGATGTTCGTACAATTAACCTCATAAACCATGTCACTAAGCTTCTACTCAGAATTATAATGAGAAGAACAAGAAAGAAAATAAAGATGGAAATTAGTGAAGAACAGTATGGTTTTATGGAAGGAAAGGGTACAAACAATGCAATATTTATATTACGAACACTAATAGAAAGATCAATAGAGAAACAGAAAGACATATATTTATGTTTCATAGATTATACTAAGGTATTTGATAAAGTCAATCATGATGAGCTGATTAAAATGTTGGAAGATATCTACATTGATGGGAAAGATTTAAGAATAATAAAGAATATATACTGGAACCAAGTAGCAGCAATTAAAATGGGAAACAAAGAGGGTATTTACGAACAGATAAAGCTAGGCGTGCGACATGGGTGTGTCTTGTCACCCGATCTCTTCTCCCTATACAGTGAAGTGAGACAGATCAAAGAGAAGCCAGGAATACTAAACGGAGGATACAATATAAACAATATAAGCTATACAGATGACACAATACTGGTGGCGGATAATGCAACAGACCTACAACAATTGTTGGACAGTGTAGTAACAGAGACGCTAGATTTCAAGCACATGCAGATCGACCGGCAAAGCATCCAGATGTGGTTTAGGTCTCTGTATGTCCCTCATCCTGATACAGAAGGAAAGCTTCAGACGAAATTATGCCTGAGTTTGTTTATTTCTGAGTCAGGTAAAGCTTTAAGTATGAGAGTGTGTGTGCGTAAGTTCCGGCACGAATATATATATTTATTCTTCTATTAGAAGATAGAAACCAACTTTTAACCAGTCCCAAGATGGCTACTCTCTGCCAGCGCTGATGTAGATATCTGACGCCCTCTATCTTTCGTTTCCAGAAGAGTTGCTGTACAATCACTATGTCTTAAGCTGTGAAAAGAGGCACTGAAGCCCATACTGTTACTCCTAAACTACTAGCTGTCTCACTGCGTTCAGAGCAGGTTAGTACAGGATAAACTATGATCTGTGTGCTATAGGTGTCGCCTTAGTTGCAATCCACAGCGAACCGCCAACACACGCGAATGTGAGAAGGAGGAATGAAAGACTCTACCTCTTATCTTATATGTTCGTGGCGTGAAGACAGAATGTGTGTGTAACTGTTTAGCATCCATGACTGGTCCAGCATTTATACTGCTGTGATTTATTCGAACAAGCATTTAGTGCTCTGATGAACCACAGTTCAGCTAACAGCCCAACACCGGCACTCAAGTGAACGAATAAGAGAAGAATGGTGTTAGTTTGAGAGAATGAGTACAATGTGGTGTCTCATCTTTCTTTCACTCTGTATATATATGTGTGTTATTGAATGAGAGGCAGTGTAAATCCTCATAAGGAACATTTCACATAGACCTCCACATTCATACCAATTATATGTTACTTATATTAACTTTAGAGTGAAATATTTAATGTATGTTTCTTTACATTATTACTTTTATGCAACATGTGGAATGTAGTTGATTAAACTATCACCCTGTTTGACTGAGTAAGTAAAGGACATAATATGCTTTCATGCATAAGCACTTCTAAACTGTCAGGGGGAAATATCACCCCAGTGTCAGAAGAAGTAAGTAAAGGAAATGACAGAAGAGGTGAGAGGGTATAAACAGGAAAGTATCCAGGCAGACTAAAATAATGGTGGCAGCACTGATTGGTAACATGAGTTAATATATATGAGATGAACAATCATCCTATTCTGTTCCATTACTATGTAGGGATCAGATATGCTGGGTCTCATCATTTACTCTCCATAATTCTTTTCTAGCCTTGTCAGTCACTGTGTCTGTGTCCTCGGTGAGAACATCAGCCAACAGGCCACTAGGTACAAGTGCAGTAAAAAGAAAGCTTGCCCAATATAATTGCTGATGTCTAATGCCAGTACAAGGAGACATACTGTAGCTCTTAACTTGTAGGTACTTCCTGAATCTGCTACCTTCTGTAACTCATGTCTGTAAACCCTTTTCATTCTTGTCCACTGGAGAATCATCATCCTTTGGCTAGATATAAATGTGTTCACCATGTTTATCCAACTCAGGTGAGGATGACGGTGTTCGCAGATTGTCATGATCCAGAGGTGCAGAACATTGCCCAATAATGTACAATGGCTGTCAACCTAGAGCAGATCTGTAATATAAAGGTGCAACATGAATCTGTGGCCAGGACCAAGAATATGCAATGAGTCCCAACTGAACTGTGCCCAAACCTAATCTGTGTTTCATGATTGATCTGGTGATTGACTATATCTGAAGTGTAGAAACGGTTCTAAGATCATTTGGATCAATTTTATAATTCACAAGAGACTTGCAAATTACTAATTTAAAGCTGAAGTCTGATAGACAATTTCATACGAAAAAACTGTTGTCATAAGTTATTCATTCCAGAAAGTTCTCCGGGATATGTGTAGATTTGTTTATTCCAAATCACTTACAGATTCATGGAAATTTCACAAAAAGAACAGTGTTATAGTGCAGAGACATTGTTAGGTGGTCCAGAGTGGTCCAGTGATGAAATGCCAGAACAACAATAGATCTTTTCAGGAGTTCTGATCTCCATTGTGTTTTTGGAACCTGATCCTGTAGACTAATATGTTTGTTCATATGTCATAATGCATCACTGGTTACTTCCACAGGTTTTTATTTTGATTAATAAACCAAATTAACTGTTCCTGCATTCTTCTGTCAAGTCCATTGTGGTGTAGCAAAACATTTTATTATCTATGTGTTTAGTTAGTGAAACTACTTCACATAAAGGTAGTATCTGGAACTACAGGTGACTGGGTAAACTCTAATAGACAGCTAAATTCTGTCCTATTGTAATCTCCCAGGTTCCAGGTTACTCAGAAAAAGGAACTTTACATTTTATTAATTCCTGTGACCATTTCAACTAAAAGGGAAAATGATCATAGGTGGGGGACCCTCGAGCTAATTTAGTTTCTCTTTTCGGGAAGGAAGATTTTGGAGGGAAGAAATTAATTTTCCTGGGGAAACTCCTAGATTTCCAGAGCTATTATGGGTCATTTTGGCTTCCAAGAAACCATCCCCTCCAAATGAAATCAGTCCCATCCTCATAGCTTTACTTCATTGTGGGGTAAGTCAGAGTGGGTACTGCTTCCAACTCCCAACATGTCACAGGCACTTATAACATCAGATGGAAGATGTACAAAAGAGATTAAGAGCAGAATAGGGCAGGCAAAGACAGCATTTCAGAAAATGAAGAGTATCTTATGCAATAAGTCGCTATCAATGAATGTAAGAAAGAGAGTGCTAAAATGCCATATAGAACCAGTTTTGCTGTATGGCAGCGAATCTTGGAATGTAAATGAACAAATTAGGAAGAACTTAGAAGCAACAGAGATGTGTTTTTAAGACGAATGTTGTCAATTCCTTGGACTGCCAGAGTAACTAACAACGATTGCCTGAAAGAGGCTAATGAAACTAGAACACTATATACAACAATAAGAAAGAGACAAACATCTTTCTTAGGTCATGTGATGAGAAGAGAGGCATTAGAGAACATCGTGACAACTGGAAAGATCGAGGGGAAGAGAGGCAGAGGCAGACCAAAAGAAATGATTCTGGACGGACTGAGACGGTGGCATGGAGTTTTGTGGACGGAGTTTGGTGGTTTCTCTAGGATAATAATATTGGGGTAATAAAAATGTTGTGTTGATTCCCCTCACTCCAAGGACGACACTAAAGTAAGTAATAAAGACTTACGACAAGTAGTTTGCCATTGCTTTCTGAGCGGCCGGCTCACATACCCCGTAAGTTACCGATACGATTCGGACCACTGCTGATTCTCACCGTCATCACGTTACCCACGAGAGTATACGAGATTACGGATAAAAGTCATAACCTCTAAGCAGCACTACATTACCATACATAAAAAGTTCATCATTATTTGTGGCAGGTACACTTGTGAGTGTACCTTGTAATTGTGACTAATGTAGTAATCTAACAAAGCGTGTAATTTCTAGGCCACAAAAGTCAAACCAACATTGGATATAAATTAGACGGCAATGAATATACAACAATCTCCGTCACGCGGCATGACAGTAGAGTTAGATATCTATTTTACTGTAGCCTGTTTCGATGCTCTTCTCTATCTTAACTCCTAATGTACGCGCTTAAAAATTTTGCAGAACATTAGAGTACGAAAGAAGGGTAAATTGTGAGTCAAGAATAATAATTGCAATTTCGAGCTCATTGCTTCAGATCTACTTATAGATAAATGTTCCATATGCAGCATAACTTTACTATCCATCCATCATGTGCCATGCCGATAAGCGTAGAATGCCATGTTTTGCTATCTCACTCAATCACCAGAGTCGTGGATCAGTTCCGTGTTCCTGTCTCTACCAAGCCATGTGACCAAGCCATCCAGGTATTTACTTCTTGGTCTTCCCCTTGGTCTCGTCCCTTCGATCTTGCTAGTCGTCCCCAAGTTATACAAGTAATTCCTTCTCATAACATGCCCAAACAAATTTTGACTGTCTACGGCTAATGACTCTAATCGGTTTATGATCTTCATTTGTTTCTCGAAGGACTTGTTCATTGGTTTTTCTGTTTGTCCATATTATTCTTTGCATTTTCCTCAGAAATCACATTTCCACAGCCATCAGATGTTTTACAGCTTGACTGATCATTGTTCACGCTTCACATCCACACAAAAGTACAGGTTCTATGTAGCACTTCAACACTCTTTTTCTCATTTCGATTGATATCTTTTTTATTGGTTAGCATGTTTTGCATCTTGCAAAAGGCTATCTTCGCAATGGCAAATCTTGTTCTAATCTATTCAAGGCTTCTCCCAACAGATGTTATGAACTGTTCTGAGATAACTGTATCGATTCACTTGCTTAAGAATATACCCATTTACTCGTATATCACATTGTTGTATTTCCTTCTTTCCAGTGACGACCATAATCTGTCTTCTTACTATTCAATTCTAACCCTGGGTGTTATATACCAATATAGCCCCTAGACTCGTTCCTATTTACACAAATAGAAGATAGAGTAGAGACAGAAGTAGAGATGTAGGTGTCTTCATCGAGTTGAGAAGTAGAGTGGATGCAGATGTCCCGTCCAGTCGGTCCGCCACTCACCCGGCTTCCTTCCAGTGAGATGACTAGAACCTGGGAGACCACTCCGTCTCCCGAACGTGGAACCACAACAATCGAGTCACTGCTGGACCACACTTCACTGGACCAACTGCATCTATAACACTCCCACGGAGTCACTGGTAATACAGTTCTCGAACACTACCGGGTTGGAGACAATCTTCCTGGACTTGGCTCCAAGTATTGGTTACTTCAATGAACTAAATAGTCACTGACCAATCGAATGGTCTGTCACTCATAGCACAGTCCCACTGCAGAACCGATATGGCATTGACCAATTCAATGGTCTCTTACAGTCACACTTTGTAGGATCAGATATGGCTACTGAAATGTTACTGAGTCCTTCTAGAACACAGTTGATAATCTGGATACGGAAACAGTACATTAATAGAATCAGACATCTATCGTACGGAAACAATTCAGGTTGGACTATAATCCCATAGTCCCTTCCACCGTGTTACACTTGCCACACGTCAATACTGGTGTAGTTCTTCTCAAGACCTGCCACTAGAGCTGTCCAAAGAACCATTCAAGTGTCTGAAGATTAGTTACTTCTGCGTTTAGGCAGAACCCCCGTCAAACCAGACGGACCGGTGTTCCCTGTCGGTGAGCATGATTACTCAACATGCTGAAATGTTCCTGGCAAAAACAGAGTATCTTCTATTTTAAAACGATCACAAACCATCACTTCCCACACGTGCACCTTCAGGGCAGTTGTATGTCTTGAAGCAAACTTCACGCATGGTGAATCACATTGGTTACCTGGTGTGGTTGAGTATGGCGTGATAAGTAAAGAACTGAACCCTTCGCTCTGTCACACGAAGTGGTTTCCTGCCAACAACAATTATAGTTGACTGGTTCCTCAACAGGCAAACTCCTGAAAAGGAAGAGCGACCGGTGAGAGTATACTGGCCCAAACATTAGTCCACATGCATCCTACCAATAACTACTCAACCCTCAGTCATGCTAGTTAGTTATTCATATAACCAAAGCATTATCTCTATATGGAGAGTAGTAAAGCATGGGTTCACAAATGTCAGCTGGCCTCACAGAACAGCCCGTCAAACAGAGCAAGAAATCAGAATGACGAGTCTGATCATAGGTCTCACCTATCCCTAATCATCTACCAGTCGTCGCTAACGTCAGTAATGATACAAGGCGGTTATTGTTCTAATTTAATCGAACTAAACAAATAGGTAAAGAGTCCCTAGACTCGTTCCTAACATCATCAATGTACATTAAGAAACATAATCTTGATCAATATACCATCCCTCGGGATATAGGAATAGTACATGATCACATCCACTATGTACACAAGCCTGTTTGCTGGTGGGACCACCTGCCCACGCCACAGCAAACTCTTCTTATCAGACTCTGCCTTAGAGTCAAGAAGCCTTCTTGAGAATACATGTTCCCCACATGTTCCAAGGGTACTGTTCCAGTTCTGTCCTCCCAAGTGGTTTAGCCATGGCATGGACTGAACTTCATCGTTGGTTTGGTCTACCAACACATACTTTCATAACTTGCTTTCACATCCCCCATATTCTATATTTCCCCAGTCTCATACAGCCTCCTTGCATCCTTCCATACTTCCAGCACCTTAGCATTCACTCGCACTAGCGCCAGTATGAAAGAAACAGGATAGCTCAGACAAGATTTCAGAACGCATATTTATATCGCGACGGCACGCAGTGTTATCACGCGTCGAGCTATTCGGCGTTCGGAATTACCCCAGGAAGTATCACATGCCATGAACTAATATATATACACATTGTCACATCATATATATATATATATATATATAGATATAGCACCAAAGCCACTTACCTCTCCACAGAAATCCGCTGTTCCACACAATGAATTCACTATTAAGTTACTACACAATAGTTACATCATTCCTGGTGGCACAGAACTAAGTTCTTCCTTTACTTAGTAACTAAGCACAATTTTGTCTGAATCTCCACCTACCAACTTACCTGGTTGTCTAACCGTTCTTCTGGCTTCAGCAACTGACTGACATAATCTAAGTTTCCATCCGGCACAAGTAACTATGTTTTATTCTAACACAGCAACCTAATAGATGCAACGATTGGCAATATATGGGACATATATTTGGAACCCAAATCGCCCACATCACATTACGGCGTTCCTAACAGCTGATTCGCGAGCACACGGTAAACAAACCCACACTTAATTGTCACCTGCGTTATCGATCGGTTTGCTAATTAGTATGCAAGGGCATCCGCATAGGTAATGAGGTTAGAACAATGGCGTGTGGAACACACGTACAAAGTTAACTGATTTAAACAATTATCTACCTGAATGGTGAAACCAGCTCTCCAGTCAGCTACCGAACTGTTCAAGGGCTTCTCAGCTTCCTTTCCATCACAGTCAGCCGACTCATGGTTGAGGTGAGACGCAATACAAAAATGGCTCACATCAGGCCTGCGTCTGTTCTCTTCGAACAAAAGTAAGTGAATGACTGGTTTAGCCAATTTCCCGCTTCGTGCCAACTCAATGCGCACTAGAAGCGAGTGCTTCTTGAGAAAAGATACTTTCTCGGGAAACCGTCATTCCCCGCCTAGAGTTTCTAGATCTCTCTGCACGAGAATTTAGAGCGATACCCAACATCACGGGTTACTCGAATTCCGGTGTTTCGAGAAGATTCTAGATAATCAGTCCTCCATCGGCTTCCCTCAGTCTATTTTTAGCTGGGAAAGTCCCCGATGACGCGCCAAAATAGTGCGGGATCTTGACGACCCAAGACAGATAAACGCGTTTCGTCACAGTGTTCACTGTGTGCAACAACCGCATCTACTAAATGTTGCAGACCCTGTTCATTGTCCGCAATCAAGTCTGTGTCATCTGCATATATTCACTATATTGACCAATAAAAAGATGCCATTTGCAACGAGCAAAAGAGTGTTGAGGTGCTACATGGAACCTCTACTCTTGTATAGATGTTAATATGAACTGGAAACAATTAGTTAGAATCTTAGAATCGAAACATCGGCCGTTCTGTGTTGTCCTATTGTACTTATTTGTTATTTTATTATTTCATTTTATATATTTATTGAATACTTCTGATTTTTTGGATAAGTCACACGTGGTTGTTCACCGTGGTAGGATTGATTTTTTTAACGTGTAAGGTATCTAAATGTGCATTGTGTTTCTGTTAGTAAATCTCTTCTTTTCGCAGGAGCAAAATATACCTAATTGTTTCCAGTTCATATTATTATATCCTGCTGCAGTCACTGCTTTCTCTTTTGTTCCATATGGATGTTACTCGTGGACAATGAGCAGACAAGTTGAAAAATATCTGATGGCTGTGGAAATGTGGTTTCTGAGGAAAATGCAGAGAAACCATGGGCAGATAGAAAAAAAACAACTAATGAGCAAGACCTACAAGAAATAAATGAAAACCGTAAACTGATTAGAGAAATTAGACGTTGACACTCACTCTTTTTGGCCACGTTATGAGACGAAATAAATCGAAGGACTTTGTGACAACTGGCAAGATCAAGGAGAAGAGATCAAGGGGAAAGTAAAAAATAAATACAAGATTGGCTTGGCCACGTGGTCGTGACAACACGCTTATCGGCATCGTACAAGATGATGACATGGTGGTCACAGACGTTCAATTAGGGACCTCAGAGACATGGTGGTCACAGACGTTCATCTAGGGAGTTGAGAGACATGGTGGTCACAGATGTTCATCTAGGGAGTTGAGAGACATGGTGGTTACAGACGTTCAACTAGGGAGTTGAGAGACATGGTGGTCAAAGACGTTCAACTAGGGAGCTCAGAAAGATAGTGGTCACAGACGTTCAACTAGGGAGTTGAGAGACATGGTGGTCAGAGACGTTAAACTAGGGAGTTGAGAGACATGGTGGTCACAGAAGTTCATCTAGGGAGTTGAGAGACATGGTGGTCACAGACGTTCATCTAGGGAGTTTAGAGACATGGTGGTCACAGACGTTCATCTAGGGAGTTTAGAGACATGGTGGTCACAGACGTTCATCTAGGGAGTTGAGAGAAATGGTGGTCACAGACGTTCATCTAGGGAGTTGAGAGACATGGTGGTCACAGACGTTCATCTAGGGAGTTGAGAGACATGGTGGTTTCAGACGTTCAACTAGGGAGTTTAGAGACATGGTGGTCACAGACGTTCAATTAGGGACCTCAGAGACATGGTGGTCGCATACGTACGACCAGGTATCTCAGAGACATGGTGGTCAAAGACGTTCAACTAGGGAGCTCAGAAACATAGTGGTCACAGACGTTCAACTAGGGAGTTGAGAGACATGGTGGTCAGAGACGTTCAACTAGGGAGTTGAGAGACATGGTGGTCACAGACGTTCATCTAGGGAGTTTAGAGACATGGTGGTCACAGACGTTCATCTAGGGAGTTGAGAGACATGGTGGTCACAGACGTTCATCTAGGGAGTTTAGAGACATGGTGGTCACAGACGTTCATCTAGGGAGTTGAGAGACATGGTGGTCACAGACGTTCATCTAGGGAGTTGAGAGACATGGTGGTTACAGACGTTCATCTAGGGAGTTGAGAGACATGGTGGTCACAGACGTTCATCTAGGGAGTTGAGAGGCATGGTGGTTACAGACGTTCATCTAGGGAGTTGAGAGACATGGTGGTCACAGACGTTCATCTAGGGAGTTGAGAGACATGGTGGTTACAGAGGTTCATCTAGGGAGTTTAGAGACATGGTGGTCACAGACGTTCATCTAGGGAGTTGAGAGACATGGTGGTTACAGACGTTCATCTAGGGAGTTGAGAGACATGGTGGTCACAGACGTTCATCTAGGGAGTTGAGAGACATGGTGGTCACAGACGTTCATCTAGGGAGTTTAGAGACATGGTGGTTACAGACGTTCATCTAGGGTGTTGAGAGACATGGTGGCCACAGACGTTCATCTATTGAGTTGAGAGACATGGTGGTCACAGACGTTCATCTAGGGAGTTGAGAGACATGGTGGTCACAGACGTTCATCTAGGGACTTGAGAGACATGGTGGTTACAGACGTTCATCTAGGGAGTTGAGAGACATGGTGTTTACAGACGTTCATCTAGTAAATTTAGAGACATGGTGGTCACAGACGTTCATCTAAGGAGTTGAGAGACATGGTGGTCACAGACGTTCATCTAGGGAATTTAGAGACATGGTGGTTACAGACTTTCATCTAGGGAGTTGAGAGACATGGTGGTCACAGACGTTCATCTAGGGAGTTGAGAGACATGGTGGTCACAAACGTTCATCTAGGGAGTTGAGAGATATGGTGGTTACAGACGTTCAACTATTGAGTTGAGAGACATGGTGGTTACAGACGTTCAATTAGGGACCTCAGAGACATGGTGGTCACAGACGTTCATCTAGGGAGTTGAGAGACATGGTGGTCACAGACTTTCATCTATGGAGTTGAGAGACATGGTGGTTACAGACGTTCAACTAGGGAGTTGAGAGACATGGTGGTTACAGACGTTCATCTAGGGAGTTAAGAGACATTGTGGTCACAGACGTTCAATTAGAGACCTCAGAGACATGGTGGTCACAGACGTTCATCTAGGGAGTTGAGAGACATGGTGGTCACAGATGTTCATCTAGGGAGTTGAGAGACATGGTGGTCACAGACGTTCATCTAGGGAGTTGAGAGACATGGTGGTCACAGACGTTCATCTAGGGAGTTGAGAGACATGGTGGTCACAGACGTTCATCTAGGGAGGTGAGAGACATGGTGGTTACAGACGTTCAACTAGGGAGTTGAGAGACATGGTGGTTACAGACGTTCAACTAGGGAGTTGAGAGACATGGTGGTAACAGACGTTCATCTAGGGAGTTTAGAGACATGGTGGTCACAGACGTTCATCTAGGGAGTTGAGAGACATGGTGGTCACAGACGTTCATCTAGGGAGTTGAGAGACATGGTGGTCACAGACGTTCATCTAGGGAGTTGAGAGACATGGTGGTCACAGACGTTCATCTGGGGAGTTGAGAGACATGGTGGTCACAGACGTTCATCTAGGGAGTTGAGAGACATGGTGGTTACAGACGTTCAACTAGGGAGTTTAGAGACATGGTGGTCACAGACGTTCAATTAAGGACCTCAGAGACATGGTGGTCGCATACGTACGATCAGGTAGCTTAGAGACATGGTGGTCAAAGACGTTCAACTAGGGAGCTCAGAAACATAGTGGTCACAGTCGTTCAACTAGGGAGTTGAGAGACATGATGGTCAGAGACGTTAAACTAGGGAGTTGAGAGACATGGTGGTCACAGACGTTCATCTAGGGAGTTGAGAGACATGGTGGTCACAGACGTTCATCTGGGGAGTTTAGAGACATGGTGGTCACAGACGTTCATCTAGGGAGTTGAGAGACATGGTGGTCACAGACGTTCATCTAGGGAGTTTAGAGACATGGTGGTCACAGACGTTCATCTAGGGAGTTGAGAGACATGGTGGTCACAGACGTTCAACTAGGGAGTTGAGAGACATGGTGGTTACAGACGTTCATCTAGGGAGTTGAGAGACATGGTGGTCACAGACGTTCATCTAGGGAGTTGAGAGGCATGGTGGTTACAGACGTTCATCTAGGGAGTTGAGAGACATGGTGGTCACAGACGTTCATCTAGGGTGTTGAGAGACATGGTGGTTACAGAGGTTCATCTAGGGAGTTTAGAGACATGGTGGTCACAGACGTTCATCTAGGGAGTTGAGAGACATGGTGGTTACAGACGTTCATCTAGGGAGTTGAGAGACATGGTGATCACAGACGTTCATCTTGGGAGTTGAGAGACATGGTGGTCACAGACGTTCATCTAGGGAGTTTAGAGACATGGTGGTTACAGACGTTCATCTAGGGAGTTGAGAGACATGGTGGCCACAGACGTTCATCTAGGGAGTTGAGAGACATGGTGGTCACAGACGTTCATCTATTGAGTTGAGAGACATGATGGTCACAGACGTTCATCTAGGGACTTTAGAGACATGGTGGTTACAGACGTTCATCTAGGGAGTTGAGAGACATGGTGTTTACAGACGTTCATCTAGTAAGTTTAGAGACATGGTGGTCACAGACGTTCATCTAAGGAGTTGAGAGACATGGTGGTCACAGACGTTCATCTAGGGAATTTAGAGACATGGTGGTTACAGACTTTCATCTAGGGAGTTGAGAGACATGGTGGTCACAGACGTTCATCTAGGGAGTTGAGAGACATGGTGGTCACAAACGTTCATCTAGGGAGTTGAGAGATATGGTGGTTACAGACGTTCAACTATTGAGTTGAGAGACATGGTGGTTACAGACGTTCAATTAGGGACCTCAGAGACATGGTGGTCACAGACGTTCATCTAGGGAGTTGAGAGACATGGTGGTCACAGACTTTCATCTAGGGAGTTGAGAGACATGGTGGTTACAGACGTTCAACTAGGGAGTTGAGAGACATGGTGGTTACAGACGTTCATCTAGGGAGTTAAGAGACATGGTGGTCACAGACGTTCAATTAGAGACCTCAGAGACATGGTGGTCACAGACGTTCATCTAGGGAGTTGAGAGACATGGTGGTCACAGATGTTCATCTAGGGAGTTGAGAGACATGGTGGTCACAGACGTTCATCTAGGGAGTTGAGAGACATGGTGGTCACAGACGTTCATCTAGGGAGTTGAGAGACATGGTGGTCACAGACGTTCATCTAGGGAGGTGAGAGACATGGTGGTTACAGACGTTCAACTAGGGAGTTGAGAGACATGGTGGTTACAGACGTTCAACTAGGGAGTTGAGAGACATGGTGGTAACAGACGTTCATCTAGGGAGTTTAGAGACATGGTGGTCACAGACGTTCATCTAGGGAGTTGAGAGACATGGTGGTCACAGACGTTCATCTAGGGAGTTGAGAGACATGGTGGTCACAGACGTTCATCTAGGGAGTTGAGAGACATGGTGGTCACAGACGTTCATCTGGGGAGTTGAGAGACATGGTGGTCACAGACGTTCATCTAGGGAGTTGAGAGACATGGTGGTTACAGACGTTCAACTAGGGAGTTTAGAGACATGGTGGTCACAGACGTTCAATTAAGGACCTCAGAGACATGGTGGTCGCATACGTACGATCAGGTAGCTCAGAGACATGGTGGTCAAAGACGTTCAACTAGGGAGCTCAGAAACATAGTAGTCACAGACGTTCAACTAGGGAGTTGAGAGACATGGTGGTCAGAGACGTTAAACTAGGGAGTTGAGAGACATGGTGGTCACAGACGTTCATCTAGGGAGTTGAGAGACATGGTGGTCACAGACGTTCATCTAGGGAGTTTAGAGACATGGTGGTCACAGACGTTCATCTAGGGAGTTTAGAGACATGGTGGTCACAGACGTTCATCTAGGGAGTTTAGAGACATGGTGGTTACAGACGTTCATCTAGGGAGTTTAGAGACATGGTTATCACATACGTTCATCTAGGGAGTTTAGAGACATGGTGGTCACAGACGTTCATCTAGAGAGTTTAGAGACATGGTGGTCACAGACGTTCATCTAGGGAGTTGAGAGACATGGTGGTTACAGACGTTCAACTAGGGAGTTTAGAGACATGGTGGTCAAAGACGTTCAACTAGGGAGCTCAGAAACATAGTGGTCACAGACGTTCACCTAGGGAGTTGAGAGACATGGTGGTCAGAGACGTTTAACTAGGGAGTTGAGAGACATGGTGGTAAAAGAGTTTCAACTAGGGAGTTGAGAGACATGGTGGTCACAGACGTTCAACTAGGGAGTTGAGAGACATGGTGGTAAAAGACGTTCTACCAGGGAGAACAGAGACATAGTGTTCACATGCGTTCAACTGGGGAGCTCAGAGACATGGTGGCCAATGACGTTCAACTAGGGAGTTGAGAGACATGGTGGTCACAGACGTTCATCTAGGGAGTTCAGAGACATGGTGGTTACAGACGTTCTACCAGGGAGCTCAGAGACATGGTGGTCACAGACGTTCTACCAAGGAGAACAGGGGTATTGTGGTCCAGGAGATTCAAGCATAAGAGGGCAACGAGAGTGGGCAAAAGATTGTATAGCACTCGCAACAAGGTCAGTGATTGTTATAAGAATGGACACTATATAGTTTCATCACGTGGAGCGACATATGTCAAAGACCTAAATAATATTTGTACATATTGATTTATCGTTGATTCCAACAAGCTTAACTCTATCAGAAAAAACTTCAATAACCACTAACTGATGTTGCTGTTTCCTCGTCAAACATTATTCATTCTCCGTATTTGTGTTTGTCACTTTTTGAGTATATTAATATGTATTTGTTCATTATTATTTTACTAGGTCCCGTTTTACATCACTTCGCTATTTCCATGATTTATCTTAATGATTTGAGTTTTTTATTTCAGTTCTGCTAATGTCCTAACATTTAAAGTGTGCATCCTGAAGCTGCTTGTTTTGATTTTGCCATGAGTTACTTGGTGCGTCTCGTTATGGTGTGTATCGTACGAGGATACCCTAAGGCAGACAATAACGTCTTTCATTCTCTTCGAGACTTTTGCTGTATGGCAGCGAATCTTGGAATGTAAATGAACAAATTAGGAAGAACTTAGAAGCAACAGAGATGTGTTTTTAAGACGAATGTTGTCAATTCCTTGGACTGCCAGAGTAACTAACAACGATTGCCTGAAAGAGGCTAATGAAACTAGAACACTATATACAACAATAAGAAAGAGACAAACATCTTTCTTAGGTCATGTGATGAGAAGAGAGGCATTAGAGAACATCGTGACAACTGGAAAGATCGAGGGGAAGAGAGGCAGAGGCAGACCAAAAGAAATGATTCTGGACGGACTGAGACGGTGGCATGGAGTTTTGTGGACGGAGTTTGGTGGTTTCTCTAGGATAATAATATTGGGGTAATAAAAATGTTGTGTTGATTCCCCTCACTCCAAGGACGACACTAAAGTAAGTAATAAAGACTTACGACAAGTAGTTTGCCATTGCTTTCTGAGCGGCCGGCTCACATACCCCGTAAGTTACCGATACGATTCGGACCACTGCTGATTCTCACCGTCATCACGTTACCCACGAGAGTATACGAGATTACGGAGAAAAGTCATAACCTCTAAGCAGCACTACATTACCATACATAAAAAGTTCATCATTATTTGTGGCAGGTACACTTGTGAGTGTACCTTGTAATTGTGACTAATGTAGTAATCTAACAAAGCGTGTAATTTCTAGGCCACAAAAGTCAAACCAACATTGGATATAAATTAGACGGCAATGAATATACAACAATCTCCGTCACGCGGCATGACAGTAGAGTTAGATATCTATTTTACTGTAGCCTGTTTCGATGCTCTTCTCTATCTTAACTCCTAATGTACGCGCTTAAAAATTTTGCAGAACATTAGAGTACGAAAGAAGGGTAAATTGTGAGTCAAGAATAATAATTGCAATTTCGAGCTCATTGCTTCAGATCTACTTATAGATAAATGTTCCATATGCAGCATAACTTTACTATCCATCCATCATGTGCCATGCCGATAAGCGTAGAATGCCATGTTTTGCTATCTCACTCAATCACCAGAGTCGTGGATCAGTTCCGTGTTCCTGTCTCTACCTAGCCATGTGACCAAGCCATCCAGGTATTTACTTCTTGGTCTTCCCCTTGGTCTCGTCCCTTCGATCTTGCTAGTCGTCCCCAAGTTATACAAGTAATTCCTTCTCATAACATGCCCAAACAAATTTTGACTGTCTACGGCTAATGACTCTAATCGGTTTATGATCTTCATTTGTTTCTCGAAGGACTTGTTCATTGGTTTTTCTGTTTGTCCATATTATTCTTTGCATTTTCCTCAGAAATCACATTTCCACAGCCATCAGATGTTTTACAGCTTGACTGATCATTGTTCACGCTTCACATCCACACAAAAGTACAGGTTCTATGTAGCACTTCAACACTCTTTTTCTCATTTCGATTGATATCTTTTTTATTGGTTAGCATGTTTTGCATCTTGCAAAAGGCTATCTTCGCAATGGCAAATCTTGTTCTAATCTATTCAAGGCTTCTCCCAACAGATGTTATGAACTGTTCTGAGATAACTGTATCGATTCACTTGCTTAAGAATATACCCATTTACTCGTATATCACATTGTTGTATTTCGTTCTTTCCAGTGACGACCATAATCTGTCTTCTTACTATTCAATTCTAACCCTGGGTGTTCACTGTGTGCAACAACCGCATCTACTAAATGTTGCAGACCCTGTTCATTGTCCGCAATCAAGTCTGTGTCATCTGCATATATTCACTATATTGACCAATAAAAAGATGCCATTTGCAACGAGCAAAAGAGTGTTGAGGTGCTACATGGAACCTCTGCTCTTGTATAGATGTTAATATGAACTGGAAACAATTAGTTAGAATCTTAGAATCGAAACATCGGCCGTTCTGTGTTGTCCTATTGTACTTATTTGTTATTTTATTATTTCATTTTATATATTTATTGAATACTTCTGATTTTTTGGATAAGTCACACGTGGTTGTTCACCGTGGTAGGATTGATTTTTTTAACGTGTAAGGTATGTAAATGTGCATTGTGTTTCTGTTAGTAAATCTCTTCTTTTCGCAGGAGCAAAATATACCTAATTGTTTCCAGTTCATATTATTATATCCTGCTGCAGTCACTGCTTTCTCTTTTGTTCCATATGGATGTTACTCGTGGACAATGAGCAGACAAGTTGAAAAATATCTGATGGCTGTGGAAATGTGGTTTCTGAGGAAAATGCAGAGAAACCATGGGCAGATAGAAAAAAAACAACTAATGAGCAAGACCTACAAGAAATAAATGAAAACCGTAAACTGATTAGAGAAATTAGACGTTGACACTCACTCTTTTTGGCCACGTTATGAGACGAAATAAATCGAAGGACTTTGTGACAACTGGCAAGATCAAGGAGAAGAGATCAAGGGGAAAGTAAAAAATAAATACAAGATTGGCTTGGCCACGTGGTCGTGACAACACGCTTATCGGCATCGTACAAGATGATGACATGGTGGTCACAGACGTTCAATTAGGGACCTCAGAGACATGGTGGTCACAGACGTTCATCTAGGGAGTTGAGAGACATGGTGGTCACAGATGTTCATCTAGGGAGTTGAGAGACATGGTGGTTACAGACGTTCAACTAGGGAGTTGAGAGACATGGTGGTCAAAGACGTTCAACTAGGGAGCTCAGAAACATAGTGGTCACAGACGTTCAACTAGGGAGTTGAGAGACATGGTGGTCAGAGACGTTAAACTAGGGAGTTGAGAGACATGGTGGTCACAGACGTTCATCTAGGGAGTTGAGAGACATGGTGGTCACAGACGTTCATCTAGGGAGTTTAGAGACATGGTGGTCACAGACGTTCATCTAGGGAGTTGAGAGAAATGGTGGTCACAGACGTTCATCTAGGGAGTTGAGAGACATGGTGGTCACAGACGTTCATCTAGGGAGTTGAGAGACATGGTGGTTACAGACGTTCAACTAGGGAGTTTAGAGAAATGGTGGTCACAGACGTTCAATTAGGGACCTCAGAGACATGGTGGTCGCATACGTACGACCAGGTATCTCAGAGACATGGTGGTCAAAGACGTTCAACTAGGGAGCTCAGAAACAAAGTGGTCACAGACGTTCAACTAGGGAGTTGAGAGACATGGTGGTCAGAGACGTTCAACTAGGGAGTTAAGAGACATGGTGGTCACAGACGTTCATCTAGGGAGTTGAGAGACATGGTGGTCACATACGTTCATCTAGGGAGTTGAGAGGCATGGTGGTTACCGACGTTCATCTAGGGAGTTGATAGACATGGTGGTCACAGACGTTCATCTAGGGAGTTGAGAGACATGGTGGTTACAGGGGTTCATCTAGGGAGTTTAGAGACATGGTGGTCACAGACGTTCATCTAGAAAGTTGAGAGACATGGTGGTTACAGACGTTCATCTAGGGAGTTTAGAGACATGGTGGTCACAGACGTTCATCTAGGGAGTTGAGAGAAATGGTGGTCACAGACGTTCATCTAGGGAGTTGAGAGACATGGTGGTCACAGACGTTTATCTAGGGAGTTGAGAGACATGGTGGTTACAGACGTTCAACTAGGGAGTTTAGAGACATGGTGGTCACAGACGTTCAATTAGGGACCTCAGAGACATGGTGGTCGCATACGTACGACCAGGTATCTCAGAGACATGGTGGTCAAAGACGTTCAACTAGGGAGCTCAGAAACATAGTGGTCACAGACGTTCAACTAGGGAGTTGAGAGACATGGTGGTCAGAGACGTTCAACTAGGGAGTTTAGAGACATGGTGGTTACAGACGTTCATCTAGGGAGTTTAGAGACATGGTTATCACATACGTTCATCTAGGGAGTTTAGAGACATGGTGGTCACAGACGTTCATCTAGGGAGTTTAGAGACATGGTGGTCACAGACGTTCATCTAGGGAGTTGAGAGACATGGTGGTTACAGACGTTCAACTAGGGAGTTTAGAGACATGGTGGTCAAAGACGTTCAACTAGGGAGCTCAGAAACATAGTGGTCAGAGACGTTCACCTAGGGAGTTGAGAGACATGGTGGTCAGAGACGTTTAACTAGGGAGTTGAGAGACATGGTGGTAAAAGAGTTTCAACTAGGGAGTTGAGAGACATGGTGGTCACAGACGTTCAACTAGGGAGTTGAGAGACATGGTGGTAAAAGACGTTCTACCAGGGAGAACAGAGACATAGTGTTCACATACGTTCAACTGGGGAGCTCAGAGACATGGTGGCCAATGACGTTCAACTAGGGAGTTGAGAGACATGGTGGTCACAGACGTTCATCTAGGGAGTTCAGAGACATGGTGGTTACAGACGTTCTACCAGGGAGCTCAGAGACATGGTGGTGACAGACGTTCTACCAAGGAGAACAGGGGTATTGTGGTCCAGGAGATTCAAGCATAAGAGGGCAACGAGAGTGGGCAAAAGATTGTACAGCACTCGCAACAAGGTCAGTGATTGTTATAAGAATGGACACTATATAGTTTCATCACGTGGAGCGACATATGTCAAAGACCTAAATAATATTTGTACATATTGATTTATCGTTGATTCCAACAAGCTTAACTCTATCAGAAAAACTTCAATAACCACTAACTGATGTTGCTGTTTCCTCGTCAAACATTATTCATTCTCCGTATTTGTGTTTGTCACTTTTTGAGTATATTAATATGTATTTGTTCATTATTATTTTACTAGGTCCCGTTTTACATCACTTCGCTATTTCCATGATTTATCTTAATGATTTTAGTTTTTTATTTCAGTTCTGCTAATGTCCTAACATTTAAAGTGTGCATCCTGAAGCTGCTTGTTTTGATTTTGCCATGAGTTACTTGGTGCGTCTCGTTATGGTGTGTATCGTACGATGATACCCTAAGGCAGACAATAACGTCTTTCATTCTCTTCGAGACTTTTGCTGTATGGCAGTGAATATTGGAATGTAAATGGACAAATTAAGAAGAAATTAGAAGCAACAGAGATGTGGTTCCTGAGACGAATGTTGCGAATTCCTTGGATTGCCAGAGTAACTAACAACGATTGCCTGAAAGAGGCTAATGAAACTAGAACACTATATACAACAATAAGAAAGAGACAAACATCTTTCTTAGGTCATGTGATGAGAAGAGAGGCATTAGAGAACATCGTGACAACTGGAAAGATTGAGGGGAAGAGAGGCAGAGGCAGACCAAAAGAAATGATTCTGGACGGACTGAGACGGTGGCATGGAGTTTTGTGGACGGAGTTTGGTGGTTTCTCTAGGATAATAATATTGGGGTAATAAAAATGTTGTGTTGATTCCCCTCACTCCAAGGACGACACTAAAGTAAGTAATAAAGACTTACGCTCAGTAGTTTGCCATTGCTTTCTGAGCGGCCGGCTCACATACCCCGTAAGTTACCGATGCGATTCGGACCACTGCTGATTCTCACCGTCATCACGTTACCCACGAGAGTATACGAGATTACGGAGAAAAGTCATAACCTCTAAGCAGCACTACATTACCATACATAAAAAGTTCATCATTATTTGTGGCAGGTACACTTGTGAGTGTACCTTGTAATTGTGACTAATGTAGTAATCTAACAAAGCGTGTAATTTCTAGGCCACAAAAGTCAAACCAACATTGGATATAAATTAGACGGCAATGAATATACAACAAACTCCGTCACACGGCATGACAGTAGAGTTAGATATCTATTTTACTGTAGCCTGTTTCGATGCTCTTCTCTATCTTAACTCCTAATGTACGCGCTTAAAAATTTTGCAGAACATTAGAGTACGAAAGAAGGGTAAATTGTGAGTCAAGAATAATAATTGCAATTTCGAGCTCATTGCTTCAGATCTACTTATAGATAAATGTTCCATATGCAGCATAACTTTACTATCCATCCATCATGTGCCATGCCGATAAGCGTAGAATGCCATGTTTTGCTATCTCACTCAATCACCAGAGTCGTGGATCAGTTCCGTGTTCCTGTCTCTACCTAGCCATGTGACCAAGCCATCCAGGTATTTACTTCTTGGTCTTCCCCTTGGTCTCGTCCCTTCGATCTTGCTAGTCGTCCCCAAGTTATACAAGTAATTCCTTCTCATAACATGCCCAAACAAATTTTGACTGTCTACGGCTAATGACTCTAATCGGTTTATGATCTTCATTTGTTTCTCGAAGGACTTGTTCATTGGTTTTTCTGTTTGTCCATATTATTCTTTGCATTTTCCTCAGAAATCACATTTCCACAGCCATCAGATGTTTTACAGCTTGACTGATCATTGTTCACGCTTCACATCCACACAAAAGTACAGGTTCTATGTAGCACTTCAACACTCTTTTTCTCATTTCGATTGATATCTTTTTTATTGGTTAGCATGTTTTGCATCTTGCAAAAGGCTATCTTCGCAATGGCAAATCTTGTTCTAATCTATTCAAGGCTTCTCCCAACAGATGTTATGAACTGTTCTGAGATAACTGTATCGATTCACTTGCTTAAGAATATACCCATTTACTCGTATATCACATTGTTGTATTTCGTTCTTTCCAGTGACGACCATAATCTGACTTCTTACTATTCAATTCTAACCCTGGGTGTTCACTGTGTGCAACAACCGCATCTACTAAATGTTGCAGACCCTGTTCATTGTCCGCAATCAAGTCTGTGTCATCTGCATATATTCACTATATTGACCAATAAAAAGATGCCATTTGCAACGAGCAAAAGAGTGTTGAGGTGCTACATGGAACCTCTGCTCTTGTATAGATGTTAATATGAACTGGAAACAATTAGTTAGAATCTTAGAATCGAAACATCGGCCGTTCTGTGTTGTCCTATTGTACTTATTTGTTATTTTATTATTTCATTTTATATATTTATTGAATACTTCTGATGTTTTGGATAAGTCACACGTGGTTGTTCACCGTGGTAGGATTGATTTTTTTAACGTGTAAGGTATGTAAATGTGCATTGTGTTTCTGTTAGTAAATCTCTTCTTTTCGCAGGAGCAAAATATACCTAATTGTTTCCAGTTCATATTATTATATCCTGCTGCAGTCACTGCTTTCTCTTTTGTTCCATATGGATGTTACTCGTGGACAATGAGCAGACACGTTGAAAAATATCTGATGGCTGTGGAAATGTGGTTTCTGAGGAAAATGCAGAGAAACCATGGGCAGATAGAAAAAAAAACAACTAATGAGCAAGACCTACAAGAAATAAATGAAAACCGTAAACTGATTAGAGAAATTAGACGTTGACACTCACTCTTTTTGGCCACGTTATGAGACGAAATAAATCGAAGGACTTTGTGACAACTGGCAAGATCAAGGAGAAGAGATCAAGGGGAAAGTAGAGAAATAAATACAAGATTGGCTTGGCCACGTGGTCGTGACAACACGCTTATCGGCATCGTACAAGATGATGACATGGTGGTCACAGACGTTCAATTAGGGACCTCAGAGACATGGTGGTCACAGACGTTCATCTAGGGAGTTGAGAGACATGGTGGTCACAGATGTTCATCTAGGGAGTTGAGAGACATGGTGGTTACAGACGTTCAACTAGGGAGCTCAGAAACATAGTGGTCACAGACGTTCAACTAGGGAGTTGAGAGACATGGTGGTCACAGACGTTCATCTAGGGAGTTGAGAGGCATGGTGGTTACAGACGTTCATCTAGGGAGTTGAGAGACATGGTGGTCACAGACGTTCATCTAGGGAGTTGAGAGACATGGTGGTTACAGGGGTTCATCTAGGAAGTTTAGAGACATGGTGGTCACAGACGTTCATCTAGGGAGTTGAGAGACATGGTGGTTACAGACGTTCATCTAGGGAGTTTAGAGACATGGTGGTCACAGACGTTCATCTAGGGAGTTGAGAGAAATGGTGGTCACAGACGTTCATCTAGGGAGTTGAGAGACATGGTGGTCACAGACGTTTATCTAGGGAGTTGAGAGACATGGTGGTTACAGACGTTCAACTAGGGAGTTTAGAGACATGGTGGTCACAGACGTTCAATTAGGGACCTCAGAGACATGGTGGTCGCATACGTACGACCAGGTATCTCAGAGACATGGTGGTCAAAGACGTTCAACTAGGGAGCTCAGAAACATAGTGGTCACAGACGTTCAACTATGGAGTTGAGAGACATGGTGGTCAGAGACGTTCAACTAGGGAGTTAAGAGACATGGTGGTCACAGACGTTCATCTAGGGAGTTGAGAGACATGGTGGTCACAGACGTTCATCTAGGGAGTTTAGAGACATGGTGGTCACAGACGTTCATCTAGGGAGTTGAGAGACATGGTGGTCACAGACGTTCATCTAGGGAGTTTAGAGACATGGTGGTCACAGACGTTCATCTAGGGAGTTGAGAGACATGGTGGTCACAGACGTTCAACTAGGGAGTTGAGAGACATGGTGGTTACAGACGTTCATCTAGGGAGTTGAGAGACATGGTGGTCAGAGACGTTCATCTAGGGAGTTGAGAGGCATGGTGGTTACAGACGTTCATCTAGGGAGTTGAGAGACATGGTGGTCACAGACGTTCATCTAGGGAGTTGAGTGACATGGTGGTTACAGAGGTTCATCTAGGGAGTTTAGAGACATGGTGGTCACAGACGTTCATCTAGGGAGTTGAGAGACATGGTGGTTACAGACGTTCATCTAGGGAGTTGAGAGACATGGTGGTCACAGACGTTCATCTAGGGAGTTGAGAGACATGGTGGTCACAGACGTTCATCTAGGGAGTTGAGAGGCATGGTGGTCACAGACGTTCATCTAGGGAGTTCAGAGACATGGTGGCCAATGACGTTCAACTAGGGAGTTGAGAGACATGGTGGTCACAGACGTTCATCTAGGGAGTTCAGAGACATGGTGGTTACAGACGTTCTACCAGGGAGCTCAGAGACATGGTGGTCACAGACGTTCTACCAAGGAGAACAGGGGTATTGTGGTCCAGGAGATTCAAGCATAAGAGGGCAACGAGAGTGGGCAAAAGATTGTACAGCACTCGCAACAAGGTCAGTGATTGTTATAAGAATGGACACTATATAGTTTCATCACGTGGAGCGACATATGTCAAAGACCTAAATAATATTTGTACATATTGATTTATCGTTGATTCCAACAAGCTTAACTCTATCAGAAAAACTTCAATAACCACTAACTGATGTAGCTGTTTCCTCGTCAAACATTATTCATTCTCCGTATTTGTGTTTGTCACTTTTTGAGTATATTAATATGTATTTGTTCATTATTATTTTACTAGGTCCCGTTTTACATCACTTCGCTATTTCCATGATTTATCTTAATGATTTTAGTTTTTTATTTCAGTTCTGCTAATGTCCTAACATTTAAAGTGTGCATCCTGAAGCTGCTTGTTTTGATTTTGCCATGAGTTACTTGGTGCGTCTCGTTATGGTGTGTATCGTACGAGGATACCCTAAGGCAGACAATAACGTCTTTCATTCTCTTCGAGACTTTTGCTGTATGGCAGTGAATATTGGAATGTAAATGGACAAATTAAGAAGAAATTAGAAGCAACAGAGATGTGGTTCCTGAGACGAATGTTGCGAATTCCTTGGATTGCCAGAGTAACTAACAACGATTGCCTGAAAGAGGCTAATGAAACTAGAACACTATATACAACAATAAGAAAGAGACAAACATCTTTCTTAGGTCATGTGATGAGAAGAGAGGCATTAGAGAACATCGTGACAACTGGAAAGATTGAGGGGAAGAGAGGCAGAGGCAGACCAAAAGAAATGATTCTGGACGGACTGAGACGGTGGCATGGAGTTTTGTGGACGGAGTTTGGTGGTTTCTCTAGGATAATAATATTGGGGTAATAAAAATGTTGTGTTGATTCCCCTCACTCCAAGGACGACACTAAAGTAAGTAATAAAGACTTACGCTCAGTAGTTTGCCATTGCTTTCTGAGCGGCCGGCTCACATACCCCGTAAGTTACCGATGCGATTCGGACCACTGCTGATTCTCACCGTCATCACGTTACCCACGAGAGTATACGAGATTACGGAGAAAAGTCATAACCTCTAAGCAGCACTACATTAAATGTTTTGCGTATCCTTTTACAGGACTTAGCTGTCAACAGCAGCATCTTTCAGCTGTCTGTTGATCTCTTGGCAAGATTACGCTCAGTAGTTTGCCATTGCTTTCTGAGCGGCCGGCTCAGTATCCGCAAGTCACGAGCGGGGGTCGAACCACCTCAGTTCTCGCTCCGCTGCGAGACTCTGCGTGATAAACGGGATTACAGAGAGAAAGTGTTGTAACCCCACAGCCAGAGAGACCGGCAGCACTACATTACCATACATAAAAAGTTCATCATTATTTGTGGCAGGTACACTTGTGAGTGTACCTTGTAATTGTGACTAATGTAGTAATCTAACAAAGCGTGTAATTTCTAGGCCACAAAAGTCAAACCAACATTGGATATAAATTAGACGGCAATGAATATACAACAATCTCCGTCACGCGGCATGACAGTAGAGTTAGATATCTATTTTACTGTAGCCTGTTTCGATGCTCTTCTCTATCTTAACTCCTAATGTACGCGCTTAAAAATTTTGCAGAACATTAGAGTACGAAAGAAGGGTAAATTGTGAGTCAAGAATAATAATTGCAATTTCGAGCTCATTGCTTCAGATCTACTTATAGATAAATGTTCCATATGCAGCATAACTTTACTATCCATCCATCATGTGCCATGCCGATAAGCGTAGAATGCCATGTTTTGCTATCTCACTCAATCACCAGAGTCGTGGATCAGTTCCGTGTTCCTGTCTCTACCTAGCCATGTGACCAAGCCATCCAGGTATTTACTTCTTGGTCTTCCCCTTGGTCTCGTCCCTTCGATCTTGCTAGTCGTCCCCAAGTTATACAAGTAATTCCTTCTCATAACATGCTCAAACAAATTTTGACTGTCTACGGCTAATGACTCTAATCGGTTTATGATCTTCATTTGTTTCTCGAAGGACTTGTTCATTGGTTTTTCTGTTTGTCCATATTATTCTTTGCATTTTCCTCAGAAATCACATTTCCACAGCCATCAGATGTTTTACAGCTTGACTGATCATTGTTCACGCTTCACATCCACACAAAAGTACAGGTTCTATGTAGCACTTCAACACTCTTTTTCTCATTTCGATTGATATCTTTTTTATTGGTTAGCATGTTTTGCATCTTGCAAAAGGCTATCTTCGCAATGGCAAATCTTGTTCTAATCTATTCAAGGCTTCTCCCAACAGATGTTATGAACTGTTCTGAGATAACTGTATCGATTCACTTGCTTAAGAATATACCCATTTACTCGTATATCACATTGTTGTATTTCGTTCTTTCCAGTGACGACCATAATCTGTCTTCTTACTATTCAATTCTAACCCTGGGTGTTCACTGTGTGCAACAACCGCATCTACTAAATGTTGCAGACCCTGTTCATTGTCCGCAATCAAGTCTGTGTCATCTGCATATATTCACTATATTGACCAATAAAAAGATGCCATTTGCAACGAGCAAAAGAGTGTTGAGGTGCTACATGGAACCTCTGCTCTTGTATAGATGTTAATATGAACTGGAAACAATTAGTTAGAATCTTAGAATCGAAACATCGGCCGTTCTGTGTTGTCCTATTGTACTTATTTGTTATTTTATTATTTCATTTTATATATTTATTGAATACTTCTGATTTTTTGGATAAGTCACACGTGGTTGTTCACCGTGGTAGGATTGATTTTTTTAACGTGTAAGGTATGTAAATGTGCATTGTGTTTCTGTTAGTAAATCTCTTCTTTTCGCAGGAGCAAAATATACCTAATTGTTTCCAGTTCATATTATTATATCCTGCTGCAGTCACTGCTTTCTCTTTTGTTCCATATGGATGTTACTCGTGGACAATGAGCAGACAAGTTGAAAAATATCTGATGGCTGTGGAAATGTGGTTTCTGAGGAAAATGCAGAGAAACCATGGGCAGATAGAAAAAAAACAACTAATGAGCAAGACCTACAAGAAATAAATGAAAACCGTAAACTGATTAGAGAAATTAGACGTTGACACTCACTCTTTTTGGCCACGTTATGAGACGAAATAAATCGAAGGA
Organism: Cepaea hortensis; assembly: GCA_963921405.1. Lineage (NCBI taxonomy): Eukaryota > Metazoa > Mollusca > Gastropoda > Stylommatophora > Helicidae > Cepaea > Cepaea hortensis. The sequence continues at coordinate 422,636 of CAWUFQ010000008.1, read as the reverse complement.
CTTTGTGACAACTGGCAAGATCAAGGAGAAGAGATCAAGGGGAAAGTAGAGAAATAAATACAAGATTGGCTTGGCCACGTGGTCGTGACAACACGCTTATCGGCATCGTACAAGATGATGACATGGTGGTCACAGACGTTCAATTAGGGACCTCAGAGACATGGTGGTCACAGACGTTCATCTAGGGAGTTGAGAGACATGGTGGTCACAGATGTTCAACTAGGGAGTTGAGAGACATGGTGGTTACAGACGTTCATCTAGGGAGTTGAGAGACATGGTGGTCAGAGACGTTCATCTAGGGAGTTGAGAGGCATGGTGGTTACAGACGTTCATCTAGGGAGTTGAGAGACATGGTGGTCACAGACGTTCATCTAGGGAATTGAGTGACATGGTGGTTACAGAGGTTCATCTAGGAAGTTTAGAGACATGGTGGTCACAGACGTTCATCTAGGGAGTTGAGAGACATGGTGGTTACAGACGTTCATCTAGGGAGTTGAGAGACATGGTGGTCACAGACGTTCATCTAGGGAGTTGAGAGACATGGTGGTCACAGACGTTCATCTAGGGAGTTGAGAGGCATGGTGGTCACAGACGTTCATCTAGGGAGTTCAGAGACATGGTGGCCAATGACGTTCAACTAGGGAGTTGAGAGACATGGTGGTCACAGACGTTCATCTAGGGAGTTCAGAGACATGGTGGTTACAGACGTTCTACCAGGGAGCTCAGAGACATGGTGGTCACAGACGTTCTACCAAGGAGAACAGGGGTATTGTGGTCCAGGAGATTCAAGCATAAGAGGGCAACGAGAGTGGGCAAAAGATTGTACAGCACTCGCAACAAGGTCAGTGATTGTTATAAGAATGGACACTATATAGTTTCATCACGTGGAGCGACATATGTCAAAGACCTAAATAATATTTGTACATATTGATTTATCGTTGATTCCAACAAGCTTAACTCTATCAGAAAAACTTCAATAACCACTAACTGATGTTGCTGTTTCCTCGTCAAACATTATTCATTCTCCGTATTTGTGTTTGTCACTTTTTGAGTATATTAATATGTATTTGTTCATTATTATTTTACTAGGTCCCGTTTTACATCACTTCGCTATTTCCATGATTTATCTTAATGATTTTAGTTTTTTATTTCAGTTCTGCTAATGTCCTAACATTTAAAGTGTGCATCCTGAAGCTGCTTGTTTTGATTTTGCCATGAGTTACTTGGTGCGTCTCGTTATGGTGTGTATCGTACGAGGATACCCTAAGGCAGACAATAACGTCTTTCATTCTCTTCGAGACTTTTGCTGTATGGCAGTGAATATTGGAATGTAAATGGACAAATTAAGAAGAAATTAGAAGCAACAGAGATGTGGTTCCTGAGACGAATGTTGCGAATTCCTTGGATTGCCAGAGTAACTAACAACGATTGCCTGAAAGAGGCTAATGAAACTAGAACACTATATACAACAATAAGAAAGAGACAAACATCTTTCTTAGGTCATGTGATGAGAAGAGAGGCATTAGAGAACATCGTGACAACTGGAAAGATTGAGGGGAAGAGAGGCAGAGGCAGACCAAAAGAAATGATTCTGGACGGACTGAGACGGTGGCATGGAGTTTTGTGGACGGAGTTTGGTGGTTTCTCTAGGATAATAATATTGGGGTAATAAAAATGTTGTGTTGATTCCCCTCACTCCAAGGACGACACTAAAGTAAGTAATAAAGACTTACGCTCAGTAGTTTGCCATTGCTTTCTGAGCGGCCGGCTCACATACCCCGTAAGTTACCGATGCGATTCGGACCACTGCTGATTCTCACCGTCATCACGTTACCCACGAGAGTATACGAGATTACGGAGAAAAGTCATAACCTCTAAGCAGCACTACATTAAATGTTTTGCGTATCCTTTTACAGGACTTAGCTGTCAACAGCAGCATCTTTCAGCTGTCTGTTGATCTCTTGGCAAGATTACGCTCAGTAGTTTGCCATTGCTTTCTGAGCGGCCGGCTCAGTATCCGCAAGTCACGAGCGGGGGTCGAACCACCTCAGTTCTCGCTCCGCTGCGAGACTCTGCGTGATAAACGGGATTACAGAGAGAAAGTGTTGTAACCCCACAGCCAGAGAGACCGGCAGCACTACATTACCATACATAAAAAGTTCATCATTATTTGTGGCAGGTACACTTGTGAGTGTACCTTGTAATTGTGACTAATGTAGTAATCTAACAAAGCGTGTAATTTCTAGGCCACAAAAGTCAAACCAACATTGGATATAAATTAGACGGCAATGAATATACAACAATCTCCGTCACGCGGCATGACAGTAGAGTTAGATATCTATTTTACTGTAGCCTGTTTCGATGCTCTTCTCTATCTTAACTCCTAATGTACGCGCTTAAAAATTTTGCAGAACATTAGAGTACGAAAGAAGGGTAAATTGTGAGTCAAGAATAATAATTGCAATTTCGAGCTCATTGCTTCAGATCTACTTATAGATAAATGTTCCATATGCAGCATAACTTTACTATCCATCCATCATGTGCCATGCCGATAAGCGTAGAATGCCATGTTTTGCTATCTCACTCAATCACCAGAGTCGTGGATCAGTTCCGTGTTCCTGTCTCTACCTAGCCATGTGACCAAGCCATCCAGGTATTTACTTCTTGGTCTTCCCCTTGGTCTCGTCCCTTCGATCTTGCTAGTCGTCCCCAAGTTATACAAGTAATTCCTTCTCATAACATGCTCAAACAAATTTTGACTGTCTACGGCTAATGACTCTAATCGGTTTATGATCTTCATTTGTTTCTCGAAGGACTTGTTCATTGGTTTTTCTGTTTGTCCATATTATTCTTTGCATTTTCCTCAGAAATCACATTTCCACAGCCATCAGATGTTTTACAGCTTGTCTGATCATTGTTCACGCTTCACATCCACACAAAAGTACAGGTTCTATGTAGCACTTCAACACTCTTTTTCTCATTTCGATTGATATCTTTTTTATTGGTTAGCATGTTTTGCATCTTGCAAAAGGCTATCTTCGCAATGGCAAATCTTGTTCTAATCTATTCAAGGCTTCTCCCAACAGATGTTATGAACTGTTCTGAGATAACTGTATCGATTCACTTGCTTAAGAATATACCCATTTACTCGTATATCACATTGTTGTATTTCGTTCTTTCCAGTGACGACCATAATCTGTCTTCTTACTATTCAATTCTAACCCTGGGTGTTCACTGTGTGCAACAACCGCATCTACTAAATGTTGCAGACCCTGTTCATTGTCCGCAATCAAGTCTGTGTCATCTGCATATATTCACTATATTGACCAATAAAAAGATGCCATTTGCAACGAGCAAAAGAGTGTTGAGGTGCTACATGGAACCTCTGCTCTTGTATAGATGTTAATATGAACTGGAAACAATTAGTTAGAATCTTAGAATCGAAACATCGGCCGTTCTGTGTTGTCCTATTGTACTTATTTGTTATTTTATTATTTCATTTTATATATTTATTGAATACTTCTGATTTTTTGGATAAGTCACACGTGGTTGTTCACCGTGGTAGGATTGATTTTTTTAACGTGTAAGGTATGTAAATGTGCATTGTGTTTCTGTTAGTAAATCTCTTCTTTTCGCAGGAGCAAAATATACCTAATTGTTTCCAGTTCATATTATTATATCCTGCTGCAGTCACTGCTTTCTCTTTTGTTCCATATGGATGTTACTCGTGGACAATGAGCAGACAAGTTGAAAAATATCTGATGGCTGTGGAAATGTGGTTTCTGAGGAAAATGCAGAGAAACCATGGGCAGATAGAAAAAAAACAACTAATGAGCAAGACCTACAAGAAATAAATGAAAACCGTAAACTGATTAGAGAAATTAGACGTTGACACTCACTCTTTTTGGCAACGTTATGAGACGAAATAAATCGAAGGACTTTGTGACAACTGGCAAGATCAAGGAGAAGAGATCAAGGGGAAAGTAGAGAAATAAATACAAGATTGGCTTGGCCACGTGGTCGTGACAACACGCTTATCGGCATCGTACAAGATGATGACATGGTGGTCACAGACGTTCAATTAGGGACCTCAGAGACATGGTGGTCACAGACGTTCATCTAGGGAGTTGAGAGACATGGTGGTCACAGACGTTCAACTAGGGAGTTGAGAGACATGGTGGTTACAGACGTTCATCTAGGGAGTTGAGAGACATGGTGGTCAGAGACGTTCATCTAGGGAGTTGAGAGGCATGGTGGTTACAGACGTTCATCTAGGGAGTTGAGAGACATGGTGGTCACAGACGTTCATCTAGGGAGTTGAGTGACATGGTGGTTACAGAGGTTCATCTAGGGAGTTTAGAGACATGGTGGTCACAGACGTTCATCTAGGGAGTTGAGAGACATGGTGGTTACAGACGTTCATCTAGGGAGTTGAGAGACATGGTGGTCACAGACGTTCATCTAGGGAGTTGAGAGACATGGTGGTCACAGACGTTCATCTAGGGAGTTGAGAGGCATGGTGGTCACAGACGTTCATCTAGGGAGTTCAGAGACATGGTGGCCAATGACGTTCAACTAGGGAGTTGAGAGACATGGTGGTCACAGACGTTCATCTAGGGAGTTCAGAGACATGGTGGTTACAGACGTTCTACCAGGGAGCTCAGAGACATGGTGGTCACAGACGTTCTACCAAGGAGAACAGGGGTATTGTGGTCCAGGAGATTCAAGCATAAGAGGGCAACGAGAGTGGGCAAAAGATTGTACAGCACTCGCAACAAGGTCAGTGATTGTTATAAGAATGGACACTATATAGTTTCATCACGTGGAGCGACATATGTCAAAGACCTAAATAATATTTGTACATATTGATTTATCGTTGATTCCAACAAGCTTAACTCTATCAGAAAAACTTCAATAACCACTAACTGATGTAGCTGTTTCCTCGTCAAACATTATTCATTCTCCGTATTTGTGTTTGTCACTTTTTGAGTATATTAATATGTATTTGTTCATTATTATTTTACTAGGTCCCGTTTTACATCACTTCGCTATTTCCATGATTTATCTTAATGATTTTAGTTTTTTATTTCAGTTCTGCTAATGTCCTAACATTTAAAGTGTGCATCCTGAAGCTGCTTGTTTTGATTTTGCCATGAGTTACTTGGTGCGTCTCGTTATGGTGTGTATCGTACGAGGATACCCTAAGGCAGACAATAACGTCTTTCATTCTCTTCGAGACTTTTGCTGTATGGCAGTGAATATTGGAATGTAAATGGACAAATTAAGAAGAAATTAGAAGCAACAGAGATGTGGTTCCTGAGACGAATGTTGCGAATTCCTTGGATTGCCAGAGTAACTAACAACGATTGCCTGAAAGAGGCTAATGAAACTAGAACACTATATACAACAATAAGAAAGAGACAAACATCTTTCTTAGGTCATGTGATGAGAAGAGAGGCATTAGAGAACATCGTGACAACTGGAAAGATTGAGGGGAAGAGAGGCAGAGGCAGACCAAAAGAAATGATTCTGGACGGACTGAGACGGTGGCATGGAGTTTTGTGGACGGAGTTTGGTGGTTTCTCTAGGATAATAATATTGGGGTAATAAAAATGTTGTGTTGATTCCCCTCACTCCAAGGACGACACTAAAGTAAGTAATAAAGACTTACGCTCAGTAGTTTGCCATTGCTTTCTGAGCGGCCGGCTCACATACCCCGTAAGTTACCGATGCGATTCGGACCACTGCTGATTCTCACCGTCATCACGTTACCCACGAGAGTATACGAGATTACGGAGAAAAGTCATAACCTCTAAGCAGCACTACATTACCATACATAAAAAGTTCATCATTATTTGTGGCAGGTACACTTGTGAGTGTACCTTGTAATTGTGACTAATGTAGTAATCTAACAAAGCGTGTAATTTCTAGGCCACAAAAGTCAAACCAACATTGGATATAAATTAGACGGCAATGAATATACAACAATCTCCGTCACGCGGCATGACAGTAGAGTTAGATATCTATTTTACTGTAGCCTGTTTCGATGCTCTTCTCTATCTTAACTCCTAATGTACGCGCTTAAAAATTTTGCAGAACATTAGAGTACGAAAGAAGGGTAAATTGTGAGTCAAGAATAATAATTGCAATTTCGAGCTCATTGCTTCAGATCTACTTATAGATAAATGTTCCATATGCAGCATAACTTTACTATCCATCCATCATGTGCCATGCCGATAAGCGTAGAATGCCATGTTTTGCTATCTCACTCAATCACCAGAGTCGTGGATCAGTTCCGTGTTCCTGTCTCTACCTAGCCATGTGACCAAGCCATCCAGGTATTTACTTCTTGGTCTTCCCCTTGGTCTCGTCCCTTCGATCTTGCTAGTCGTCCCCAAGTTATACAAGTAATTCCTTCTCATAACATGCTCAAACAAATTTTGACTGTCTACGGCTAATGACTCTAATCGGTTTATGATCTTCATTTGTTTCTCGAAGGACTTGTTCATTGGTTTTTCTGTTTGTCCATATTATTCTTTGCATTTTCCTCAGAAATCACATTTCCACAGCCATCAGATGTTTTACAGCTTGACTGATCATTGTTCACGCTTCACATCCACACAAAAGTACAGGTTCTATGTAGCACTTCAACACTCTTTTTCTCATTTCGATTGATATCTTTTTTATTGGTTAGCATGTTTTGCATCTTGCAAAAGGCTATCTTCGCAATGGCAAATCTTGTTCTAATCTATTCAAGGCTTCTCCCAACAGATGTTATGAACTGTTCTGAGATAACTGTATCGATTCACTTGCTTAAGAATATACCCATTTACTCGTATATCACATTGTTGTATTTCGTTCTTTCCAGTGACGACCATAATCTGTCTTCTTACTATTCAATTCTAACCCTGGGTGTTCACTGTGTGCAACAACCGCATCTACTAAATGTTGCAGACCCTGTTCATTGTCCGCAATCAAGTCTGTGTCATCTGCATATATTCACTATATTGACCAATAAAAAGATGCCATTTGCAACGAGCAAAAGAGTGTTGAGGTGCTACATGGAACCTCTGCTCTTGTATAGATGTTAATATGAACTGGAAACAATTAGTTAGAATCTTAGAATCGAAACATCGGCCGTTCTGTGTTGTCCTATTGTACTTATTTGTTATTTTATTATTTCATTTTATATATTTATTGAATACTTCTGATTTTTTGGATAAGTCACACGTGGTTGTTCACCGTGGTAGGATTGATTTTTTTAACGTGTAAGGTATGTAAATGTGCATTGTGTTTCTGTTAGTAAATCTCTTCTTTTCGCAGGAGCAAAATATACCTAATTGTTTCCAGTTCATATTATTATATCCTGCTGCAGTCACTGCTTTCTCTTTTGTTCCATATGGATGTTACTCGTGGACAATGAGCAGACAAGTTGAAAAATATCTGATGGCTGTGGAAATGTGGTTTCTGAGGAAAATGCAGAGAAACCATGGGCAGATAGAAAAAAAACAACTAATGAGCAAGACCTACAAGAAATAAATGAAAACCGTAAACTGATTAGAGAAATTAGACGTTGACACTCACTCTTTTTGGCCACGTTATGAGACGAAATAAATCGAAGGACTTTGTGACAACTGGCAAGATCAAGGAGAAGAGATCAAGGGGAAAGTAGAGAAATAAATACAAGATTGGCTTGGCCACGTGGTCGTGACAACACGCTTATCGGCATCGTACAAGATGATGACATGGTGGTCACAGACGTTCAATTAGGGACCTCAGAGACATGGTGGTCACAGACGTTCATCTAGGGAGTTGAGAGACATGGTGGTCACAGATGTTCATCTAGGGAGTTGAGAGACATGGTGGTTACAGACGTTCAACTAGGGAGTTGAGAGACATGGTGGTCAAAGACATTCAACTAGGGAGCTCAGAAACATAGTGGTCACAGACGTTCAACTAGGGAGTTGAGAGACATGGTGGTCAGAGACGTTAAACTAGGGAGTTGAGAGACATGGTGGTCACAGACGTTCATCTAGGGAGTTGAGAGACATGGTGGTCACAGACGTTCATCTAGGGAGTTTAGAGACATGGTGGTCACAGACGTTCATCTAGGGAGTTTAGAGACATGGTGGTCACAGACGTTCATCTAGGGAGTTGAGAGAAATGGTGGTCACAGACGTTCATCTAGGGAGTTGAGAGACATGGTGGTCACAAACGTTCATCTAGGGAGTTGAGAGATATGGTGGTTACAGACGTTCAACTATTGAGTTGAGAGACATGGTGGTTACAGACGTTCAATTATGGACCTCAGAGACATGGTGGTCACAGACGTTCATCTAGGGAGTTGAGAGACATGGTGGTCACAGACTTTCATCTAGGGAGTTGAGAGACATGGTGGTTACAGACGTTCAACTAGGGAGTTGAGAGACATGGTGGTTACAGACGTTCATCTAAGGAGTTAAGAGACATGGTGGTCACAGACGTTCAATTAGAGACCTCAGAGACATGGTGGTCACAGACGTTCATCTAGGGAGTTAAGAGACATGGTGGTCACAGATGTTCATCTAGGGAGTTGAGAGACATGGTGGTCACAGACGTTCATCTAGGGAGTTGAGAGACATGGTGGTCACAGACGTTCATCTAGGGAGTTGAGAGACATGGTGGTCACAGACGTTCATCTAGGGAGGTGAGAGACATGGTTGTTACAGACGTTCAACTAGGGAGTTGAGAGACATGGTGGTTACAGACGTTCAACTAGGGAGTTGAGAGACATGGTGGTAACAGACGTTCATCTAGGGAGTTTAGAGACATGGTGGTCACAGACGTTCATCTAGGGAGTTGAGAGACATGGTGGTCACAGACGTTCATCTAGGGAGTTGAGAGACATGGTGGTCACAGACGTTCATCTAGGGAGTTGAGAGATATGGTGGTCACAGACGTTCATCTGGGGAGTTGAGAGACATGGTGGTCACAGACGTTCATCTAGGGAGTTGAGAGACATGGTGGTTACAGACGTTCAACTAGGGAGTTTAGAGACATGGTGGTCACAGACGTTCAATTAAGGACCTCAGAGACATGGTGGTCGCATACGTACGATCAGGTAGCTCAGAGACATGGTGGTCAAAGACGTTCAACTAGGGAGCTCAGAAACATAGTGGTCACAGACGTTCAACTAGGGAGTTGAGAGACATGGTGGTCAGAGACGTTAAACTAGGGAGTTGAGAGACATGGTGGTCACAGACGTTCATCTAGGGAGTTGAGAGACATGGTGGTCACAGACGTTCATCTAGGGAGTTTAGAGACATGGTGGTCACAGACGTTCATCTAGGGAGTTTAGAGACATGGTGGTCACAGACGTTCATCTAGGGAGTTTAGAGACATGGTGGTTACAGACGTTCATCTAGGGAGTTTAGAGACATGGTTATCACATACGTTCATCTAGGGAGTTTAGAGACATGGTGGTCACAGACGTTCATCTAGGGAGTTTAGAGACATGGTGGTCACAGACGTTCATCTAGGGAGTTGAGAGACATGGTGGTTACAGACGTTCAACTAGGGAGTTTAGAGACATGGTGGTCAAAGACGTTCAACTAGGGAGCTCAGAAACATAGTGGTCACAGACGTTCACCTAGGGAGTTGAGAGACATGGTGGTCAGAGACGTTTAACTAGGGAGTTGAGAGACATGGTGGTAAAAGAGTTTCAACTAGGGAGTTGAGAGACATGGTGGTCACAGACGTTCAACTAGGGAGTTGAGAGACATGGTGGTAAAAGACGTTCTACCAGGGAGAACAGAGACATAGTGTTCACATACGTTCAACTGGGGAGCTCAGAGACATGGTGGCCAATGACGTTCAACTAGGGAGTTGAGAGACATGGTGGTCACAGACGTTCATCTAGGGAGTTCAGAGACATGGTGGTTACAGACGTTCTACCAGGGAGCTCAGAGACATGGTGGTCACAGACGTTCTACCAAGGAGAACAGGGGTATTGTGGTCCAGGAGATTCAAGCATAAGAGGGCAACGAGAGTGGGCAAAAGATTGTACAGCACTCGCAACAAGGTCAGTGATTGTTATAATAATGGACACTATATAGTTTCATCACGTGGAGCGACATATGTCAAAGACCTAAATAATATTTGTACATATTGATTTATCGTTGATTCCAACAAGCTTAACTCTATCAGAAAAACTTCAATAACCACTAACTGATGTAGCTGTTTCCTCGTCAAACATTATTCATTCTCCGTATTTGTGTTTGTCACTTTTTGAGTATATTAATATGTATTTGTTCATTATTATTTTACTAGGTCCCGTTTTACATCACTTCGCTATTTCCATGATTTATCTTAACGATTTTAGTTTTTTATTTCAGTTCTGCTAATGTCCTAACATTTAAAGTGTGCATCCTGAAGCTGCTTGTTTTGATTTTGCCATGAGTTACTTGGTGCGTCTCGTTATGGTGTGTATCGTACGAGGATACCCTAAGGCAGACAATAACGTCTTTCATTCTCTTCGAGACTTTTGCTGTATGGCAGTGAATATTGGAATGTAAATGGACAAATTAAGAAGAAATTAGAAGCAACAGAGATGTGGTTCCTGAGACGAATGTTGCGAATTCCTTGGATTGCCAGAGTAACTAACAACGATTGCCTGAAAGAGGCTAATGAAACTAGAACACTATATACAACAATAAGAAAGAGACAAACATCTTTCTTAGGTCATGTGATGAGAAGAGAGGCATTAGAGAACATCGTGACAACTGGAAAGATTGAGGGGAAGAGAGGCAGAGGCAGACCAAAAGAAATGATTCTGGACGGACTGAGACGGTGGCATGGAGTTTTGTGGACGGAGTTTGGTGGTTTCTCTAGGATAATAATATTGGGGTAATAAAAATGTTGTGTTGATTCCCCTCACTCCAAGGACGACACTAAAGTAAGTAATAAAGACTTACGACAAGTAGTTTGCCATTGCTTTCTGAGCGGCCGGCTCACATACCCCGTAAGTTACCGATGCGATTCGGACCACTGCTGATTCTCACCGTCATCACGTTACCCACGAGAGTATACGAGATTACGGAGAAAAGTCATAACCTCTAAGCAGCACTACATTACCATACATAAAAAGTTCATCATTATTTGTGGCAGGTACACTTGTGAGTGTACCTTGTAATTGTGACTAATGTAGTAATCTAACAAAGCGTGTAATTTCTAGGCCACAAAAGTCAAACCAACATTGGATATAAATTAGACGGCAATGAATATACAACAATCTCCGTCACGCGGCATGACAGTAGAGTTAGATATCTATTTTACTGTAGCCTGTTTCGATGCTCTTCTCTATCTTAACTCCTAATGTACGCGCTTAAAAATTTTGCAGAACATTAGAGTACGAAAGAAGGGTAAATTGTGAGTCAAGAATAATAATTGCAATTTCGAGCTCATTGCTTCAGATCTACTTATAGATAAATGTTCCATATGCAGCATAACTTTACTATCCATCCATCATGTGCCATGCCGATAAGCGTAGAATGCCATGTTTTGCTATCTCACTCAATCACCGGAGTCGTGGATCAGTTCCGTGTTCCTGTCTCTACCTAGCCATGTGACCAAGCCATCCAGGTATTTACTTCTTGGTCTTCCCCTTGGTCTCGTCCCTTCGATCTTGCTAGTCGTCCCCAAGTTATACAAGTAATTCCTTCTCATAACATGCCCAAACAAATTTTGACTGTCTACGGCTAATGACTCTAATCGGTTTATGATCTTCATTATTTTCTCGAAGGACTTGTTCATTGGTTTTTCTGTTTGTCCATATTATTCTTTGCATTTTCCTCAGAAATCACATTTCCACAGCCATCAGATGTTTTACAGCTTGACTGATCATTGTTCACGCTTCACATCCACACAAAAGTACAGGTTCTATGTAGCACTTCAACACTCTTTTTCTCATTTCGATTGATATCTTTTTTATTGGTTAGCATGTTTTGCATCTTGCAAAAGGCTATCTTCGCAATGGCAAATCTTGTTCTAATCTATTCAAGGCTTCTCCCAACAGATGTTATGAACTGTTCTGAGATAACTGTATCGATTCACTTGCTTAAGAATATACCCATTTACTCGTATATCACATTGTTGTATTTCGTTCTTTCCAGTGACGACCATAATCTGTCTTCTTACTATTCAATTCTAACCCTGGGTGTTCACTGTGTGCAACAACCGCATCTACTAAATGTTGCAGACCCTGTTCATTGTCCGCAATCAAGTCTGTGTCATCTGCATATATTCACTATATTGACCAATAAAAAGATGCCATTTGCAACGAGCAAAAGAGTGTTGAGGTGCTACATGGAACCTCTGCTCTTGTATAGATGTTAATATGAACTGGAAACAATTAGTTAGAATCTTAGAATCGAAACATCGGCCGTTCTGTGTTGTCCTATTGTACTTATTTGTTATTTTATTATTTCATTTTATATATTTATTGAATACTTCTGATTTTTTGGATAAGTCACACGTGGTTGTTCACTGTGGTAGGATTGATTTTTTTAACGTGTAAGGTATGTAAATGTGCATTGCGTTTCTGTTAGTAAATCTCTTCTTTTCGCAGGAGCAAAATATACCTAATTGTTTCCAGTTCATATTATTATATCCTGCTGCAGTCACTGCTTTCTCTTTTGTTCCATATGGATGTTACTCGTGGACAATGAGCAGACAAGTTGAAAAATATCTGATGGCTGTGGAAATGTGGTTTCTGAGGAAAATGCAGAGAAACCATGGGCAGATAGAAAAAAAAAAACTAATGAGCAAGACCTACAAGAATTAAATGAAAACCGTAAACTGATTAGAGAAATTAGACGTTGACACTCACTCTTTTTGGCCACTTTATGAGACGAAATAAATCGAAGGACTTTGTGACAACTGGCAAGATCAAGGAGAAGAGATCAAGGGGAAAGTAGAGAAATAAATACAAGATTGGCTTGGCCACGTGGTCGTGACAACACGCTTATCGGCATCGTACAAGATGATGATAACTTTACTGAAAGAAAGGTGAGAAATATCATAACAACAATCATAATCGTCATCATCATACACCTTGCCAATGGAAGCAGACGTTCATGTCTCTCCACAGATCTTCCTCCTTTGTGTAGTGAATCAGCTCTGGTAATGGCAATCCTCTACGGTACCTTCTTGGTCCTCCCAACAACATTTCTCTTGGTCTGTCTCTACCTCTTCCATTGCTTATTGTTCTAGTGTATACGACCGTGACTCTCTTCACATTGTCTGACAAACGAATGATGCATGACTCTTTCGTATAACTGCGTATAATGGTATAATTTCATTAGCTTCTTCACTTCATTCATTGGTAGTAGCTCTAGCAGACCAGGCTATCCGCAACATTCCTCTAGGAAACCACATTTATTCTGCCTCAAAGTTCTGCCTAATTTGTTGGTTCGCATTCCGAGGTTCACTTTCATAGTATATAATGAGCTGTACAATTTGCTGGAATATAATGAGTAGTTGAATGAGCTGGAATACATCGCAAGTTTAGGTGGGAGTTTAGAAAGAAACCAACATAGAGAAGCATAGTTTCAGGGAACTATAGAAAATTTGGTATATGGGCTATACACAGAGAAATAGATACGAATATAGTTACATGGAGCTATAGTGTAGGTTATATGGGCCATAAAGAGAGATATATTGTCACAGATCGAGACAGAGAAATAGACTGTGGCAATGAGTAGTGGAAACCGATGAGGGACATGACGTGGTAGATACATGTACACATTCGCGTGACTATGTCTCACGACGTAACTCTCTGTCACCATCTCTATGTCTCTGTCTCTTTCTCTCTCTCTTTCTCTCTCTCTCTCTCTCTCTCTCTCTCTTTATCTCCCTCTTTCTCTTTATCTCTCTCTCTCTCTCTCTCTCTCTCTCTCTCTCTCTCTCTCTCTCTCTCTCTCTCTTCCCCTGCTCATTCTTGTTATCATTTTCTTTATCTGCCACCAACTGTCATTCACCTTTATGAAATCAAATGGACAAACATGTTTTTTGTTATTCGATGTTATTGTGCCTTTCTGGTCGTCTCTGTCTCTGTCTGTCTCTCTCTCTCTCTCTCTCTCTCTCTCTCTCTCTCTCTCTCTCTCTCTATCTCTCTCTCTTTCTTATGAGTAAAGCAATGACATGATTGACAGATTGGGAGTGTAGTTGCAGTACTTCGTTACAATACTATACAATATCTAAACATAGCAGAGACGGGAGTGAACTGGCAGTTCTTCGTTAATATATCGCAATCTCTGACTATAATTCCTCAATAGTTTCAGTGGCAGTGGACATTTTGTCTACCAGGGAGCTCAGAGACATGGTGGTTACAGACGTTCAATTAGGGAATTGAGAGACATGGTGGTCACAGACGTTCAACTAGGGAGTTGAGAGGCATGGTGGTTACAGACGTTCAACTAGGGAGCTCAGAGACATGGTGGAAACGGAAGTTCTGCTTGGGAGCTCAGAGACATAGTGGTCACAGACGTTCAGCTAGAGAGTTGAGAGACATGGTGGTCACAGACGTTCATCTAGGGAGTTTAGAGACATGGTGGTCACAGACGTTCAACTAGGGAGCTCAGAGACATGATGGTCACAGACGTTCAACTAGGGAGCTCAGAGACATGGTGGTCACAGACGTTCAACTAGGGAGATCAGAGACATGGTGGTCACAGACGTTCAACTAGGGAGCTCAGAGACATGGTGGTCACAGACGTTCAACTAGGGAGCTCAGAGACATGGTGGTCACAGACGTTCAACTAGGGAGCTCAGAGACATGGTGGTCACAGACGTTCAACTAGGGAGTTCAGAGACATGGTGGTCACAGACGTTCAACTAGGGAGCTCAGAGACATGGTGGTCACAGACGTTCAACTAGGGACCTCAGAGACATGGTGGTCACAGACGTTCATCTAGGGAGTTGAGAGACATGGTGGTTACAGAAGTTCATCTAGGGAGTTGAGAGGCATGGTGGTTACAGACGTTCATCTAGGGAGTTGAGAGACATGGTGGTCACATACGTTCATCTAGGGAGTTGAGAGACATGGTGGTTACAGATGTTCATCTAGGGAGTTTAGAGACATGGTGGTCACAGACGTTCATCTAGGGAGTTCAGAGACATGGTGGTTACAGACGTTCATCTAGGGAGTTGAGAGACATGGTGGTCACAGACGTTCATCTAGGGAGTTGAGAGACATGGTGGTCACAGACGTTCATCTAGGGAGTTGAGAGACATAGTGGTCACAGACGTTCATCTAGGGAGTTTAGAGACATGGTGGTTACAGACGTTCATCTAGGGAGTTGAGAGACATGGTGTTCACAGACGTTCATCTACGGAGTTAAGAGACATGGTGGTCACAGACGTTCATCTAGGGAGTTGAGAGACATGGTGGTCACAGACGTTCATCTAGGGAGGTTAGAGACATGGTGGTTACAGACGTTCATCTAGGGAGTTGAGAGACATGGTGGTCACAGACGTTAATCTAGTAAGTTTAGAGACATGGTGGTCACAGACGTTCATCTAGGGAGTTGAGAGACATGGTGGTCACAGACGTTCATCTAGGGAGTCTAGAGACATGGTGGTTACAGACGTTCATCTAGGGAGTTGAGAGACATGGTGGTCACAGACGTTCATCTAGGGAGTTGAGAGACATGGTGGTCACAGACGTTCAACTAGGGAGTTTAGAGACATGGTGGTCACAGACGTTCAATTAGGGACCTCAGAGACATGGTGGTCACAGACGTTCATCTAGGGAGTTGAGAGACATGGTGGTCACAGATGTTCATCTAGGGAGTTTAGAGACATGGTGGTTACAGACGTTCAACTAGGGAGTTGAGAGACATGGTGGTAACAGACGTTCAACTAGGGAGTTGAGAGACATGGTGGTCACAGACGTTCATCTAGGGAGTTGAGAGACATGGTGGTCACAGACGTTCATCTAGGGAGTTTAGAGACATGGTGGTTACAGACGTTCATCTAGGGAGTTGAGAGACATGGTGTTCACAGTCGTTCATCTAGGGAGTTGAGAGACATGGTGGTCACAGACGTTCATCTAGGGAGTTGAGAGACATGGTGGTCACAGACGTTCATCTAGGGAGTTGAGAGACATGGTGGTCACAGACGTTCATCTAGGGAGTTGAGAGACATGGTGGTCACAGACGTTCATCTAGGGAGTTGAGAGACATGGTGGTCACAGACGTTCATCTAGGGACTTTAGAGACATGGTGGTCACAGACGTTCATCTAGGGAGTTGAGAGACATGGTGGTTACAGACGTTCAACTAGGGAGTTTAGAGACATGGTGGTCACAGACGTTCAATTAGGGACCTCAGAGACATGGTGGTCGCATACGTACGATCAGGTAGCTCAGAGACATGGTGGTCAAAGACGTTCAACTAGGGAGCTCAGAAACATAGTGGTCACAGACGTTCAACTAGGGAGTTGAGAGACATGGTGGTCACAGACGTTCATCTAGGGGGTTGAGAGACATGGTGGTCACAGACGTTCATCTAGGGAGTTTAGAGACATGGTGGTCACAGACGTTCATCTAGTGAGTTTAGAGACATGGTGGTCACAGACGTTCATCTAGGGAGTTTAGAGACATGTTGGTTACAGACGTTCATCTAGGGAGTTTAGAGACATGGTTGTCACATACGTTCATCTAGGGAGTTTAGAGACATGGTGGTCACAGACGTTCATCTAGGGAGTTTAGAGACATGGTGGTCACAGACGTTCATCTAGGGATTTGAGAGACATGGTGGTTACAGACGTTCAACTAGGGAGTTTAGAGACATGGTGGTCAAAGACGTTCAACTAGGGAGCTCAGAAACATAGTGGTCACAGACGTTCACCTAGGGAGTTGAGAGACATGGTGGTCAGAGACGTTTAACTAGGGAGTTGAGAGACATGGTGGTAAAAGAGTTGCAACTAGGGAGTTGAGAGACATGGTGGTCACAGACGTTCAACTAGGGAGTTGAGAGACATGGTGGTAAAAGACGTTCTACCAGGGAGAACAGAGACATAGTGTTCACATACGTTCAACTGGGGAGCTCAGAGACATGGTGGCCAATGACGTTCAACTAGGGAGTTGAGAGACATGGTGGTCACAGACGTTCATCTAGGGAGTTCAGAGACAAGGTGGTTACAGACGTTCTACCAGGGAGCTCAGAGACATGGTGGTCACAGACGTTCTACCAAGGAGAACAGGGGTATTGTGGTCCAGGAGATTCAAGCATAAGAGGGCAACGAGAATGAGCAAAAGATTGTACAGCACTCGCAACAAGGTCAGTGATTGTTATAAGAATGGACACTATATAGGTTCATCACGTGGAGCGACATATGTCAAAGACTTAAATAATATTTGTACATATTGATTTATCGTTGATTCCAACAAGCTTAACTCTATCAGAAAAACTTCAATAACCACTAACTGATGTAGCTGTTTCCTCGTCAAACATTATTCATTCTCCGTATTTGTGTTTGTCACTTTTTGAGTATATTAATATGTATTTGCTCATTATTATTTTACTAGGTCCCGTTTTACATCATTTCGCTATTTCCATGATTTATCTTAATGATTTTAGTTTTTTATTTCAGTTCTGCTAATGTCCTAACATTTAAAGTGTGCATCCTGAAGCTGCTTGTTTTGATTTTGCCATGAGTTACTTGGTGCGTCTCGTTATGGTGTGTATCGTACGAGGATACCCTAAGGCAGACAATAACGTCTTTCATTCTCTTCGAGACTTTTGCTGTATGGCAGTGAATATTGGAATGTAAATGGACAAATTAAGAAGAAATTAGAAGCAACAGAGATGTGGTTCCTGAGACGAATGTTGCGAATTCCTTGGATTGCCAGAGTAACTAACAACAACTGCCTGAAACAGGCTAATGAAACTAGAACATTATATACAACAATAAGAAAGAGACAAACAGCTTTCTTCGGGCGTGTAATGAGAAGAGAGGCAATGGAGAACATCGTGACAACCGGAAAGATCGAAGGGAAGAGAGGCAGGTGTTGAACCCGTTCACTAAACCATTGTCCTCAGGCGCCGACAGTGGACATCTGACGTGGATGTCAATAGTTCAGCACACTCAAGTCCACGACTGATTTGACGTGAAGGTGTATGTGTGTGTGTGTGTGTGTGTATACGTCAGTGTCTCTGGCTGAGTGAACGCAGTCTCACAATTCCCCGACATACCGCGATTAGGGTTCCACATCAGTGGCAGGCAGTTTGAAAGCATATAACCTTGCGTTGATTTCGATAGTCTGATCTTCTACCGTTCAGACAGCAATGCCAAACTGTTGATGGGAAATACCTTACAATTTGTAAGAACAAAAATATCTAAAACAAGATGCTATACAGATTGATAATTAGCCATTCGATATCGGCCTATTAACAGAGGTAAGCTGCATAAATGTGTAATGTCTCTACAGCCGTTTCCCCAGGAAATAGTGAAAATATTAGCAATTTAGAAATCATGAGAGGAAATGCCCTTGGGGGACATAACTAAGATATCATTATATTATGTTTTCCAGCTGAGTCTGTATTGACTGCAGACAATAGACATGATCTACAACATTTAGTGGATGTGTTTATTGGACACAGTGAACAACTAGGGTTAGCATTTAATTGAAAGAAGACAGAGATTATGTTAATTTCTGAGATGAAAAACAAATATCACAATGTAAATTACGGGCAAACAGTAATACCCTTAAACATGTGAATCGGTACAACTATCTCAGAACAGTCATAATATCTTATGGAATTTGCCTTGAAGAGATAAGAACGAGAATCGCCATGGCAATGGTAGCCCTTTGCAAAATAGAAAACATACTGACCAATAGAAATAGGTCACGTGCAACGAGGAAACGATTGTTGCCGTGCTATATAGAACCTCTACATTAGACTGGCTGTAAACCGCTGTCATTGCGCAGACAAGCTGAAGAACATATAATAGTATGAGAGATCTGGTTTCTGGGGGAAACGCATAGAATACACGAAAGACAGGAAATTCAATGAGCAGGTCCTACAAAAATAGACAAACATGAAAACCGTACTTGATTAGAAAAATTAGACATGCAGAGTCAAGGGATTTGGACACGTTATGAGAAGATGTGAACTAGGGACCTTGATGGCATCTGGCAAGTTTAAAGAGAAAAAAACAAGGGGATGGCAGAGATTCAGACCAAAACACAAAGCTGTTCCATGACTCTGGTTATCGTCTGAGATGGTGATACATGAAGGCCAACGTTTATCGGCATTACATTTGGTCATGATGATCATCATGAGACACCATGGCACTGACCACCATCCCTGCAATATGTTGGCGGAGAAAGGCAGATGCAGGAAACACAAGTGTCAGCGACTTGTTCGCTGCAGATTCTCAGGACTCCCCTACTTTCGCACCGCACGAAATAACAACTCGTGACATTTGCGAAAGGAATGCAATTTATTTAGAGCCGACATTTGAATGGCTCTGCGAGCGTTATACTTCATCATTGTTATACAACATGAATGCAATGAAGTGGTGAGAAATGATGCTCGAAATCACAATCTAAATGAATAGCCTAATGTTTGCCTATTGCCTAGAAACTATAGCATTGGTTAAGGATACGTCTGCTCTCTACCGTCTCCAGTCGGGTCTGTCCCCACGCTACACATTGCGTGGACAAGCACGGACACTGTCCTCTCCGTGCAGTAGCTATTATTGCGTGCATGGTCTCGCAAGCACGCTGGCTTGTGAGCTCGAGTAACCGGGCACTTCACGGTTACTCGAAAGGACAAGCTTGCCAATGGCTTGGGGAAAGCCCTCGCTCAGTTGTACGCATTGGCCCCTGGTCTGACACAAATGTGTCTCCTTGTGAGGCTATTTATAGTGCTTGGTGTCTCTCCTGTCTGGTGCCTCCCTACTAGACTTATGTTTACTCTCCTTAACTCTGTAAGGTCTTATTGGAGATCTTGACAACAAGTTTAAAGCATACACTTAAAATAATGTGCAATAATTTCCACCAATTACCGCTTGTATTATATATGCTACCAACCTTCCCCATTATGTTATGAATAGTTAGTTTGTCGCGGTTCCAACTTCACAGCATCGGGTCATCCCCGTTATGCTCCGTTCCTGTGCAAGTGAATATCACATAAAATGCTCCTCACCGCCCCATGTGAAAAGTGGAAACATATGAGTCTCGACAAACAACAGGCCGCACAGGTACACTGCGCATACTGCCGCCGCCAGAATGTCAACACAAAAGTCCCCCACGAAACACAAAGTTCACCCTCGATGGAAACGGCAGTCCCTAGAAAACCAACAGCCACACATTACTGCATACGGCCAAACCAGTCCGTTTTGCGACAAAGCCAGCTAAGCCACTTCTCTCAAACATGCAGTTCACGAAACGAACAACCGCGGACAGATAGTGGAAGCATTTCCCTGTGCATAATGCAGCCGCCAGAATGTCAACACAAAAGTCCTCAACGAAACATACAGTTCGTCCTTGATAGAAGCGGCAGTCATTTTCCCATCCGAATGTTTCTATAGATGTTTACTTACACAGTCTATATGTTTTTAGATGTTGTTTGTTCCGTTTCTCGATGTTATCTGTCCTAGATAAATGGCAACCCTGAGTCAAGTGCGCCATTTTTTTTAACGAGCATGCAGTTCACGCCACAAAAAAACCTCGGACAGATGTACAAGCATTTCACTGTACATAAGGTCGTCGCCAGGATGCCAAAACAAAAGTCCTCCACGAAAATACAGTTTATCGTCGATGGAAGCGGCTGTCACCAGAAAACCAGCAGACACACATTTCTGCATAAGGCAAAAACAAGCCAATTCTGCAACACAGCCAGCCGCCATTGCTCCGAAATTGCAATTCACGTTCCAAAATACCTCGAGCAGATGTTAAATAATGTCACACGAAATTCACAGCTCACAGTGTCGTGCCACGCACTCAACTCAGTAGCAGGGCGACGGAACCATAATCTTCGAGTCCTACACGAGGAAAATGCAAATGCAAACGGTAGCCACGAGCATAAACACTCCAGAGGCCTAACCGTTTCAATGCCTATCCTCCATGCTCGGGATTGGAAGTCATTCCTATCCCGTTATAAATGTCGCAATTCGTTTAATATGAACTCATATAATCAAGGCAGATAAATAGACAGGATGTTGTAAGCAACAAGGGACACACACACACACACACACACACACACACACACACACACACACACACACACACACACACACACACACACAACCCCCCCCCCCCCCCCAAAAAAAAAAAAAAAAAAAAAAAAAAAATTATTTATTGGAGTATTATTGAAGTTTGTGTAACGCACATGGTTAGCAAGAAGAGAGTATAGCATGTTTTCTTAGGAGGTATATGTCCCCTAGGATCAATAGCTACTAAAATCAATTTAAATAACTGCGATATCTTGGATATTCAGTATGTGACCACACGTTGTAGATAATATCCCAAACGCAGTGTTTTCTACTAATGGGATAATATGTCTATTGCTAATTCCGTTTGAGTACAATAAGATACTGATGTCAGTGTTATATATTTGGCCTTGTTATATATTCAGTGACAAAACACGTTCTCGTCTTCATGTCTGTATGATGTATATGGAGTCTTAGAGAATGATGACAACGTGCATGTAGAATCTGCATATAATAGAGGTAACTACGATGTGTTGACGCATGCAGTTTTGGATATAATGTAGGTCTGCATCTAGATCGTGATCTAGATTACAATTGCCCTAAACAAACAACAGGTGTTTCTTCGTGGGGTTCTTGGATCTCTGAACGACACATTATTGAGGGGCTACCATACTAATATACAATTTTACTTGTGCTATTCAACGCCTACTCAAGTAGTAAGTTATCATGAATTGACCCACAAAGTGATTTGTTTGGTTTTTTTTTTTTAAAGCAAAGGGAAATTATATGGCAGGGGATGAGAAGTGGAAGCAAGATGTGAGGTACAACAAATGGGGGAATTGTTGGAAATTATGAATTAAATAATACTACTGATTTCAGGGTCATTCTTTGTGGGGCAAGCAACATCTCCACAAACCTGTACCTTACATATTTACAGTCATAGCGATTTTGAACTTCCAAGCTCATTTCGACACTGAGGCCTGCAAATACTATAATTGTTCTAACCATTAAGTTGACGAATTGCACAATTTGCTAGTCAGTGTAAAATGAATGTGCATCGCTCAACACATAATGTAAGCTGAATTAGATATAATTTTATACAATAAACAACCAACAAGTGTTATATCTCGAGAGATTCTCGCTTGTGTTCTCCTCTTGTGATGGCATCTTTAGTAAGCTTCTCCTTGGTGCTTTGAGTGGTTTCTCCACGGCTGCTGGCTTCAGCTGTGATCTCATGTGTATGTTTGGTGCAGTCGGGAACTGTCTCCGTTGGTGTAGATATTGGACTGCTGTGTTTCGCCACAGGATCAGCAGCTACGTGTATTCCTCGCGTGTGCTTCCCTCTCCTCAGTTGCATACATTGCCGTGATGTTAGTGCCACCCATCCTCTGCTCTGTCAGTTGGTGATGTACCTCTCACAATAGAGTCGGGGTGTGAATCATGAAACAATACCTAGCACGAGTGACTTGTAATATTATATATTCGACCAAAGCGGGGCTCTAACACCCGACCCCGTTGAATGAGGAATTATAACCGAACCACTTCACTAAATACTCTTTACCCCCGCCTCTTCTTTGTCACTTTTGTAATATTGTTTCGATACATGTGTTTATCTCCGACTGTTTGGATATCTTCTTTGTAGAATGGCGCTTGTAGTTCCTCATCCGAATCGTCCTTTAACACATACGTCACCTGACAGGTCTAGTTAAACGACTGATGGTAAACAGTTCTTCTATCCACGATGGTATATACCCCTGTATACAGGTTGTTTGGGTTCAGCCAATCTGACTCGGTCCCCTGTCGTCAAATGGACTTATTTTGATATGACTGTCTTATGGTACAAATCATTCCAAACCTCTTCTTGATTTCTCCAAGTAACACTCCATGTATTCTGATTCACACTTAGTTTTATTTTAGCATGTTTAAAAATATCACTGAATGAATCTTGCATTAAACATCGCAGCAAGCGTTACGCTTTACACTATAACTACTACACCTGCAAAGCGTTGTAGAACGTAATGAGCACGACAAGGCACGTAGAGCGCCCTGGTCATCCACTGCACCTGTATTCGTCTCCAGTCGTCTCGACTTGTCTTGCCACTGGACTCAGATGGACTCAGGCGAGAGAGTGAGGTCGACGAATTGCGCAATTCTTCCTCACTTTAATCCAAGTCATCGCGCAAGTCATTCTTCATCCAACGTCCATCACAACAACATTAAACTGGCATGTGAGACCTTTGCTCGTGCGCGGGCGTGAGAGTGCAATTGGGGGGGGGGGGGAGACAGAATGACAGAGAGAGAGAGAGAGAGAGAGAGAGAGAGAGAGAGAGAGAGAGAGAGAGAGAGAGAGAGAGAGAGAGATGTATCTCTTAATGCATTGTATTATAGAATGAAAACTCTGTGATGTGCGGTGAACAATGAATATATGTTGTGAGAAAATAAACACGCCATGAGTGGATATATTTAACCAAGGGATACAAGTAGAATCGACGCTTTGGCAGCAAGGGAGACAAGAACAGATGATGTTGATGTATATACGTTTGAAAGGCTATTGATTAAATGACACATTTTAAAGCACAGCATGAAAGTCTTTGAACTGCACACATAAGTCTTGAACTAGAAACGAATAAAGTAAGAATGGGTTCTTATTTTCTTTTGATTTGACATAAAATACTTTCGTTTGATAGATAATATATATCATCAATATTCGTTTTCAGATATGTACATATAGCCTTTCCTTGCTACGTTACAACGCTAATGAGGCGGAATATCCCTGTTTGAATATATTTGGCTGGCACATGCAGATGTGCTTTAAAATATTATTACTAATGGCACGGCTATATATATATATATATATATATATATATATATATATATAGAGAGAGAGAGAGAGAGAGAGGTGGCACTGGAAGTGGCAATCAAATGCGCCTCATATATACTAAATTACATTTGGATTTTTTTTTTTTTTGGGGGGGGGGGGGGGGGGGGGGGGGGTGGATATTTGAAAATACCGAAGTCTGTTAAGTAAGAGATATAAATGAAACAGTCATGTCAAAGTAAGGAAGACAAGCAAGATCTACTGGGTATATACGTAATAAGTAATAAGTAACGTTCAATGTGAACATACTCAACCGTTTTTTCCCGCATATTCTTTACAGGACATCGCTGTCAACGCCAACATTGTACCGCTGTCGTTGATTTCTTGGCAAGATTACGATCAGTAGTTTGCCATTTCATTCACTACGCATTCAATCAGCCAGGAGTGAGTGCACACAGGCGTGAACATGGCCGGTGTTGGAGATGCTGTGTGGATTTTGGTGAAAATATACAAAGTCTCCCCGGAGTGAGGTCTGTATAAATATATCTATATGTGATAGATAAGGGATTGATAAAGCACGTTGTCCAGGGCATCACTAATAAGCTGAAATAAATTCCCGCGCTGCCCTTAAGAGGAACAATATAATCTGGTTCGACACCCCCACTGTGCAAATCTCAGACAAAGTTTGAGTTGATACACCGAATTTATAGAATGAAAGGTTCCCCTATAAGGCAGACATATATAGATATAGATCCTGACAATTTGCCACAGCACAGAGGAACAGGAACGTGTTCCCTCCCCAATATTGTTAACTGTATGCTTTCTGCCAACCTCATGTGGATCTAACATTAATTTGTATCACAAGTGACACTTGACAATTTTACAATTGGACAATTGGACGATTTGACTCAACAATAGATGACCAAACATCAACAATGGAAGATACTTGACATAGCTGCACATAACCTTCACAAGAGCTGCACTCAACAATGGTTGAACCAGACATTCACTATGAATTGTTCTCACCACAGATGGACAAGACACTCACAATGAAATGGTCTCACAATAGCTGGACAAGACATTCACAATTAACTGTTCCCACAAAAAAGGGACAGAACACTCTCAATGGAATAGTCTCAACAACAGATTTTAACCTCCCTTGCCTTTATTTGGGACTTGTGGGGCCCAGTGAAGACCCAGGTTCCACATTGTACATTATACACTTCAAATTATGGAGATATATGTATTAATATACTTAAGTGACAACACCCAGATTCCTCCCCAAAGAACCCACGTATTCCCAACCCAAAAAAGAACAACATCTCTCCTCCAACTCACATTTCTCACACCTCTCCAAAACTCATCTCTCCACTACTAACTTATCTAATAGAAGTATTCTTTCTTCCTTTGTTCCCCGGGGTACAGAAAGTCACAAATACTGGGCAATACACAGTAACTGCTGTTATGGTCCGTGATAACCCTGAAGCCACCAGTAGCGGTGTTAGGTAAGGTCCCATATAGTAGACACCTGATGTAATCTCCCACACATACAAGTAACTCTCCTCCTGTGAAGCAATCTTTGAAAGCATACTTTTATACAGGAACTCTGGTAATGACTAGACTGACTGTGAAGATGACACCTGGGGTCAATCATAAGGTGAGTTCCACTCCTCCTACTATGGGAAGGTAAAGCTCCGTTTGTGTAGACCACAAAGTTCTGAAGACCACCCAGTTATTATGGATAGAGATCCGCATTCCACCGCATTCTACAACAACAGTCCATCAGACCAACAGTTCATATTGGGATAAAATCCAAGCTAGCTATTTCTGGACTACACCTATGTCCAAGCTGAAAATGGGGATCAAGATTGATACTCCTTATTGGACTACTCTAATGTACAAGTTGAACTGGGGATAACGATTGACACGCCTTGCTCCTGAATAACCCACAGCTATAAAATGGGCTGATGTAAACCAGTTCTGAGAAACACCAGCACTCCTGGATTCCCGAACAAGGTGAGAGTTCCATAGGGACACAGTGGTATACTTCCATTGGCCTGGTTGAGACAAACTGAAGTTAGGAGGTTCTGCAAATAATAATGCATCATTTTCCTCTCAGTTGACTCTGTACAAGCCTCTATTGAATATTTAAGCTGGTCAATCAGCATATTGATTCTGTGTAGGTCCCTGGAGTTCTCTAAGGAGTCAAGGTTTGAGTCAGGGACTTCCGGTTGGGTATCCCGGATAAACAAAAGGGCCTCTCCCTCCATTCCCTTCCTCTGTTGATACAAACAAACAAAAATACTTTGTATTCATTTGTATGGAAATCAATTGTTATAAACAACACACATAGAGGAAAGTTCAGGAAATTGGGGAGAAGAGAAAAGAGGGTGCTGTTCAAGCATCAATCCCCTCATATTGGTGATGGAGTGTATTCCACTCAGATGGCAGTGGGTGATATAGTTTCAATATTCACCCCATATTGGTGATAGACACTGAGATCTCTTGTTGAGTTGGGGACACCATTACACAATCTACAACATGATAAGGTACCTGTATAGATAGAATTATCACCAGACTTAGACCACAAGAGACTTCGGCGTTATGAGACAGACATCAAAAGTCACTCTTCATGAGACAGGCAGTATAAGACTGCATGATGAGACAGATACCCTGAGACAAGTGTCATGAGGTAGATTTCGTGAGACACTCCTGCTGAATTAACATCCTGAGGCAGATATGAGACAGATAGGAGACATGCATCCTTTACAACTGCAATAGGCAATATGTAATATAATGTGACAGATGGCAAATTTGCATTCACTAAACCCATTGGTGGTATTAAGTTACATGGCTGTCTCATCTCATCTACACTCACACTGCACTGCCAATCCTCCCCTCTCTCAGACTAGACTGAATTCACAAGTGCTATCTTACATCACCAACACATCATTCGCTCCATCCCTACTGGGTAACATTAGAATATTTTCCACAGCAGGTGAGGCAATGATCATAATCAGTATTCATATGTGAAACAATACACACATGAAAAACATGTTATTCTCCCTGAAACATGTCCTGAGCCAACAGATCTATATTCAACAAACATAGCCACGGTTCAAACATATATTGTCCTTTACTGAACGCAGTTCGAAAACCAATCAATGTTGCAAAGGAACCAGTGCCTCATTCAGAGATAAAAGGGCATTCAAGGCAAATCCCTAAGAGGGCCTTGGGCAATTCTCATAAACGAAAAATAGCCACCAGCAAATCACTGGAATAGTGTTGTTCTGGCGGAAAAGCGTGTCCTGCAAACATATGAATATAATAAGGCGTCTTTCGTTTCATTGGAGATGGTACTCATAAAACACACATCTCACTCCTTCAAACAGTCTCAGAAGTTACAGGGAAAAGATTACATGTTACCGCACACATTCTGACCACAGAAGTGATAAGACGTAGACTCTCAATAGGATTACTACAGTCAATCAAGAGTGTGCGATGATATGGGTTCACATGGAAGCTCTATGAAGCATAATAATGCTGATAGGCTCTGAGAGTGATATACAGACATCAGGCATACCGCAGAATTTTCATAGCATATGAATGATAGGCACAGTCAGGAAGTATCAGTGGTTTTCACCCGCCAGCCTGACAGAAATCACATTCAGCAAAAACCTCTCAATGTAGCATTCATTTAATTTACACATTTCTCATACCAATAACCTGTTATTCTTCTATTTTACTAGGCATAGCCACAACATTTTAAAAATGATTTAAGGCGTCCCTGAGACAGAGGAAATTACTTAGGGCGGAAAATAACACCACATCTTGTTACCACGACCTATCAGGATGGTTTCAAAACTACAACTCATAGGCTATGGGTCCTGACTGATCCAGAAAAGTAGCGTTCCTAGCCTAGCCTAACCTGGCATTAACCAATCAAATAGCTTTCGCCTTTGGCGTACCCTGTCCCGTTCTCGAACATTCTGTATAAAATTAAATTTGCTATCAGGAGGGACTCCGTTGATAATTATAAAGTAATTGAGAAATGTATTAGGGACTGGGAATGTGGATGAATGACACTATTATGTGACATAAGCCTCCCCTTAAGTCAATCATTTGGGATTGGCTGAATTCAGTCATTCACAGTTCTCAGGTCCCACATATGTATTCATCAATCCCTCTTGGTCTCCTATATTCTAACTTGAGCAGTGTATCTGGAACCTATATTGACTTTTCAGAAAAAAATCAGCTCCAACATTCATCCATCAATAATGAAGTTATCAGCAACAGCAAAGACCATTACGTTAGTCCTGCCTCAAGTTCCATTAAGTCACTGGAAACACCAAGAATCATGACTCCACTCATCTGTGAAATGCTTTCCATGTCAGTCCTGACAGTACTCCACTGTTGATACATATGCCATCCTTCTTGTCTATGATAAAATGATCTCTTTATGTCACACTCCTTTAATGTATGGATGAACCATAGAGAATCAGTGAAAGAACTATTGGTCTAGTAGTTAACTAACTTCTAGATGATGTTTGAAGAGAATATTAATGCTTCCACATGTCTTTCAAACCCTTCATCTTTTGATTAGAATATCATCCTTTCCTCTGCCAACAGGAGAATGATCATTCCATGAGAGAGTATTGGCTGGATTTCTTCTCTTAATTAATCAACATGGCATTTGCAACTTGGGTAACATTTTTACTAGCACCGGAGCAGAGTCGGTCACTTCCTGTTGAACTCTATTGAATAAATAACATCCGGTCTGTCGAAAAGTACTCTTGCATAACTTGTTAAGAAATCAGAAATCTGCTACGCAGATTTTGGGTTAGTGTAAGACTCCAGTCTACCTCCCATTAAGCTTCTTGTGTTTGCAGTTGGTACCAAAATCCCATTTAGTACCCTGGTTCATTTCTGTAGCCAGTGCCAGTGTCTCAAAGGTGCTATCCCGGTAGAAGTTCTTTCATTCCGATCTGCAACCAACCTGATAATTATGTTGTGAGAAGTAACAGCATTTTCTCTCTAGTTGCCCTATAGTTGAAATAACGAGCAATTCAACTTCAGACTCTTCGTAGATTACCAACGCCAGCTTTCATCTCTGTGTTAGCTTTTTCCAACGTAGCAACCAAGTAGCAGATGCAGTATCACCATCATCCACTAATAGTTAAAATTACAAGTTGAAATCCCAACTTCATATACCAAGCAACATTCTCGCTAAGTGTGTCGAATTGCTGGAAAGTTCATATCCAGACAGTCATTCATATCATACATTCCACTGCAGTTTTCCTACAATCTTTCTATAATTTATCGAGATTATGTTAAAGAATTTCCCAACTTGTCACAGATAACGTTTAATTGAGGTTGAACGTTTGTTGTTAATAACTTCATTTCTTTGAACAATTCGTAGTCTCTTCCATTCTTATGATATTGCTCTTTTTTATTACAACAATCTTTTATATATTTGTTTTTCTGCTTTCTTGTTTCTTTCTTATTTCCCGTGTCAAAGATTTATACTTCATCCTACCGCTATCGGTTTCTCCTCCTTTCCCTTTCAGTTTCCTTTGTTGTTTTATTAATTCTAACGTGTCTGATGTAACCCATGGCTTATTTTGCTTTGTCTTGGTCGAAATTAAATATGTGGCTGCTATTATCAATTAGGGACCTAAACGTTAGTGTTAGGTAGTGCTCTTTAATGTCGATTATTTAATAAAGTCATGCTCATTCCATGCGTATGTAGCATAGTCTACAATGCGTTGTAAATACAGTAACTTGTGTTTATTAATGTATTGTGCAGTAAAATACCGAGCGTAATTTTCAAAATAAGCACACTTGTATCAAGGTAGCGAGGTAACCGATGGATACGAATTAAATCGATGTGTAAGCAATAAGGGCAAGAAGAAATGTTAATAGTGATGTGTCGTGAAATAATGAATTTAAGTGTTAAATTATGAAAACAATTGTGCTTCAATGTCTGGAATCAATAAACCGTTTTCGAAAACAAAAATGCGCACAACATTATTTACAATGTCTTTTATTATTACCAGTACACACTTTCCCTTGATACCTAATATATCACACCATAATTACTTAACTGAACCGGCTATATATCAATTGAATAAGACTTTCAATTACGGACAATTTAATCCTTATTATGTTTGATATATTTGGCTGATGCATACATAGGTATCTTGTAATAATATTACTAACATAAATAAACACATCATATAATTAATCTTCAGCAACACTATAAACAAAATGAACATAAAACACCAGTACAAGAAATTAAACAAAGATGACTATCACTACACACATTCAAACTCAAATATGTAAGACACATCATTAGTCAACCGTTACAACATTCTCTGCCATCATACTACTCTGCAATTAGAATATATTGAAGTAGGAAAATAGACAACACAGCACCGCATTATTACGACACACTACCAAAATTCTTCAGAACATGTATGCAAGCAATGCAAGTCAACGAACATTGAACACAACAGACAGCCATGCAGATATACAACTATTTAGTAACATAGTTAGCACAACCAATACACCTGAGAATTAAAAGAGGCTACATATACTACATGTATTATTTAGCTGTGTACTTTCACTAACTTACAAAACAAACACAGTATTGTCACTATCAAGAAGGAAAACAATGACAATCTACCTTGTTTTCAGATGCGTAGAACATCATGTCTGAACAAAATATTTTCAACCAAAACAATGTCACGGAGGAGCTAAAGACATTAATCAAGAGAGACAAACACAATTGAATTTTCAGCAGCAAGGCAGAGAAAACAACGTAATGTATGTGTAGCAAATGTGAAGTCGTTTTGGTTGAGAGATATATTTCTTTAAATTAAGAATTAATGACGTTTTCAAAGGTGTACATATTGTGTTAGAGTTGTGCAACTAATGTAAAGGTAGATTTGGATTAATTACTTAGATTTGTGAATAGGTGATGTGACTTGCTATCTAACAATAAGATTTATGCAATAAGTGGACATTATTTCAATTCTGCGATATGTTTAATTAAAGGCATTTCACTTTCTTTTCTAAAGAATGTATTGCTGGCACAAAAGAATGTGCTTTGCAATAATAGTGTAAATGGTCACAGACGTTTAAGTCTTTAATGTTCGCCTTTTATCTACGAAGGTGATATAGGTCTTCAACTAACTAACCGCACGCCGTCCTAACCTCAGC
Organism: Cepaea hortensis; assembly: GCA_963921405.1. Lineage (NCBI taxonomy): Eukaryota > Metazoa > Mollusca > Gastropoda > Stylommatophora > Helicidae > Cepaea > Cepaea hortensis. Next base: position 391,400 of record CAWUFQ010000008.1, on the reverse strand, counting down.
CATCTCGGCTTGCTCCGTCCACATGCCACCGCGACTCCTATTTAGCTACAATGTCACATTCACTCAAACGAATTCATCAAGTTACACATATGTGTCACATATTTGATAGAGAAACATGTCTCCTTCTCGAGCATGACGATCTACATTCTACTGATAAATCGCTACCGTGCACGTTTGTGATCACAGGCAAGCCGTCTTGGGCCCATGCCCTACACACATCCCTATAGTGGAGGTCACAATAGCAATTGTGTATGCAGCACCACGACGCATGTACAAATCCACGGTTATTTCATCAACAGTGAGTCGCCTCCTGCCATTTACTAACTTGTCGATCTGCCGTGTTACTGTGTCAGTTGCCACACTTGAAGGTCTAGGGCGTCAAGGTTCATCAATGACGTTGTCTTCCATTGTGACATCTTAATACCATTAAGACATTCTCTTCTGACTCAAACTGTTCCCATAGTGAGCAACCATTCCTGTGTAGATGTCACAAAGTTTCAAACCCTCTGACCACAAACATAACGATCGGGGCTTCGTTGTTCGAATGATGAATCATGTATTTAACTGGCTGCGATAATCATAGAAGTAAAAGGTTCCCATGTGTAAATAATCAGCTTGTAACACCAAAACTCAGCATTCACGCCCTTCTACATATGTAATAAGATACAGGCACATTTCATCAACATTACGCTTATTGTAGATGTGAGTACATCCATTTCTACGTGATATTATAACTATTGAGACTCGTGTTTATCTCTATAATGTCAAGTAAACTATGAATATACGAGGGGGCTTTATATGAAAACATTAGAAGTGTGATGGACAGTAAATATCCACGTTCGTGTCTTGCAACCAATCAATTTTGTTGTTCAGGATGTCAAGAGGGTTAATCAAGTGACATCACGGTGCAGACGAACACAGTTTACATATGGCCGTCCAATCTTTGACATACACCAAAGAAGAGCAGCGTTCTGTTATAATTGTATGTTATCAGTGAAAGTGTGAAACCTATAGGAATTCATCAGCACGTGAAGGTTCAGTATGGTGATACATGCCTGTCACTCCAGCAAGTGTGAGAGTGCTATAGTAAGTTTCAGTACAGCGTGACTTCTGTGAAAATGGTGCACGAGTGGTTACACATGCGTTTAAGAGAATTTTCTCTACAGGAATCCAAGCACCGTATTGGTGTTGGAAACCTTGCAATGAACGCAGTGGTGATTACATAGAAACATGAAACATTTGTTTTTTACTTTTTTATTCCAGAATATATTCACTAAAACAAAACAAAAAAAAAAACAAAAAACAAAAAAAAAATCATTTACGGTTTTCTTTTTTAGCCCACTCGAACATTTTCAATAACTAGGGTCATCTAAAATAGGAAATTTTATAACCATGGGATATAAATAATAGATTAAGCCGCTAGAGTGACAAATACCGTGATTACGGAGGTGCATTATAATAATGTGCATTGATTTTCACTAGTCACATCTGGTGTTCTGTGTACTAATCGCTTTTCTCATTGTGTTATAAATAGTGCTACTCGTTTCAATCATTGTAATGTTTTATGGGTAACACATTATAAATCGGTTTAATATGAAATTATTGTATCAAGGGATATAAATATAAAGGAAGTTTTAAGCAACAAGGGAGACAAGAAAGTTGATGTATTGGAGTATAAATGAAGGATGTGTAATGCACACAGTTAGTTTGAAGGCCTTATCGTATGAATTATAAGTAAATATAATGCGCTTATGATAAATATCAACTAAAATATATTTAGGTAATTGCAATATTGTAGATCTCCAGTATGTAATTTTATGTAGTATATAATATCCTAAAGTATGTGTATACGCACAGGAAAAAGATTATAGTGCGATATCCGTTTAACAGGAGCGTAACAAATTAGGTACGCGATTATATTTTTGTCTGGCGCATAAACATGCGCCTAATAATGATGTCAAATATGGTCGTAAAGATATTTAATGGCACGAAGAAACGCATGATATTGATGCTAGTCTTTGATACACACGTTTACAACGACAGCCTCTGATATTTGTTTCAACGATGCAGATATGTTTGATCCTAGCAAAAATAACCCGCCTTTTGAAGTGTTCATCTGCAATGGCTCTCAGTCATCAAACATTCGAGCACACGTTTTACCTTAATTTTATTTCTAAAACGAGAATTTGGTGACAAACCACATTCTTGTCTTTCCACTTACCTGGTTTGTTCATCACTGTCCACTTTATGATATGCATGAAGGCTTAGGAGAAATGCCGAATATAGTGGCAACCGTGTAAGTAGAGTATGCAAAGCATATAGATAACCACGATGGTTTGATGCAAACGGTTTTCATATGGTGTAGGTCGGCAACTATATCAGGAACTAGATTGCACATGTTCTATATTAACGACAGGTTCTTCTTCGTGGGGTTCTTGGAACACTGAACCACACATAATTGCACCAGCTTCCGGTCCAATATGGCTGATAGGTCGAAGATACGTTAAGGTCTGTGTGTGATTTTACTTCTGGAGAAGGTTTGCTTACGCATATTTCCTCATTTTGGACTTGTGTTACATGATCTCATTAACACGCTTCTGGACTGAATGTTTCGCTCTAAAATGAAATGTGGTTATAATGTAAAATGCTTCTATTTGCAAAGTAAACATTCTGTTGTTAAGGTCAAGGAGAGACTCATGAAGGAATTCAAAAGTAGCATCTGTCCATGTCACCGTCTCTATGGGTTTATTTAATGGGTTCAGACAGGCAGATAATGCGAGTACAGATGAGGCATGCAAACATGAATACATCGTGATACACTTTAATGTTTATACATCATTACGATAATATTTACACAATATAATTTACAAACTCGCACAGCTCTCGCAATACTTTTGCTCGTTTACAAGAATAACGTAATCGTGCTTCAGCACCCACACTAACACACGACTAATAGCGGCCACATTCACTCGCATACTCGAAATACTAATATCTAAGCAAATAGTCTATTATCTCTCTCAAACACAGTCAGGCATCCTCTCTCATCCACAGTCCGAGTCCCGTCTGAGGCTTTCAACTCAGTTTGGTGGTCACGAGGTAAGTCCGTGAGGTCATGCTAGTCGGGTCTGTCGCCCTCTCCTGTACTCGTCTGTTGATGCAGGCGTACTGTGTCATCCCGTCCAAGGTGAGCCTGTCCTGTCAGTCAAGGGCACAGTCCTGTCCGTAACCCCCTGTCATGGGCGTAGAGACCTGTCTACTATACCCGTACTATTCCCACGTCCTATGTCCGCCCTCTGTCCTCTCCGTCATGTCCTTTGGAGACTTTGACAGTCCACAATATATATGTATTTGGGAATTATGAGGTTTGATTAAGCAGTACAGAATAAACATAATCGCGGAGGCAATTATGTAAATCATGTACTTCTTCTTTGCATATTTTGGATTTTTCATACCACTGATTCTTGTACATACGTCAATACGTATAATTAACTTTACTTCTGGAGTAATCTTTAACTCGCTTGACTAAAGCTTGTGTGCACTGGCGGTGACGTAATTGTTTTGGTTGTGTTTATAAATAACAAACATCCGGGGAAGAACGCTGCAATTATGTGGACTTTGTTGACAATCAAATTAAGGACTCCGACCACCACCACCATCAATTGTAAACAACGCCCATTCTTCTATAACAGATCATAAGAAGATGAAATTCGTATAAAATGCAAGCCAAAGTCAATTTATATGTCAACCAGATTTATAAGATCGTGTGTCGAGTAAAACCACAGTCTGCTCTAGCATTGGAAAGGTGGTGAAGACTGAGGCAGCTAGCCAGTGGCGCACCACAAAAATCAGGCTGCCACGCAATCACGCTAAGAAATATGTCGACTACTGCTAAATGTTATGGTGCTCGCCCTGCTTTGGCCCCCAAGGCAGATACAGTGCCTATCCCTATGCCTCGAAACGGTGTAACCACAATTACTGGAGGTCCTTCTCAGATGTCCCGTGGAACCAGGGGACCTGAGAATAATACAACATGCACAATCGTAAAACATACAACAGACATAACACATCTATCTTGTCATAAATCATGATCATAAGAATCATCCAAGGAAGCGCTTAGATAATTATATGATCGTGTCAATAAAGGTTGGAACACACTGAATGTAAGATTGCCTTTTCCAGCTCATCTCTATTAAATGGGGGTAAAAGACACAAATCCGAACGATTGTTCCTTTCACAGGCATCTAGTTGCAACACAAATCCAGTGAATCTACCTTGAGGCGTTCACTCACACTTTGGCCTAGCAGTGAACGTAAATCAGACTAGTTACAGCATAAAGTTCATGCTGGCCTTTAACGCAACGTCCTACGAAACACGTACTATCTAATTAGTGTTTCCTGTTAACATGAGAAATCATCGTCAGCACGAATATAATATTCCCTTGAATATTCTAAGAGTACAATTAAGAAAAGATGTGTGACAGTTGACGGTGCATGCGCTGACAATTATTTGTGAGAGTGCATTTTAGATCATGAATGATATTTGAAGACAATTGCTTCAGATCTAATTGTAACGAGACCTACTATACTTTGTTCTGTCCGTCGTTGTCAAGACTTGATCTCAGCCACATGATCTAGGCGGTATCAGAGGTATTTGCGCCATAGAAAATCATACCTCTAATACCTACGTGACCTCATTTTCTGGGTTAAAGTTGCGGCAGCCTTAACTTATAGTTGAGATAATGCAGCGAGGTTAAACTACAATCAATTGCTGTGTGTGTGTGTGTGTGTGTGTGTGTGTGTGTGTGTGTGTGTGTGTGTGTGTGTGTGTGTGTGTGTGTGTGTGTGTGTTGAGTATATGTGATGTCATGGCAAAATTAAGGCTACTGTTACGCTTATTTGGAGACTCCACTACACCGAAAACGGAGGTCTAACATTTTATTCCGTAGGGAGAATATCCGGCAGGAACACAGCTTTGCCATCTTCATCCAGAAAGCGATGGTACACCATTAAACGTAAAATTGCCAAGCAATCACAAACAGCCAAAGTAAGAAAAAAATGTCGGGATTGACTGCGAAGAATACGTGTAAAGAATATGCAACTTGTTTATTTAAACCATAGATTGGTGTTCCCATTCTTTAAATGCCAGCTCTCAAGCTCATTTTTGGGTGTAAATCGTGATCAACTAGTAGTCAATAAAATAATTTTGCTTTAGAACGAATTATAATTAAAAATTCTACCCCATGTCAACATAACAATTGTCAGCAGTGACTTGTGGAGATTTTAGAATCAGCTAGCATGAGGCCAATCTCCCCAATATACTTCATATCACACCGTTTGCATATTATGGCATAAATGATGTTGCGACTGGTGCAGGAACATTCTTCTTTGATGAGTAAACTGCCTTTAGGGAATAGCACCACAGGAGTGTGGACAACATATGGGCAGGTCTTGCAACGAGATCTTAGGCAAGCCTTAGGACCTAATTGTGATGGTGGAGGTGGAGATCCCTGTACTCTATTATTGACGAGTACATCTTTGAGGTGCTGTCACGTCTGTAGAACACTAGAGGTTTTTCTGAAAATATCGCGCTGGTAGTAGGATCAGCTTGAAGGATAGATAGATGTCGAAACAGGATATTTTTGACTGAAATATTGTGCGGATGGTAGGTGAGAGAGAGAGAGAGTACCGATCAAAGGTTGTTTGGTTTAGGTGCAGAGGTGAGGGCCTCTGCACGGCTAATAGGTAGAGCCCGGCGGAAGGCTGACGATAGGACATAATCAGAATAGCCACGGATCCTGAAGAAGTCGAGCATTTCCTGGGCCCTGTGGCGAAAATCCACATCATCTTGGCATAGTCGTCGAAGACGCAGAAGTTGAGAGTAAGGAATTTCGTCTTTACAGGACGGAGGTTGAGAAGAGGTGTAGAGTAGAAAGGCGTGAGAGTCAGTCGGTTTGTAGTAGACCGTCTTTGTGAGACCATGGGTCCCAATGGAAACAGTAAGGTCTAAGATGTTGACAGACGTCGAAGAAATATAGGAAGTGAGTTTGATAGTAGGATGAAAGTTGGAGATGAAGTCTATGAATGTTTCGAGATCCGCTAATGGCATACACGTGACACTAACACCATCGTCAATGTAATGCATGTATAGTTCAGGGACTCTACCGTTCTAGAGTTGCCATATCTGGTACTAAAGGTGGCCCATAAAGAGGCAAGCATAGCTAGGGCCCATTTTAGTACCCAGTGCGACCCCACTAATCTGATTGAAGTACTGGCCGTTAAACTCAAATGAGTTGAGAGTAAGGACCAGTTCAGCCAGGCGAAGAACAGGATCCGTGGCAATAGTAGGGTTCCGACGTCTGTCAAAGAAGAACTTTAAAGCTGAGAGACCATCCTTGTGTGGGATCGAAGTGTACAGTGAGGCCACATCAAGGGTGAAGATATGATACTGATTGTCAGACGTGAATGTAATAGATTAAAAAGTCGTTTTCGCGTGGTTGGTGTTTTTCAAATATGATGGGAGATCACCAACTAGCGGTTGAATGATGCTTTCTAAGGACCCGGATATGTGCTCAGTAGGGCATGCACAGGCTGATAAGGTCGGTCAGCCCGGATTGTTCAGCTTGTGTGTTTTAGGCAGCATATAAAATGTCGATCTACCCAAACAGCTGGCTTGGATATTTAAAGACGTGGCTGCTGGGGGAAGAAGCCCTTGTTGGATCAGCGTAGAAGTGGCCAGTTTGACCTGTTTGTTATTGTCGACAGTGCTATCTTTAGGGCGTGGTTGGTAGAAATACCCATCACTGAGTTGTTTGTATCCTTCTAGAGAGTAAAGATCCTTTCGCCAAACCACGAATGCTCCACCCTTGTCGGCGGGTTTAATGATAATGTCGTCTCGACGTTGAAGCTGGGCCAGAGCTAACCTTTCATCTGAAGTGAGGTTCGAACGTCTGAGTGGTGGTAGCCGCAGTTTCTGAATGTCAAAAATAGTCTTCTCGATGAATAAATCAAGTGCTTTCGAAGATCCAGGCCCAGATGTCCACGAAGACGTAGCCTAAGAAAATCCAGAAAAGCCATCCGCTGGGGTTGAAGGGGTTTAAGTGGCGGCATTGTCGGTCTTAGTGCTGAAGGAATATTTCAGTCTGAGCGTACGGTGAAACCGGTGCACATCCTGCAATAATGTGTATCGGTCGGCGGATGGTCGTAAGGGAATGAAACGAAGGCCCTTGTTCAAGACCGCCCTCTCACAGTCTGACAAAGGAAGATCAGGAGGAATACAGACAACACGATTGCCAGGCCTTTTGTCAACTGGCTGGGTTAATGGAGGAGTGGGAGGCAAGCGGGTGCGTAGATCTGCCAATTTGGCGTTTTTAGCCACAGATAGAGATTAGTATAGTGCATGGTTGGAGGTATTGATAATACATCAGATGACACAGTACACGAAGTAATTATGGGTAGTCAACTCGCGTAGGCGTGCCGATAGCCTAGTAATTTGATACGTGAAGTCCGATAGTTGATAACCATAATTGGCCACTATACAACTCATGCGACTGAAGGAACATTGTCTGTCTATCTGTGCCAAACGTTTCACAGACTGTCTGTTAAGATTACCTGCTCTCGGGTGAAACCGGGAAGAAAAACCGCAAGGCACTTTACGGGATCGTAAACAAGCCTGTAAAAAGTTGACATGGCAGGTTGCACGTGTCTTCTTAAGAATGTTGAGGGCAAGATCAGTGCAAACCTTTTTGAGGTCAGTGGGTAAAAGACTGAAACAGAACATGATATGAGATCTAGCTTGGTGGAACGTTGGGGAAGTAGGAGCCATGGTGGGACAGGGAGAGAATGAGAAGAAAGAAACACACTGTATATGTGATGGTGAGAGGGAAGGCAGAGAGGTGGATAGAATGAAATATAAACAGAGGTTGAGAGGTGGATGTAATTGAGAAAAATGGAAAACAATAGCAGTGGACACAAATGTATACGTGTTGGTGAGGAGGAATGAAATGGAAGTGGTGGTGAAAGATGGAAGACAAGAGGAGGACGACGATGGAGTCTCGATGGAAGATAACAGGTGGATCTACATAAATACAGAAAAGATAGCTGGTAACGACTACGATTAAGTGAATAAATATGACAACCCGATAGCAACATATAACGGTTAACAGAAGGAGATAGTTCAACTAGTTGCAGTTGTAAACATAGAAAAATATGAATACAATTAGGTGGGACTGCGGTAAATCTGTGAGAGTGTAAACAATATAAAATACACAAAGTAGTGCAGCTTTACATAACAGAATTAAGACACATAAGGACGTTGCGGCGACTAGCCTTCATCAGCAAACAAACACATTCACAAACACAACATACAGTCAAGGAAATCTCCTGTGACTACATCAGAAGGTGACGACAGGTCGAGACGAGCAACAGCATGAAACAATCAAGGCAATGAAGAGAAAATGAGAATTGAAAACATGTTAATTGAAAAAAAAATGTTAATTGAAAACAATGTTAATTGAAAAAAATATTAATTGAAAAATATTTTCATACTCACCTCACAGTTCAGATCTGCAAACAACTCTGAAAATCTCCGATGTATTATGTTTATAACCGGTGCTAGGTGTTACGGCTCAGTGAGCAAGCACATTGACTGAAGGGGCGGAGGCAGGAGGGCGGGACGGTGACCAGTTTGGCAGGGGTATCTGAGCAATCTGAGTGGATGCACCAACGAAGCATGAGGGGCGCAAGCATGATGGTGGAACTAACCAAAACCCCACTATGTACTCCTATGTTATTGTGAGGCGAGTCCTAAAGTCTGGGTGGACTAACATGCGTGAACACACATACACACATATACACCGCTCAAACAGATATAATGCTGGTGTATGTGGGCACGTGCAAGGTATTTGTAAGGAGAAAGAGAGAGAGAGAGAGAGAGAGAGAGAGAGAGAGAGAGAGAGAGAGAGAGAGAGGAAAAGTGTCTAAGACATACCACATGAGGTATGCGGAGTACGTTGGTCTACAAGTACGAGGCTTCACTCATACTGTTACCTATGAAATAGTCAGTAAGGTTGATTGTTATACAACATATTGAAGAATCAAATCGCCCAGTGCTTGTGTTATTGGGGCTGTATATGATCTAACCACTGGTGACACACGTGATGTAAGTAGGCACAGAGAAGATTGTTAGGAGAGAGAGAGAGAGAGAGATAGAGAGAGAGAGAGAGAGAGAGAGAGAGAGAGAGAGAGAGAGAGAGAGAGCATTCTTTCATTCAACATCTCTTATGAAGCAAATTCTTTGACAACAAAAGAACAATAAGCATTAAAATGCATGAAAAGTAACTCGTTGAGGAAATGTTTAACATGGGCATCATAAATACCCAACGTGGGTGTAACGCGCCATACATATAAGAATGTTAAAAATAATTAATGTGCTGTTGAAGAAAAATAAAAAAGATGAGTTAGAAAATTTTCACTATTTAAATAGATGCATTATTTTTATGAAAACTTTGAAAATGCCTTAAAGATTATATCATTATTTATTATAACTCATATGCCTGTAAATAACTGTAGACAAGGAGTTTATAAATCTTTGAAAACAATGCAACAATCTATATATAAAGTATATAGCAATGTTATTAAAAGATATGCCCCTTGAAATAACTTTTCTTAAGTTAAGTCCCCTCGTTATATATATAAATGATAAGACATTAAAATATTAAATTTTAGTAAGTAAATAGCTGATTGTACACTAACAAACAATGGCAGTTGGCTGCACGGGAATGAGAAGAAGACGTGTAGAAAATGTCATCTCAATCGGATAGACCGTTCGCGAACGCATAAAGAACGGACATACATACAGACATACATCGTCTTATATATATATATATATATATATATATATATATATATATATATATATATATATATATATATAAACACACACACAGACACACACACGCACACTGACACACACACACACACATCGAACATAGACAAGGTGTGAACCTATATTGTCTTTTACCCATTAGGAACAGTTTTTTTCTGAACTCAGTTCGTGAACCCAACCAATGTTGCAAAGAAACAAGTGCACAAACTTCATAGATACATTGTATTCTGGCACATCTTAAAGAGTGCTATTGGAAATTCTCATGAACATAATGTAGCAACCATTCACCACAGAAATTGTGTTATTATGATGTAAAATGCACGTACTGCAAACATATGAATATGATACGGCTGCTATCTTTCTTCTTATGTGAGATAGTGCTCATAAAACCAATATCTCACGCTTTCAAATATTCTCAGCAATTTCAGTGAACGATAAAATGTCATATCACACATTCTGATCACAAGAGTAATAAAACGTAGACTCTCAGAAGCGTTTCTACTGTTTGATGAAGAATGTGCAATGATATGCATCCATAGGAAAGCTCTATAGAGCATACAGAGTGCAAATATGCATTTAGAGTGATTTACATCATTTAAGCATACAACAGCATACTCATGGCAGACGAAACGATAGACATGGTAATGTATTCTGTGTGTTAGACATGTCAGCCTGACAGAAAGCAACAGTCAGTGCTACTACACAATGAAGTTCTGATCTCACTTTCACATTTCTCATACAAATACTCTGATATTCGTCCCTTTCGCATCACTAGGCACTGTCACAACATTTAATATGATTTATATTCGTACCTGAGACACAGAAGGAAAAAAAAACATTAGGGCATTAAATAGCACCACATCTCGAAAGCGACCAGCAACGATGAAAACAAAATGACTACTTCTAGGCAATGGTTTTGGCCAGATCAGATAGCGTCTCTCGGCAGGCATCAGCCAATCAAATGACTGCAAACGCCCTTTTCAAACCATTCTAACCTAATCTAGAACGTTCGGTCCCAAAATAACTATGATGTCATATTATCAGGAGGGACACCGTTCCATAATTAAAGTCTCACAACAGCCTCTATGGACTGAGAATGTGGATGAATGACCCATTATGTTACACTTCATTATCCCTTCATGCATACATATACAATCAGTCAGAATTAAAACCAGGGTTGTCGGTTGCGACATGTTGAACACTTACAATGTCGGGGATGGTCACACTTCACAACACCATAGCAAATGTAATTTTCCAGGGAAGAGTTGAGGGAAAATGTAGAGGAGAGCAACCATGAAAAGCATTTGCAGACATGATTCAAGAACGAACGGATGCAGTATGCCCACACCTGTAGGCGTTGATGAGTACGTAAAGTAATTGTGGTGGGGTGGGGGGGGGGGGATGAGACTTCCAACCTGACACCTCTACATCCCAGATCCTTGATTGATGACGCGACGAAAGAAACACATGTGTATAATAAAAGTATAATAACAGTATACACAATGCCACTAACACATGTCTAAGGCACATACTTATTATGTGCCGCCCATACACAGATGACACAGCTATGGGGCGAAATGGTTACGGCGTCGATTCGCAATATCGCAACCCAGATTGAAACACAGCGTTGGACTATTTGGAAACATACCGTCTTGTGTTGGTTTTCATACAACTGTGTGAGCGACGGTCGTTCAGAAAGAAATGAGAAACTACTGACTGCGACGCCCTGTAAAGAAAATGCAACTAAATTTTTTCTTGAAACAGAGAAGCACCAAAATCAGATACAAATAGAGAATATATTTCTGGCCAGAGGCAGAGAAAGCTGGACATTATTCCATCAACCCCGCCATGTGAAGCTGAGATCTTGTCTAATCTGAGAAGAATTATAAACATAGCACGAATAACCGTTGCAGTGATATGTGAATAAGCGATGATTGTGTATGTTATATGATATGGTGACACACATATCATCATCATGTCCTGCGAAGGATAGCGCTCTAATCGCGGCTACGAGACAAGTATCTATATCCGCCACTATTGCTCTTGCCTCATGGCTAAGGTATCTGCATTGCCCTCTGTCCATCTTCGCAGTGGTGAATTACTGCGTTTCTTTCCAGGAGACATGTAATTCATCTCCGTTATTTCCAATCCACTGTGGCGTTTAACATCGTGAAAATATGCTTATCCAGTCCTCTCCTCGTTTCCATGAACTTATTATGTTCATGAAACAGTCATTTCCAGAGTGGCGTCATTCACTATGATATTTCACTAGGGGATACATATCTCTTGAAGAGTGTTCTCAATCATAACTATCATTAAGTTCGTGTAAACAGACAATAAGGATACTGACACAGCAAGTAAGTAAAGGAAACGTCTCACTGAACAAGCCTTGTGGCGTGTTGGACATATGGTGCTAGATCCGCGTGTTATTGTAGACTTATAGACACTCTAGGGCTGATATGGTAATATCACAACAGCTGCATTAAGTTCTGATGGTACACAGGACATCAGTTCAATGTAAAACAATTGTAGGCAATAGATGAACTATTGTGCACGTTTTCATATCTCTTGAAGCATTTTCTCGATCACGGTTGTTTGAATAAGGAATCGAGTATTTTAACTGGCTGCAATTATCACAGACGAGGATTGTTCCTATGTGCTCGCAACACCAACACTCAGCGCTCACGTCCTTCTACATCTGTTAGGATGTGATAGAAATTACGCTTGCTGTAGATTTGAGTACGCATATTTCTGCGTGATATTATAAATACAGAAACGTTTGTTGATCGCTGCAACGTACGATACACTATGCATATGTAGTTTTAATAAATAGGGACATCTAGACTGGGAACAATTTAACCAAGGAATACAAATCGTAGCGTAAGCAGCAAGGAAGACAATAACCGTGTTGTGTATATGTACAAACTTTATAGCCTGTTGAAAGAGTTGTGTGTTTCGAAACCAATCATTTAAATGTCTTTCAATTCATGTATATGCTCCTTGAAGTCGATTGATTAGTGTACATATAGGTTCATGTTTTCTTTTAATTCAACAGTATGTAATTTTAGTCATTAGACAGTATTTAACAACCAGATTGTTGCTTCAATAATTAAACACATTAAGTCTAATATCCATGTAATGTGTATCCTACACAACCATTTGCTGGTGTATATTTTTGGCTAGCACATATATTTGTGCTCTTAAATAATATACCATAAGTTAATAGAAACATTGTTCGTGTGTTTTTGTTAAGATCAAAGTGTCGCATGTGCACTTGATGGTCTGGCCAGGGCCAACAGCAGAGGCGGTCATCAGAATGACACAGGGACGCGAAACCACATGGGACGGCTCTGGTCATTGGCGAACCGCGAGCCCTTATATATATATACTTGTATATATATATATATATATATATATATATATATATATATATATATATATATATATATTTGTATGTATATATATATATATATATATATATATATATATATATATATATATATATATATATACAGACTCTCCACTTTACCCACACCGTTTGTGTGGCTTTATAACAGGGATCACGTTGTGTGTGGCTATTCTGTTTTGCTTGTCTATGATGTACTGAATTCACAATGAATATAATTTGATTTTCTTGCCGGACACTGTTCTCTATGTGAAATCCACTGGTTCTCGTGAAAATGAGGTAATCAGTAGGGATGCATGCGTTTACTTCCGTAATTCAAATCCGTGCATTCCGAAGACAATTTGTTAATGGTGAATTTTCTTCACGTTATTCAGGATTGTCTCGGGGATATCATCCACATCGCGGCATTTAGTCAGATATAACATTCGGGCACGATCAGGGAAACCATCTTTCTATATTCCGGCACTGGGAAGGAAAGGTCGTTCAGGAGCAGTATACACTATGCTTCGTCTCTGAAAGGAAGACGAGATCTACATTGAAATTATGTAGACAATGTATTCCTAATAGTAAATATTTTTTGTTTTTTGTTTGTTTTTGGCAATAGTAATAGGAAAACATCTTATTCTCAGAACCTCTCCCCGTGTATAGTATTGTCACTGAATCAGCCACACTCGAGTCTGCTGAATCACATCCATGCAGTAATTTCATCTGTAATATAGCTTTATAATAAACCATTAAAAATATGAATTATAATGTTTACACTGTTATACATAGCTTGTACTTGTATGCCTTTCTCTAGGCGAATGTGCGTCTTGCCAGAGTAGGCAACCTCCTGTGTGTTTCTCTCTTTCACTGTGTGCTTACTGAACGCTTAATGTAAAACATCAACGTTATCAGCTAGGGTGCTAACTCTTATCAGTTGTTTTGTGATCCGTGAAGGGAATGGATGGTCTGTGTGATCTGTAAAATTAATGTAAAACATTCTATGAAAGACAGACCAGTTCCATTTACGAAGATTGAACAATTAACAAGGTAAACCTATAACCTATCATCCTAGGTGGTTGATAACATGTTTTGAATATCCTTTACAGGACATCGCTATCAACATCAGCTGATTGTTGATTTCTTGGCAAGATTACGCTCAGTAGTTTGCCATTGCTTTCTGAGCGACCGGCTCCATACTCTCATAAGTCACTAGCGCGAATCAAACCGCTTCCAGTTCTCCTGCGCTTACGTCAACCGCGAGAGTATTCGGGGTTACGGAGAAAGCTGCTAACCCCTCGACCAGGGAAACCGGCTCCTAGGTAGTTAACTAGATCTAAAATACGTTTCTCCTGTTAATGAAAGTGATGAAATGGCATGCCTGTCCTAATAGGTCAACCATCAGTTAATACGGGTGGAAGTATGGCTAGAGGTCTTTCAGCATTCTGTTCTAGTAGCTTACCCGAGCTCTTTAATATCATCAAGCCTGTAAGAGGTAGATTGTCGCAAAGAGCCAGCTAGTGACATTAGAGCGCATACAGAACAAAGCTATGCGAGTCATTCATGGATGCACCAGAGACACCCCAGTAGTGTGTATGCGTTACATCCTTGGTCTGCCGACTGTTGCTGGTAGGCACAAGGTGATGCAGGCGAAGGCATACCTCAGAGTAGCTGCAGACACAGATCACCCGTTGCATGAAACGCTGGACGAAGTTAAGGGTCAGAGTCTGATAAAAGGGAAATCATGGATGGCTCAAGCGGAGGATACGATCAGACAGATGTGCCCCTTAGAGAACAACAGGCGAGGAGAGGGGTGAGTCAGAGTGCCAGCGGAGCAGACAGACTTGTGCAGACTTATAATCACATTGAGCCGGAAGTGCAGGGAGTGGCCAGCAGGGGCCACGGAAGTGGAAATCCAGCAATTAATTCAGGATAATGCTCGCCCGGGTGATGTGATTATCTACACGGATGGTTCGGTTTTGAGAGGTAGGAGAAGTGCATGGAGATTCTTAGCAAAAGCTAATATTCGACGTTTGGTGCAGGAGAGCCTGGCGTATGATGCCACAACATCTAGCTTAAGAATGGAGGTGGAGGCGTTCAGAGCAGCTTTCCGCTGGATGGAGAACACGATACATACACACATTGTGACTGTATCTGACTCAGAAAGTATGCTGAGGAGGGTGAGGACAGGCAGGCTTCGTGCAGATTGGCTTGCTTCGCTTCGGAGGTCAAGGGTAGCAAGCATCACCTGGATCTTTTCTCCGGGGCATGCCGGTGTGCTGGGGAATAAACAGGCGGACAGACTGGCTGGCTCGGCAAAACTTATTGGTGGAGCATTGATGCATGACAAGGCAGACGTCGTTGCTGCCTTGTGTGAACACGTGTACACCTCGGAGGAGCAAATGAATCACCATAGTCTCGTAAGAATGAAGCAGCGAGGTGTGACGAGGGGATCTGGCCGACGCTCAACGCTCTGAGGAAAGGCGAGACGGACATATAATCAGATTGCTACTGGAACAATTAGTGTTGGAACTCTTCGCTGGCTGCTGAGGATGGGGACGGAGCACTTATGGGAATGCCCCGAATGCTGTGATGTCGGTTCCTAAATCAATCAATCAATCAATCAATCATAATGAAGAAAACATTGCTAAGTTAGTTAGTTAATTAGTCTATGTTCCAACTTCACGGCAACGGGTCGTCCTCATTATGATCCGTTCCTGTGCCAGTGAATATCACACATAATGCTCCCCACTGTCCAAAGTGAAAAGTGGAACAGACAGGAGTTTCAGCAACCCAACAGCCCGGACAGCTACATTGTGCATAATGCCGCCGCCAGAATGCCAACAAAAAAGTCCACCACGAAAACCACAGTTCATCGTCGATGGAATCGGCAGTCACCAGAAAGACCTCATTGATCCGGGTTTTCTCACATGGCTCTGTTTCTGTCCGCAGGGCGACCCGCCAAAAGCGTCGCATTAAACACGCACTCCGTAGCTCCAGCGTCGACTCCCAGGAGTCTCCTGAAAAATGCACTCGTGAACCGAAAGGGCAAATCAGTCAATTCAGTAACAGCCGGTAGCCATTGTTTCCATTGTTCACTCAACAGTCATGTCTGGATCTATGTGGATCTAGCCACTACCTGAGATTCCAGCATCAAACATATATCTACTGGTATCGTCAATATGAATATCAGAAATTGAACGTATACACTTCCAAGAAAGAAAAAAAAAAACAAGTAAAATCAACAAAGAGAATATGATCCCAGGGAAACATAAACAGTAAAGGAAGAGGGTCTTGGTATTCTCAATTAGTTATCACCCCCATAGCGGTTTCTCTCCATCCAATCCTTCATTATAGGCCGCTCAAGGTTCAGACTAGCCGATACGCAGTGTCATCTTCACCCACGCCTGTCATACATGGTTCCAGATTGAGTAATACCTTGATCGAATTTGACAACTATGTTCATCATTCTATTCTGTACATAATTATTTTTCCAGATCTCCTCTCATTAATAAAAATGTTATCATACATTTAGGGTTTCAAAATCATTCCCCATTGAAATGAGTATTTGCTAATAAACAATATAAGTGCATTATGTTATCATCTCTTGTATAACATTCAGGTGAATTTTTGCTAGTCAAAAGTTTCAAGGGGAATATAGCCTCTCTTCTTCACCATGTATGTATTATGCCTTTACCTCATGCATCATCCTCATCATCATCATCCTCATCATCATCAACCTCATCATCATCATCATCATCATCATCATCATCATCATCATCAGCATCATCATCATCATCATCTTCGTCATCATCATCATCATCATCATCATCATCATCATCATCATCATCATCATCATCATCATCACCCTCATTATCATCATCATCATTCAGGACACAAACATATATGATTGTAATATGAGTTATATAGAATATAGAGTGGTATCATGCTTAAGAGTGCACTAAATTAGTAATTAGTGTATGCGTTATTATTACCATGTTCTCTTCTGATAGATAGGCCATTATACATATTAGTGCCTCTATCATAATATTGATTGTAATACTCCTTCTCAGCATGCCTCTTCTCATTACGCAATTCACATTCATTCATCAGAGATGATAACCATATTGGCATCTATGATAATTAGGCATCATGATGTGATTTACACATGGTACATTTACATATGCAACACCAATGACATCATATTGGAACCTCACTAAATCCAGTCATTCATCAGAAATTCTAATCATATTTGCATACATGATAAGTTGGCATATGTACGCGATTTACAAATGATAAACGCATATATTCAACACCAATGAAATCATAATGTAACCTCACTCATTCCGCCATCATTCATTAAACATCATACTCATATTTGCATGGGTGATATGACTCACAAATGATACATTCACAGATGTAACACCAATAACTTCACAATTGATTCACCGCATGCATGCTTCCACCACATACACAAGATATGATACACCCAATCCACATTAATACCTCATAAATCATAATCACACTTGCATGCATGATGATTAGGCATAATTATGTGACTCACAAAGGATAAATCCACATATTTTACACCAATGAAATCATAACTGAATCACCTCATGGGTGCTACTACCCAACACACAAGAGTATGGTGTGTGTGTGTGTGTGTGTGTATATATATATATATATATATATATATATATATATATATATATATACCAATATATATATATATATATATATATATATATATATATATATATATATATATATATATATACCACATACCAGGTGCTCATGTACTTTTTCTAGTACAAATTACACTAATTTTTCCTACTAGTGCTTGTACATTTAAAATAGTTTCTTATTACTTAACTATTTATTTTAGCCTTATAAATCCTAAATTAATCGTACATTCCTAAGTCAGTGCGAATTCAGTTTAACTACATAACAAGTAAAAAGGTACAAGCTAGGTCTAATGTTTATACATTAAATAAATTGTTTACTAGAAGACAACAAAAAAAGTACTCACTATAGTTTATCCAAGTGCATAGTCTATCCATAAACTACGATAACTGTATATAATATTTAGTCTCTCCTAAAAAAGTTCTTAAGGACTAACGACAAGGTTCTAACACGTCAACGTA
The DNA here is from genome assembly GCA_963921405.1 of Cepaea hortensis. Classification (NCBI taxonomy): domain Eukaryota; kingdom Metazoa; phylum Mollusca; class Gastropoda; order Stylommatophora; family Helicidae; genus Cepaea; species Cepaea hortensis. Next base: position 372,986 of record CAWUFQ010000008.1, on the reverse strand, counting down.
CTAATTTCTGGAAAAAGGTTCATTTACAACCGTAATAAGACATTGCGCTTACCTTCACTATATTTGAATGACTTCAACATATTTCAGGATCCCAGACTCGGATGTTTCCTCCAAGTTCTCTGACTGCCTATAGGCCGGTAATTTATTTTTTCTCACAACTTGATTTTATCTTTCATGATGAGGTTGTAGATACTGCCATGCCGTCAATCACAGTGGCCCTTCTTCTGCCTGGTGTTCGAGTTGGTGTACACACTAATTCTCTACGGCCCGTAAGCCATATTTAAAGACTTTTTCGTCCTCGTTTTTATATGAAGTCACAACCAATACCGAAGCTAATTCCATACTCTCTGTAGCACATCCTCGTCCTGAATCGGGATCCGTGATATTCCCAACTTGGGGCGATTGTAGATTTAACGTTGTCCAAATTGAACATGAGTATGTTGTTGCTGTTTGTTGTTGTTGTCTAAACTGGGATTGTAACGGGGGCGGGGGGGGGGGGTGTAACAGCGAATTGATGGCTGGCAAGAATTATACTATACATTCTTCATTTCTTTAGTGCTATTCTTAGATTTCCAAACATGAGGAACACGGTCGCTATAGTCACTGCATCTGGCAGTGTGTTTACTGACAGTGCTCTTTACTATTTTAATTGTTTACAATATGAGGTCAGTCTGATTGTGAACATGCTTGTGCAACAAGATTCTAAGATATTTACATACATCCATTTCATGTAGCCGGCGCTGTGGTGAAGGTGTTCCGAAGGTGTTCGTAACCCCGCATACCATGTTCCAAAAAAACACCTGCGAGTGATTTGCAAGCATTGAGCTTCTGTTCACGCAATGTTATTACTGCTGGTCGTTCAAATGTCAATGGCAAATATCTGGACATACGTGTGCCAAGAAATCACAAATAGCCAAAATACTGAGGTTGACTGCGATGTCATGTAATGGATACGCATCTAACTAAATTTAACATGTCATGTCCCTCTTGATACATTCCACTGCATCACATTCGATCCTTCGTCTGTATTGACTACATGGTGGACTATAGTGCATTCACATTTGTTGCCTCAATATAAACATCCATATCTCAGTAACACGATCAGTGGCAAGATCGAGGAAAACAGACCAAGAGGAAGACCGAGAGGAAAATACCTGGATGGCTTGGCCACATGGCATGGACGAGACAGGAACAATGAGCTGATCCACGACACTGGTGATCGAGTGAAATGGCGAGTCATGACCGCCCACGCTTTCCGGCATGGCACATGATTGATTGATTGATCTCAGTAACCAACTGATGGAAAATTATGATATTTAGTATATAACCTTATCATTATGTCCACCCAACAAAAAAATTTTGTTCTGGAGATTTTACAGGAGATTTCAAAGTTTGTTTATATGCGGTATATAATTTACGAGTCTGAGATGAAATTCATAATTTTAAATGTATTACAGCGTAGCCAGACAATCAGCTCTCAATGTTGAATATTTTTACAGTATTGGCCTTTTGCCAACTCCCCGCGTTGTTTAAACTAGCATCGATCCACATTCAGTGGTGTCTCAAAATGTGGGTTTTTTCATGAAACCTGATTAATATGTTTGTTGATTTTATTTTTTTTTTTATTTTTTTTTTTTTACATCTTACCACTTATCGCTAACATTGAAATGTGTGATTATTTTTCAATGGATTGAATGCGAAATTGTGTATACACTTCAAAGAATCGCTATGAAGTTGTACACATATTTTTGTCAAGAAGCTGATAGCAGGAAACTGTTTTATACTATTACAACTTCCGAAAAAAGAACAGTGCATGCATTGGGTGTGAGTAAACGGTAAATTCGTCGATGGGTGCAAGAATCTGGAATTAAACCACAACGCAATAACCAAACGGTAGGTAGAAAGATTATTGTAGACAGCTTTGACAAAGATGTCGCTTAAAATTCGACAGGGTCGACTTCATTGCACCGGGTTCTATCCCATTTGCTCGGTCTCTTTCCGCAGCGCGTAAAGCATCGCACAAAGCACGAACTCTGCAGCTCTAAAAAAAATGTAACTCGTGAACCGAAGGATGCGGCCAGGAATCGAACCCACGACCATTGGAGCCCGAGTCAAAAGGCTTGACCACTCCGCCACGGAGACTCCAAAAATTATAAAACAATTTAGATTTTATGACTGTAAGAAAACTTAGGGTTTGGTTGAGAAAGAAAAATAACATAGAGCTATCCAAAACAACTTTGTGGAAAATTATAAGGACATTATCTTCACTTTTTGAAAGTACAAGGGCGGTAGAAATATTCTTTGTGAGCAACCGCATTTAGGAGCCATGAGAAGCAGATACCTACGTGAAATAAGGGAAATGCGCAAAGAAAAGTATGGCATAGTTGTTTGGATCAAATGTGGATCAATTCGCACCTCACAAGTGATAAGGAATGGCAATCAGTGGATGGACAGATACAGCGATATGTGCCCAGTAGTATAGGACAGCTTTTGGTCATGGTCCATGCTGGTAATACGCATAATGGCTTACAACAGAATGCTGGGCTCGTGTTCGTATCAAAGCATACAGACAATATGGATTATCATAATAAGATGAATGGTAATGTATTTAGAGATTGGCTCGAGAATACTGTACTTCCATCCCTAGATAGACCGTCGTGTCCAATTATGGACAATGCATGGTATCAATGTTGTTGCCCAAGAAGACAAAATACCTACAGCATCGAGCACAAATAGAGCAATACAGATATGACTCTGAATGGAAAACATACCATTTCCAGAAACGTATTTCTAGGTAGAATTGGTGTCCCTTGTAAAACAGACTCCAAAAAAGCAAGAAATATCAAATCGACAAGTTGATAGAAGAGCGTCGTCATGGGTGCTTGAGACTTCCGCCGTACCATTCTCATTTTAACTTGTGTGGGCAAAAATTAAAGGACAGATTTCAGCTGACAATACTATATTCAAATTGTCCGACGTCAAGATACTAATCAAGTCCACGCTATTAAATATTGATAAAAGTTACTGGAAAAATGTGAGGACGATGTGTTTAACGAGGAAGAGGATTGTTGGAGGATGGATTGAATTTTATGCAACCGAGAGCAGTCATCAACCTACTGGAATCGTCCGTCACAGATTACGGTCTGAGCAGATCGCAGACCTTAATCCACGTGCGCACGAAGTGGGATATTTTGCTACAAATATTCAGAAGAATTACAGGCCCTAAACATTACAGCATCAGCATAATGTCAATGGCAACAGTTTTTATTCCACAGTGATGAATTTTCAATTCCGCTAGCCCTCAGCGGTGACAAACAACTGTATTGAAAATAAAACCACACACATAACACACACACATACACACACTAAACGCATTGAATACAAACAGAAGAGTAATATTGCGGTGGAAACTGACATGTTGTGGCATAACAAGAAACGTGAGAGCAAACACGTTGTCAAATTAGGGGACAACACACGTGCATACGAATCAATCTATAAACTTCAATGAAAAGAGGACCGACATATTGGTCGTTAAGAAGAAAGCCCACTACAGAGACATTGTCAACTATGTTCATAGTGCAAAACAGGTAATCATGTTTCGTCTCTGAACGGTAAACAGCTGAGCAGACAATCTTTCACGAAGACTCCAAGCGGGTCTGTCACCCATGTGTACGTGTGAACAAACTACACAGACAACTGAACAGATCCTTAAAAATGGAAACATGATAACTAAATTGCGGTATCATTTCTGATCACTCCACACGCACTTTAACGCACACCTATTTGGAAGCTTTGACGAACTAAATATAAAAGGCTAACATGAATACTTGTGTACACATTATTAACCACCAGCTGAAGATACAAGAAGGAAATGAAAAATAAGGATATAAATATATTCCTTCTACTTTCCTGTCAATTTACAAATTATTTACCCAATGCCTCTGTAAATTCTCTGTCTTTACTAATATTACACATTGCACTTCTCTCGGGATTCTCCGTGGTGAAGTGGTCAAGCCGTCTGACTTGGGCTCCGAAGGTTGCATGTTCGATTGCGGGCCGCGACCTTCATTTCATGAGTGCATTTTTTCAGAGACTCCCGAGGATCGTCGCTGGAACTACGGAGTTCGTGCTTTGTGCGACGCTTTCCGCGCTGCGGAAAGAAACGGAGCCATATGGGATAAAAACCCGGTGCAATGCAGCCGACCCTTTCGACTTTTAAGCTACTATTTTTATTGCACCCACACCCATACGAATCCGGATACGCCTTGTGTCATCATGTGAATTGGCGGGGTTCCTTACTGTAAAAACAAGTTTGTTAGCGAGAAATCACTAGTTTTTCAGCAAACCATCAAAGAAATGTCGCCGCTTTCGATGATTTAAGTTGCTTTTGGACCTATCAAAGACATATTTATTGGGTGGGGGTAAATATAAGAGGGCAGTAAAAATTTCATAACGATGCAACAGACAGTTTTCAAAATAATTGATCGTGAATGACGGCATTCGTTTGTGGACATACTATAGTTAAGGAGTGTGATTATGATGACAATTCATTATATTTCAAATGTTGACATGAACATCGCTATGACCAAACATATCTGACCACATCGTCATGTCAAGTGACAGCGACATTCGTATATCATATCATTCACCTTACCCTAAAAAATGACACTGATTGGATCTATGTTTCCATGGCAATAACTCATATCGTGCCTGCTCAAGCTCATTTTCATAGACAATTTTTTATCCTGATTGGTAGGAGCCATTTGAAGCTTTCTGCATGAGCTCATGATATAAGCTAAAATTTTTACCACCTGTCCAACACATACTAGCACACTTTGTGTTGAAAAAAGATGCAATGAAATTTAACCAATGTATTTCTCTTTATCTGTGACACATAACGGCATAACATTGCAAACATGATTTAATACATTTGGGGCGATTTTGAGGCACATGTACATGTGCCAACCAAAATATTAATCAAGAAAGAACTAGAAAACCTGTATGAAAACGGATATTGCGCTAAATATAGTTTTTTTTGTAACTAGACTCTACATAGTTTGCGATATTATCTACCACGCCAGATTACATACCAGAAATCTAAGATATCACAATTACTTACACACATTTTGGAAGACTATGATTACTTGGGAATATATGTTGTTATAAATTATGTTATACTTTCTTCAACCTAACAATGTGTATTATATAGCCGTCATTTATACTCCATAATATTAATTGCATTCTTTCCCTTGTTTTTTTAAAAACATCATTTCTATCTATGTCTCTAGTGACTATGACATCCTAGTGTACAATGTTCTACACGTTTATTTATGAAACATTACAATGATCTAAGCGAGTTACGCGTACAATATCCGGAAGGCAATGAGGAAAGCGAGTAGCAGACAACATACCAGAGGTGACCAGTGAAAATTATTGCACATTATTTCGAGTCTTTACAGTGTGCTTGTGTTTCCTGCATCTGCCTTTCTATACCAATTAGCTGCAAGGGTGGTGGTCAGTGACATGATGTCTCAGGATCATGACCATGATCAAATGCCAAGCCAATAAACGTGGGCTTCATGTTGCGCCATCTCATACGATCACCAGTGTCATGGAGCAGCCTTGTGTTTTTGATTGTACCGTGCCATGTGGCCAGTCCAAATATATATGTGCCTGTCTGTCTACCGCGTGTTTGTTTCCCGTCAAACTTGCTTCAAGTATTTAGGAAGTATAATATCATTGCACGGCAAATCACAAGACGCGATAGACAAACCTCTGAGAGCTACTAGAGGAACAAGATGAGATGAGATGAGATACAACAAGTATGTATCCACATTTGGTACTACATACTATGTATGTGTCCACATTTCCTATATGTTTACAGTGAATATGTCCACATTTGGTACTACATACTATGTATGTGTAAACATTTCCTATATGTTTACAGTGAATATGTCCACATTTGGTACGACATACTATGTATGTGTCCACATTTCCTATATGTTTACAGTGAATATGTCCACATTTGGTAAGACATACTATGTATGTGTAAACATTTCCTATATGTTTACAGTGAATATGTCCACATTTCATGCATTATATATGGTATAACTCCATATGTCTTACTTTATACATTATATATGTCCACATTTCGTACATTATATATGGTATAACTACATATTTCTTACTTTATACATTATATATGTTCACATTTCATACATTATATATGGTATAACTCCATATGTCTTACTTTATACATTATATATGTTCACATTTCATACATTATATATGGTATAACTCCATATGTCTTACTTTATACATTATAGATGTCCACATTTCATACATTATATATGGTATAACTCCATATTTCTTACTTTATACATTATATATGTCCACATTTCATACATTATATATGGTATAACTCCATATGTCTTACTTTATACATTATAGATGTCCACATTTCATACATTATATATGGTATAACTCCATATTTCTTACTTTATACATTATATATGTCCACATTTCATACATTATATATGGTATAACTCCATATTTCTTACTTTATACATTATATATGTCCACATTTCATACATTATATATGGTATAACTCCATATTTCTTACTTTATACATTATATATGTCCAAATTTCATACATTATATATGGTATAACTCCATATGTCTTACTTTATACATTATAGATGTCCACATTTCATACATTATATATGGTATAACTCCATATTTCTTACTTTATACATTATATATGTCCACATTTCATACATTATATATGGAATAACTCCATATGTCTTACTTTATACATTATAGATGTCCACATTTCATACGTTATATATGGTATAACTCCATATTTATTACTTTATACATTATATATGTCCACATTTCATGCATTATATATGGTATAATTCCATATTTCTTCGTTATACATTATATATATATATGTCCACAATTCATACACTTATACCATGTATATGTCTACGTGTCACATAATACATCTTATATGTCCACATTGCGTGTATATATCCACATGAATATTTCGTTATAGAATAATAGGAATGCTGCTAACATAACACATTCTTATATTACACTGTGATTTATATTGTTACCCACTTTTTTCTCATTTTACTAGCATCTAATTATATCCAGCAAATATATTTTAAAATCCTGAAATCTAGCACACAAATGTTAACATACTCTTCATTTTGATACAGTGGAAACACTGTTGTCTCTGATTAGGAAGGAGATAAAAGAATTCAAGACACAGGAATCCGCTGGGAAAGTCATATGAACGCTGATGGAAGGGATGAGATGACTTTATCCCTGATGATGAGATCTTCTAATTTCTGATAATCTTTATCTATTTTAGCTGAAGTCCATTTTGTAAATATGTCTCGGACTAAGCAGAGGTAGTCAGAGAACGTTTGAGTCGGTTTTGGACTCAACTTGCTGAATTGTTCTCTGTAACCTGCCTCATCTAGCATAAAATGTGCCATAATCTTTGATTTTAGATAATGGTAATCTTTTCTGAGGTCTTTGGGGATAGTCTCTATGACTTTCAGAGGCTCCCCTGACAAACTCCTCATATAAATAATATTCCATTCAGAAAGTGGGATCTGGTAATGGTCCATTAAGGTTTCAAAATTTTGGGTGAACGCTGCAATGCAGTCACCTGAGGTATAATTTCTTACAATACCTTGATACTTTTTGTACTGGTTTTCTTTCTCCAGTCTCTCAGCTTTCTTAGACTCTTTGTCTATGGCAGTATCATTTTCAAGTTGTTTAATTTTTAGTTGTAACTCAAGCTCTTCTCTTTTACTCTGAGCTGAGATTTCCGCCTTCCTCAATTCATTATCTAACTCTGCCTGTTCTGTTTTTGCAGATAGTTCTAGCTCTGCCTGTTTTAATGCTGTTGTTGCTTCTGCCTCTGCCTGCTTGGCAGCTCTTTCAGCAGCTTTTTCCTCGCGTTCGTTATCTTTTTCCTGTACTAGGAGGTGTTCAGAGTATTTTCTTTCACTCCATTTTGTTAACTCATCACCAGTTAACTTTAGCTTTAAACCCATCTCGATGAAGTCATTTAATGAAGACATGATGGAAAATGCAAATGGGTTGTCAGACACACAATTAGTTCTAAGGTGTTAGTAAAGTGAAAAATTTACAATTTTGTTCAACTTACAATTTGTGCCCAAATTTGCATCCGAAAGTATATAGAAAAAAATATACTCAAGTGTACTGGATGCGGTGGAGAACGGTTCAAACCAGGGCTAGGAACTGTAGGGTCGCTACTTCAAAACACAAATGACCTCTACGGGCAAGGGTTTCAGATGGCACAGAAAGCCTGCTTTCTTTTGGGAGGAAATAAATTAGCGTCTATCTGATGTGGTGTGTATGCTTGTCACTAAGTTTTGATTAGGTTTGTATGGCGTTGAGTGTAATTGTAGGTCGTAATGTCGTCAGTCAAAAATTTTTTTTTTCAAAACCACAAGTCACTTTCTTTCCGAAACTTTCTGCTTTCCACAATTAACTTTACAAATACAATCTAAATATCTCTCAACACTCTACAACACTGGTGACACATCACTTACATCAAGATGACATTCAGTAAGGACATATACATCAAGTTTACAAGATGGCGACAAGGTCACAATGGTGACGATTTCACAATGTCGACAAGGTCAAAATGGCGACAAGTTACACAATCACTGATGTTTTACACGTTTACAAGATCAAACAAATGTATGTACTTTACGTTCACATCTAGCCTCCATATTTAAACAAATGTAATACTATATATGAGGATGAGCCTTCACGATCACATTTAAATGTACATTAAAGCTGGACAAAAGTCCTCACGTTCACAAATCTAGGTTCAAATCTTAATTAATTTAAAGTCGGACGATGCCACCACGTTCACACATGTCAGGGTCTTAAACCTGGCTCGTTATACCTAACACATGTGAGACAAGTACAAGTACAACATGATTGGACTTGAGACACAACTACACGAAGTTCAATGGATTTATTTACAAGTCACATGCAATACGATCTAGTTTGGCATGTGATGATCATTACAATACATATACAATGCATCAATACACTTACAGACAACCCACAGCTTTACAGTCTATCTCACAAGATGTACAAGCACTCGACTTTCGGGCACAGAACTACACAAAGCCTTTCTCTACCCACACGTCCTGTCTGGTCCGAGTACCCAAGCTGGCTGTCTGTTTCTCCGCAAAGCGCTTGTCCTCTGTGGATTGACTTCACGAGGACTGCGTGCGTCTTGCTTTGTCCTTGCCTGACCGCTGGCTATCGCGTCAGCCAGCAACCTGCGGGCAGGTAACTAATACTCGCCTGGCGGGCGTAACGATGTTACTGCATCCCGGTTGGGGACTATTCGCCTGGCGGGCGTAACGATGTTCCTGCATCTCGGTTGGAGACATTCGAGATTCTGACAATGACCATCTTTATGGATACCAAGGGACATTTCCATGCTAGGGGTGAACTGTGCCTAGTACTCAATCCAGTTTCATGCTAGCGTCCAAAGTGAAGCCCACATACAAAATCTTTATTTTGTGGTTTAAACCAGTTTTGTGGAATGACAGATTTCGTATTAAACTGCAGATTACCGCGTGGATAACAAACGCAGTGCATCCGAACAATACCTATGATTATGTGTTTTACGTTTTTCAGCTAAATTACCATTAAGTTATTCTCTTCACGTAATGTATAACTCTGCAATATGCGCTTGTCGAGAAGTACTATGATAGTCACCAATCCGTACTCTATCGAGGCCTGGTACAATTTATTTTTATTCGCCGTAGTCATGACTTGGTATATGTGGTATTTTAGGTATAGGCGTCGTAAAAAGTCACGCTTTTACTATGCCTTCATAAAAAAAAGATGGGTTAAAGAGGCAGCAAGCAAAAATAGTACTTTACCTTCTTCTTGTACTCAGAGCGATTCATTGTGTAGATAATGTTAGTTTATGTTCTGACTCCTAATGCAATATATTGATGACGTGTGTGCATTAGCTTTCCATATTACCTGTGTCCATCGTGATCACGTGAACCCACTCTGACTTCTGACATAATGTACCCAAATCAAAGACGAGAAGTGAATATTTTACCCGACGGTGTAGGGGTTTAACCGGCTACCTCGGCATCACAACACATAATGTTTAATAACCAGTGATCTTATCCCTTCAGCCATGCTGATCTCATTATTATTATTATTGTTTGTTTTGCTTCCGCCAAAGACTGTATAGTTCCCGTTCGACAATTATATAAATATTTGCAACATAACCCTACAAATACAATATCCTAATATACAAGCTGTATTTATTGATAAATCAAGACAACTGGACATCTCCAACACCCAGTGTTCCTCCGTCTGTGTTAAGTAGTGTAGATTATTGTATAACTATAATAATTGCACGTGTACCCCATTCCAACTGACTCCCTGAACATGCAGTGAACCAAACATATCTGACAGCAACATCATGACAAGAAATACCCATTGTTGTAAAACTAACTACCTTCTCATAAACTTGGATCAATTATAGATCAGTGATCCCCATTGTTTAACTTAATGTAGACACTCAAGCTAATATATTGGGAATAAAAGTTGTATCGTGATTGTTAGTAGTCATTATACGACATTTGAATCAGGCATGTATCTCTTAAAATGTTACCACATGTCAGCTGACAGAATGTTTAAATGTTTGCATATCCTTTACAGGACATCGCTGTCAACATCAGCATCTTTCAGCTGATTGTTGATTTCATGGCAAGATTAGGCTCAGTAGTTTGCCGTTGCTTTCTGGGCGGCCGGCTCACATACCCCGTAAGTTACCGTCGAGATTCGAACCACTGCTGATTCTCACCGTCGTCACGTCACTTACGAGAGTATATGATATTACGAAGAAAAGTCGCTAACCTCTAGGCCAATAAGCCGGCTGCTGACTGAATACCAGACGTTAATTATAATATGTGCCATAGTCTTTAGAGATTATGAGCGTGTGGTATCTCAATCTCTCCACGTGAAGTTTAACACATTTCGGGTGAATTTAGGATCCAATTTTAGTACGCAGCATGAATAATGTTTCTATTTCCATAATTGATATTATTTCAAGGCACATATGTCTGTGCCAGCCAAAAAATATGAACATAATATTCACAATGCTAAATATGCAAGTTAATAAAATACTTTATATATTGATTTCTATATTTACAAATCTTGTTGCTATATATTAAATATCAATTGATATATCTTATTTCGAATCTAAAAGAAGTGTTGACTTATATTTAAAATACTTAATACACGTTCGAAGTCAATTTATGTGGCTTGTAAAAAGGCATAATAGTGTGTTTAAAAATACATAACTCATGTATGATGCTGAAAAGTTGTGCACATCCATAATAACGTTCTAGTCTCCCCTGCAGCTTAATTCATAATGTGTATCTCTTGGTAAACTACTTCCTATTCTAGATGCCCCTATAATGCTGAGTATTTTTGTTGCAAGCTGATTAGTTACATATGGGCACCTTCCTCGTCTGTGATCAGCGCACCCAGTTAAATTACGTGATACCTCATTCAATCAAGACTAATCGAGAACATGCTTCAAGAGATGTGTCAACATGTTCAACAATTCAGCTATTCCCTGTATTATATGCTCGCTGTCCTTCTTTTGTGTCTATAATACGTGTTTTTAAAGCCAAGAGAGCCATTATATGATATTTAGAGCAACTACATAGTGACAGAGATCGACATAAGAACAGCAAAGTAATAGAGAGAAACACAGTAACAAGGCGGAACACAAAACGTTACGCAATGAGATGCTGAAGCAGATGGGGGAACATTGGTCACCGATAAGAAAGAAATCCTTCAACGCTGGGCAAAGAATTTTAGCAACATCTTAAATGCAATCTCATCCATCGATGATGGAGCCATCAACTGCCTTCTGGGTCACGACGGGACGGAGTTGGTACAGACTCACGTCTACAGGAGTAACCAATTGCTAGAATCTTGACATCCTTAGCCAAGAGGTCAAGCCGTTTGACTCGGGCTCCGAATGTTATGGGTTCGATTCTGGGTCGCGCCCATCGCTTCACGAGTGCATTTGTTTAGAGACTCCTGAGGTCCGTCGCTGGAGCTACGGAGTTAGTACTTTGTGTGACGCTTTCGGCAGTTTGCTGAGGAAGAGACTGAGCCATATGGGATAAAAAGCCGGGGCAATAAAGTCGACCATGTCGACTTTTAAGCGACTTTTAATCAAAGGCACAGCAAGAGAATGCTCAATTATCACTGCACCTAAGATTAGAGATCGGACTCGCTGGTACATCAACACCCATGTGTGATGGTGGAAACATAGCCCAGAACCTACCGGGATCCTTTATAATTTGGATCACAAGTTTCAGAAAAAATGTAAGGTTTCGTTTTGTGCTAGGCCCCCCCCCACTTCCCCACACCCACACACACAAACACACACCAACTTCACTCACACGCACACATACACTCACTCATACGCACACACACTGACACTCACACACACACTCACACACAACATATACTGACAAAATTGAAGGACCTTTTGAAGAACTCAGCTCGTTGTACACCAATGATTGATTGGTGAACCAGTGTGACATAGGCCTGGGTCATTGACATTGAGATGAATGAGAGAAGAGACCGACTGCGGGTCAGGTCGTTTAAGGGAGTTGAGTTTGAGATACCAAAGGAGTCGGTAGTCCACGGAGAACTGTGTTGTGTGATTCTCCGAGCTGTGAAGGCAGGCCTAAAAACCCAGAGTGGGTTGCATAGTGAGCAGAGGCTCCGACCCAGTGGGTGGGTCGTATTGTGGGAGAATCCAGCCGTGGATAGTAGCTGGACTAAATGTCTTGTGGATTTGATATGAAGTTGGATTGAGACGGCAGTAATGTGTGCGTGTTGAATTAGGAGGAGGATATTCTGTGGATTATATATATATGGTTTTCTGGATATATAAATATGTTCCGTGAGTCTTTTTTATTTCTGTAATAAAGGATTATGTGCGCCTACTGAATCTTGTTTAATGACTGGTGAATGTGCACTGCGGGGGTGAGTGATAACTTATATTGCAAGACACCAGTATCGTTACCTAGACAACGACCACTATCACGCAGAGATCATCAAGAACATCGAACAGTATCATAAAGAACATCGTGATAATCTGGAGGCTTCGTCCGTTCAAGAAACCCAGTGAATTATCTGTGGGCTCTTCGCTGAGAGAGGAGTTATTATCTGGTGACTGCGTTCCATCAAACTAGCAAACCCTTGACATTTTGGATTGTGTGGCTTCAAGAGGGTAATGTGAACTCTTTGTGTGTGCGCCAGATAATTAACACAGACAGACGGGAGTAAAAACCCAAGCTAGCAGACAGGTCACGTAAAGGTTACTACAGGTAAATTTGATACCAACAATATCGCTGAAGCTAGCAGACAGTTCACGAAAGACCACTTCAGTTCATCAAAAGCAGCCAGCGCGCGGCAAAACAGACAGTGAGTGATTTCGCAGCGAAGTCATGTTCGCGCTGAAGACAGGTGTACGGTGTTTTTCATAGGTCAAGAGATGGGGTGTCAGAGAATTAACGCAGAGAGGTCAAAAATAGGACAGCACAGGTAAAGTCGAGTGGACAGCGAGTTGTTTGCGACAAGAAGAGGTCAGTCCTAGGTTTGTGTAGGACAGGACAGGATTGAAAATTCAAAGATACTGACAGGTGTGTGTGTGTGTGTGTATGTGTGTTGTGTGTGTGTGTGTGTGTGTGTGTGTGTGTGTGTGTGTGTGTGTTGAGGCAACGCACTGTGTTGGTCGCGGGTCGACAAGTGAACACAACGGGGGAGGACGGTGAAAATTGTGAGTTTCCACGGACAAATCGGGTCAGCGCTGTTTACGAGGACAGGTGACCGAAGGGGGTAGGAACAGTGCCCCACCACAGCCGGATTGGGGCTGAGAAGGTTGTGGGGAAACTGTGTTTAGTAAGGATTTTTTTCCACTAACGGTGATAAAGAGAAATTGAGGTGACATTGTGAGTTGGGGGTGGAAGGAGTAAAGGTACTCAGGAGAATTTTCACGGCCTATTGTGGTCAAGATGACTCATTCTGAATGAACAAAACAAGGTTGTTTTGAAAGAAAGCCAGACGTTATGTTTCGACTTTGTTCAAGCCCTTTGTGACCATTAATCTGTTATGAGCAAACATTTTACAACGAAGCGTCATCTCCGCAACGAAAGTAGAAAGACGTTTGGATTATTACTTTGGGGCCACCACGTCCAAGGAAAGTACAATAACGAGACGGACTGGGTCGAGACAGAACATTTTGGATAATCAATCATCATCTTCAATTTTTGCGACAGTTGGAACTTATGCTCACCACGCGAATTCAGTAACCACTCAACAAATCAATCAGTCATTTTGAAATCTAGTGTCGTAGACATTTCCAGCGGATTGCGAATAACTATTAAAACGAACAAAACCTGTTGTGACAGATTAATACGAACATGTGGCGACGGATGAATAGGCACATATTTGTCGGCCAACCAGTTCCACATTATTTTTTTTTTGCTCCCATCGTCATATTTATTGTTGTCGGGTGTTACGCAATTATTTGTATGTGGTCCAGTGTTTGTCAAGAGTAGGGGATTTTTGTGTTGTCTCTCGAAGGCCGGGAGACAGGGCGAAAAGTTATTTTCTGAGGTGCACCATATATAATTTCTGGGAAGAAAATCGAAAGGTCGGTTTATGTGGTTCTGCAGGGACGGTCCTGAATTATATAACGTGCCAGTTTGTGTTTGGCGTCAGATTTCTGTATATTTTTATGCTCTAAATTTTTTTTCTTTCTTTCTTTTCGTTATAGTTACATATGATATTTGTTGTGGTCGGATATATGTTATTATTGTGATCTTTCGTCCTGTCTGCTGTCTAGTGGTCTTTATCAATTTATAGTTATATATTACGCGCACTGTGGGTGTCCCTACACAAGCTTGTGGTTGTTACTGTAGTTTATTTCTTTGTGATCACCGTCTCCGTGTACTTGGCTTGTGAGTCTAGCGTTTTATAGAAAACACTTATTGTTATCATCCATTTGTCTGTATATGTATGTATATGTAATGTTTAACAATATTTCCAGAAATGTTATACAACTATGTGTTATAGATATATGCGAGGGAGGATATTTTCCCTCACTACCTAGTGCTTATAGAGTGACTGGGTGAGTACAGAGTGATATTTTAGCACTACGAATTTACGTACACAGGGAGTGCTGGTGTACTTAGGGAAGTGACACAAAGTCTAACAGCAGAGTCGTCACATTTATAGTTGGCTGATTGACAGCAACGTGTCCACAAGTACAAGATGCCTACTTTAATGGAATATATTGAAGCAGGTGTACGAATAGGCCTGAAAGGTAAAGAGTTACAGGAGTATGCCGAAGCAAAAGAACAAAAACAGATTGAAAGAGACCAAAGACAAGCTGAAAGAGAACAGAGACAGGAAGAAAAGGTAGCTGAAGACAAGCGTCTACAGGAAGTGAAATTAGCTGAAATGGAAAACAAGCGTCTACAGGAAGAGAAAGAGACACAAGTGAAACTAGCTGAAATGGAAAACAAGCGTCTACATGAAGAGAAAGAGACACAAGTGAAACTAGCTGAAATGGAAAACAAGCGTCTACAGGAAGTAAAGTTAGCTGAAATAGAAAACAAGCGTCTACAGGAAGAGAAAGAGACACAAATGAAAATGGAAATTGAGAAAAAGAAGATTAAGTGTCAGATACAAACTGAAATTGAGTTGAAAAACTAGAACTATCTTCGAAGGGTCAAAGTGAGGAAAACAGAAGACCTTCACATCCCTCACAGCGACTAAAACTGCCATATTTTACGGACTGAGACAACCTTGAATCTTATCTGGACAGATTTCAAGCAAGTGCGAAAACTTTAGGCATCCCAGAAAACGAGTATGCGGTGCGACTTGGCGAGTTTCTTACGGGTAAGGCTCTAGATACAATGGTTAATTTACCTTTGGAAGAAAGAAACAACTACACTATTTTGCGTCAACGTCTCCTTAAAAAGTTCAAACTAACTGAGCATGGCTATAGAACAAAGTTTAGACAGTTAGGACCAGAGACAAATCAAGATTTCACAGATTTTGTTAACACAGTAAAGAATACATTTAACAAATGGATGGATCTTGCAGAAGTAGGGAAAGATTTTAATAAATTAGTAGATTTAGTGTTAAGAGACAAAGTATTAGCTTCATGTAATACCAATTTAGTGGCTTTCTTTGAGGAACGTAAGCCAAAGGACATAAACACAATGTCACAGTTAGGGCAAAACTACATGACTGCACATCCTAACGTATCTATTGGTAGACAATTTAGCGAGGAAATAGTCTGTGCAGCGTACACTAAACAGGACCAGAATCCAGTTATTAGACCAAGATCGAAAATTGTGGATTCAGCACAGAAAGGTGTGCAGCAAGAACTTCAAGATAATGGTTTCCGAGGAAACAATGTTAGTAGAATAGGACGGTACCCATATAGAGGAGGGAATTTTCAGAGACGTCCAAATTATGCCGGATGTTGGAATTGTGGGAGCTGGAGACACAAGGTAGCGGAGTGTGACGCGCAGCCAGCCAGTGAGCCAACAATTAACGCAAGGAAGGAGATCATCTGTTTCAAATGTGGAAAGAAGGGGCATGTCAGCCATCAATGTAGGATGAGAGAAACAGAGCGCTCAAATGCAGCGCAAGTAATTGAGACGCTGAACAATGAAGAATGTAGTGGGTGCAAACCTCTTTTTGAAAAAGACAGTCAGCCAGTCCTAATATGTGGTCATACAGTGAAAGCAGGATCAGCAGTGCATGAAGGAGGAAGTCTGAAGCTGCATCAGGGATTCGTCAATGATAGACCAGCGTTAACAATTAGGGATTCCGGATGTACGTCTATCGGAGTGAGGAAAAGTTTAATAGATCCCTCGGATTATACAGGGAAAAAGATTAGATGCATAACATTCAACGGCACAGTAGAGTTCTACCCATTAGCCATAATAACAGAAAAAACACCATATATCACTGGAAGAGTGACAGCTTGTGTTTTGGACTCACCAGTGGCTAATTTGATCATAGGAAATGTTATAGGAGTTAAAGATTGTACAGAAGAGGAAGTAGTTTATTGGGACCAAAAATATAGTGTAAGCAGTAATGAGGTAGTTACCACAAGAGAACCTAAATTAGAGAGTATAGCTGAGGTAGAAGGGGCACTTGAAGTAGACACAGAGGACAATGATAGTACAGCTGAGCAGGTGACAATGGATCTCAAACATAGCGTTAGTGACTCCCAGAGACAAGATGATACGATAAACAAATGTTTCCAAGGGTGTGGTAAAGTGAGACATAGACAATCAAAGAAAGGTAGATGGTGCTTTGGAAGGAAGAATAATGTTCTCACTCGCAGGTTTTCAGATGGCGGAACTGCATGTGGGCAAGTAGGATTACCGTTAGCACATAGAGACCGATAAACTAGAACAGCTAAGGATAGGGCATGTGCAGGGCACATAGGAGTAAGGCGGAAGCAGCACAGAGCTGGATGCCAGGTATATTGGCCAGGATTTAATAAAGAGGTCAGGCTAAACAGAGACTCCAGTGTAACGGTACAATATGTAGATTGCAAAGTTAAGTCAGTTCAAAAGAGTGTTAACGACATCACTGAACCAGTATTGACAAACAGATGTTTTAAAGATATAGGAAACATGAGGCATGGGTGTATGAAGGGTAGACACAGCATCGACAGGAATCAGAGGTGGGTTGATGAAAGAAAAGAACCACCTGATATATGGTCGGTGCACAAATAGCTTGGCTTTTGTTTTTTGAGGATGTTAATAGACCTGCAGATACACAGATATGATGTTTCCTATGATGTATTATTATTATGTGATGTATTAGTTCATGCATAGGTACACAAGATGGAAAATTGGTTGTATTGATGTGTAAGGAATATGGGAGTGTACTATGAGCATTTGATGTATTATTTAGTGTGGTACCTAAAGTGAGGTGGATTCATATTTAGGGCTACCCAGGCACTATGTCTGGGTCACATATTTGATAAGTATTAGCCTCCCAACATTTGAAAACGATGTTTTCTTTTAAGGGGGGGGGGGATAATGACATAGACCTGGGTCATTGACATTGAGATGAGTGAGAGAAGAGACCGACTGCGGGTCAGGTCGTTTAAGGGAGTTGAGTTTGAGATACCGAAGGAGTCGGTAGTCCACGGAGAACTGTGTTGTGTGATTCTCCGAGCTGTGAAGGCAGGCTTAAAAACCCAGAGTGGGTTGCATAGTGAGCAGAGGCTCCGACCCAGTGGGTGGGTCGTATTGTGGGAGATCCAGCCGTGGGTAGTAGCTGGACTAAATGTCTTGTGGATTTGATATGAAGTTGGATTGAGACGGCAGTAATGTATGCGTGTTGAATTAGGAGGAGGATATTCTGTGGATTATATATATATGGTTTTCTGGATATATAAATATGTTCCGTGAGTCTGTGTTATTTCTGTAAAAAAAAAAGGATTATGTGCGCCAACTGAATCTTGTTTAATAACTGGTGAATGTGCACAGCGGGGGTGAGTGATAACTTATATTGCAAGACACCATATCGTTACCTAGACAACGACCACTATCACGCAGAGATCATCAAGAACATCGAACAGTATCATAAAGAACATCGTGATACAGTGGAATAATAAGTGTTGTCTCTTGTTGGTAACAACAGTGGAAGAATAAGTGTTGTCTCTTGTTGGTGACACCAGTGGGAGAATAAGTGTTGTCTCTGTTGGTGACACCAGTGGAAGAATAAGTGTTGTCTCTTGTTAGTGACACCAGTGGAAGAATAAGTGTTGTCTCTTGTTGGTGACACCAGTGGAAGAATAAGTGTAGTCTCTTGTTGGTGACACCAGTCAAAGAATAAGTGTTGTCTCTTGTTGGTGACACCAGTGGAAGAATAAGTGTTGTCTCTTGCTAGTGACACCAGTGGAAGAATAAGTGTTGTCTCTTGTCGGTGATGTAACGAGTTCACCTTGGGTAGTGAGAGTGAACCACACCCGAGGTGTCTCTGGCACTCCCGTGTATTCTAGCCCCAGGGGTTGGACAGACAGATACACATGTTTACTCTGTGGTTGATCTCATATTAGTTAATTATGTCTACAAACCCCTCCAGATTCTAGACCCCCACTAACTACCTACCCCTGTGGAACAATGAACACTTAGGCATCGTCCGAGACCACATTCAATCATTATACAAAGAGCAAGTCAACTTACATAAAGTTTATTCTACCCTTGATAATATAGAACTGAAATGAACATCCTGATAGAATAATCTATTTACACAAATAGAACATAGAGTAGAGACAGAATCAGAGATATGCTTGTCATCATCAGGTGAGAAGTAGATTGGATGCAGATGTCCCGTCCAGTCGGTCCGCCACTCACCCGGCTTCCTTCCAGGGAGATGACTAGAACCTTGCAGACTACTCCGTCTCCAGAGCGTGGATCCACAACAATAGAGTCACTGCTGGACCTCACTCAACTGGGCCAACTGCATCTGTATCACTCCCACGGAGTCACTGTTAAAACACAGTTCTCTAACAACACTGGTTGGGAGACAATCCTCCTGGACTTGACTCCAAGTATTCGTGACTTCGATGAACCTAAGTAGTCACTGACCAATCTAATGGTCTATCAATCATAGCAGAGTAACACTGCTTGAAGAATATGTCAATGACCAATTCAATGGTCCCTTCCTCACATCACAGTAACACTGCTTGAAGAATATGTCAATGACCAATTCAATGGTCCCTCACAGTAACACTGCTTGAAGAATATGTCAATGACCAATTCAATGGTCCCTCACAGTAACACTGCTTGAAGAATCAGATATGGCAACTGAAATGTCACTGAGTCCTACTCGAACACAGTTCATAATCTTCATACTGGGACAGTACATTATTAGAATCAGACATCTAATTTCACGGAAACCAATTCAGGTTGGACTATAATCAATTGTCCCTTCCACCTGGTAACACTTGCCACAAGTTATTAGCTGGTGTAGTTCTTCTCAAGACTGCCACTATAGCTGACCAAAGAACCATTCAAGTGTCTAAATTTCATTTATTTCCGCGTTTAGGCAGAACCACCGTAATAATATACGGTCAAGTGTTTCCTTTCTTTGAGCATGCTTGCTCAAAATGCTGAAATGTTCCTGGCTGAAATAGAGTATCTTCTAATGTAGAAAACCATCACAAACCATCACGTCCCACACGTGCACCTTCAGGGCACCTGGATTACTTGATGCAACCTTCACGCATGGTGAATCACATTGGGTACATGGTGTGGTTGAGTCAGGCGTGATAAGTAAAGAATTGAACCCTTCGCTGTGTCACACGAAGTGGTTTCCTGCCAACGACAATTATAGTTGACTGGTTCCTCAACAGGCAAACTCCTGAAAAGGAAGAGCGACCGGTGAGAGTATACTGGCCCAAACTTTAGTCCACATGCATCCTACCAATGACTACTCAACCCTCAGTCATGCTACTTAGTTATGCATATAACCAAAGCATTATCTCTATATGAAGAGTAGTAAAGCATGGGTTCAGTATTGTCAGCTGGCCTCACAGAACAGCCCGTCAAACAGAGCAAGAAATCAGAATGACGAGTCTGATCGTAGGTCTCACCTATCCCTAATCATCTACCAGTCGTCGCTA
Source organism: Cepaea hortensis (assembly GCA_963921405.1). Lineage (NCBI taxonomy): Eukaryota > Metazoa > Mollusca > Gastropoda > Stylommatophora > Helicidae > Cepaea > Cepaea hortensis. Next base: position 352,192 of record CAWUFQ010000008.1, on the reverse strand, counting down.
ACGTCAGTAGTGATAGTAGGCTGTTATCATAGTTCTAATTTAATCGAACTAAATAATAAGGTAGAGAGACCCTGGACTCGTTCCTACCATCATCAATGTTATTAAGAACCATAATACTGATCAATATACCATCCCTCGGGATATAGGAATAGTACATGATCACATCCAATATGTACACAAGCCTGTTTGCTGGTGGGACCACCTGCCCACGCCATAGCAAACTCTTCTTATCAGACTCTGCCTTAGAGTCAAGAAGCCTTCTTGCGAATACATGTTCCCCACATGTTCCAAGGGTGATGTTCCAGTTCTGCCCTCCCAAGTGGTTTAGCCTTGGCCGGGACTGAACTTCATCGTTGGTCTGGTCTACCAACCTATACATTCAAAACTTGCTTTCACTTCCCACATATCCTATATGTCCCCTGTCTCATACAGCCTCCTTGCATCCTTCCATACTTCCAGCACCTTAGAATTCACTCGCACTAGCGCCAGTATGAAAGAACAAGATAGCTCAGACAAGAGTTCAGAACGCATATGTATATCGCGACGTCACGCATTGTTATCACGCGTCGAGCTATTCGGCGTTCGGAATTACTCCAGGAAGTATCACATGCCATGACCTAATATATATATACACCATGTCACATCATATATATATATATATATATAACTATAGAACTATATATACATCATATATAGATATATATCACCTCTGCAGACTTACCTTCCCACAGAAATCCCGTGTTCCACACAATGAATTCACTATTAAGTTACTACACAATAGTTACATCATTCCTGGTGGCACAGAACTAAGTTCTTCCTTTACTTAGTAACTAAGCACAATTTTGTCTGAATCTCCACCTACCACCTTACCTGGTTTTCTAACCGTTCTTCTGGCTTCAGCAACTGACTGACATAACTTTACGTTTCTATCAGGCACAAGTAACTATGTTTTATTCTAACACAGCAACTAATAGATGCAACGATTTGCGATATTTGGTAAATATAATTTACATCCATATAGCCCACATCGCATTCCTGCGTTCCCAATAGCTGATTCGCGAACACACAGTAAACAAACACACGATTAGCCGTCAACTGCGTTATCGATCGGTTTGCTAATTAGTATGCAAGGACATCCGCATAGGTAATGAGGTTAGAACTATGGCGTGTGGTACACACTTACAAAGTTAAATGAATTAAACAAATAAGTACCTGAATGTCGAAAACCAGACTCCAGTCAGCTTTCAGAACTGTTTAAGGGCACCTCAGCCTCCTTTTCGTAACAGTCAGCCGAATCATGGTTGAGGTGAGACGCAACACAAAATGGCTCACACAGGCCTGCGTCTGCTCTCTCCGAGCAAAATGGAAGTGAATGAATAGTTTAGCCAATTTCCCCATTCGTGCCAACTCAATGCGCACGAGAAGCAAGTGCTTCTTGAGAAAAGACACTTTCTCGGGAAACCGTCATTCCCCGCCTAGAATTTCTAGATCTCTCTGCACGAGAATTTAGTGCGATACCCAGCCTCACGGGTCACTCAAATTCCAGTGTTTCGAGAAGATTTTAGATAGTAATTCCTCCATCGGCTTCCCTCAGTCTATTTTTAGCTGGGAAAGTCCCCCGATGACGCGCCAAAATAGTGCGGGATCTTTACGACCCAAGACAGATAAACGCGTTTCGTCACATAGGCCCCCACTTTAAGAGGATCGACCCCGTCGTTCCACTTCTACGCAGAAGCTGTCTATGTCGTTCTTTCTTCCTTCTTAGAGACCGGATGGCGGGTGAGGAAGTCTAAGCCGTCAATATTTCATAGGATACTTTTACCACCTTTTGTGGGGTGACAAGCTATTCAGTATCACGGGTGATCAACGCCTACTCCGCTACTGCGATCGGGCATCTCGCAGTGTCTTGCTGACCAGAGCTCCCGTCTCGATCTGATTTAACGATCGTTCCTGCCAGAGTTTACTGGACTTCTGCAACTCCAGCTTCCCCTTTCGAGGACCCAGCTGGACTGCAGTCGGTCGGGTTGAGGAACCAGGGGTCTGTGTCCGTTCCGACACAACCCACCTCGTCCGACCACGGTTCTCAGTGTAACTAGCACTGCTGGTGTTCCTTTGGCCGGTCATGTTCCCCCGAGCACCGGGCTGAACCGAAGAAGGTACCTGCACATACATATAGGACTTCCTATGGTGTGACAGGCTTTCCGCTACCTGACCTGAACCCCGAACCGTTCTCTCAGCGAATCTTTGCGCCCTTGGGTTGGTGGACTTATCATCGGGCTTCCCCTCATAGTGCATGAGGAGACTGGAATGGAAAGTAGAAGACTTTCCCAGGATCACCACTCCATAGTGCTTGTGGAGCCCCACTTTATCCACTAAGAATGGGCCCTGCCACCCGATTTCGAATTCATTCCCCTCGATTGGGAGGAGTACTAGAACTCGGTCTTCAACCGCTAAGGATATCTTCGTCTTCGTCCGTTTCTCAGGTGTGCATTTACGGCACTCCGGACAAAACCTAATATTCCTGCGAACGTCGCCTGTCATTCCCGGCAACCAATAGTACCGGGATAGACACTTACTGGTTGTCCCTACAGTCAGATGTCCGGTTGGGGACCTGACATGTACCGTTCGCAGCAGATTAGCTCTGAAGCTCTCAGGAACCAACTTACGTTCCTTCTGCCGCTTCTCTGTTCCGGTCTGAATTAACGGTGACCGATTGTCAGATTCGAACTTACCCTGAGTTAACGGGTTCTCATTGTTGGGCAACCATTCTGAACAAGGACACTCCGTCGCATCCTTGCTCCGAGCACTACTCATCACATCCGGGTGAGTTTTCCGGAGACTTACCTTTTCGAGACCCTCTTCCTCTGTATATCTGACCTGCCTAGACTTATGGATGCTAGGGTGTTCTGGTTCGCCCAGAAACACGTACTTCCGGCCAAGAATTATGGGATAGAGAGGATCCGGTACTACTGCCGCCTGAATGCGTCCAGTAACGTACTTGCTCCGAATCTCCACATTGGCAATCGGGCAACGTAACGCTACAGCACTCCTACTGGCTGGCTGTATCTCCGTTATCTCCCCGGTGAGTTGCTCTGGGCCTGTCAGGTGGGATGCAATTACAGCAGCAAATTGCAATCATGTGTCGTAGAGGCACATCACTTGTTGCCCGTTCACTTCTACTCTCTTAACCACTGGAGGTCGTCTAGGTTCTACATTCCCATCAACCGACTTCACTTTCTTGCATGGTCTATCCCGATCCTCTGCAAGACAAGCAAAGTGAAAGTCCTTGGGCTTACTCCTGCACCCACTCGTGTTGTGAGTGCTGGACTTGCAGAATTTGCACCATCGTTCACTCCACTTCCTCTTTGGAGAACTAGGTGGGCTATTCTTACCTTGGTTGACGTTAGAGATCTTCTCTAAAGAATCTACCTGTTTACTTGGTTCTCCCAAACCATTGGTCTTCTTTGTCTTCTTCTTTGACTTACCTTGATCCTTATCTTTCGATCTCGGATCTGTTGGACTGGTATCCCCAGTCTCGCCATAGACTTCAACGTATCTTTCGGATAACTTGGTGACTATATCCAATCTCTCAGCCCCATTCTCACCTAAGAAGTTTCGCAAGGGTTTAGACATTTGCATTCGCATCTGATGTACAACCATCAACTCACGCAAACTTTCATACTCCTCATTAAATCCGACCAAGGCCATCCATTTAAGAAGGTATGAGTTCAATCTCACACTGTATGCTGAAAAGAGTTCGCCAGGCTCTCGCTTAGAAGTCCGAAACTTCCTTCGGTATGAGTGCGCTGTGATCTCGAATCTCTTAAAGATAGCCGCTTTCAGTCCCGGGTAATCATTCTGTAAACCCGGTGGCAAGCGTGCGTACACTTCATAACCGGCGCCTCTGAGTCCCTGGGAGAGTTTTAAACACCATTTCTGTTTGTCTAGCCCCATTGCAATAGACATGGCTTCATACTTCACTAAGTACTGGTCTATCCGTTCCTTCTCGGGTTCGAATGGCGGTAAATGGCCACTTCATAGCCTGGTATTCACGTCTACTGGTTGACTCAGAGACAGGAGGTACACCTCCTCCCATAGCTCCATCAGTTACACCTGTAGCAGGCACTTGTGCCTCAAGTAGCTTCATTCGATACTCATGGTCACGTTTTTCTCTCTCGGCTTCCAACTCAAGCCGTTTCATTTCTCTATCAGCCGCTATCCTCTTTTCCTCAAGAGCCACTTTACTGGCTTCCAGTTCTCGTTCTGTTCTCCTCCTCTCTCTTTCCTCTTGGCGAAAATTTCTTTCCACCTCTTGCACATAGGATTTCAAAGCATCTCCCTCTAGACCTGACTTACGCCCAGTTTCCTGCACTTTGTCTAAGTCTATCTCTTGGGTAGACATGTTGACTATGAGAGGTGGGTACTCAAGTATGTGTGGGTGAAGCAATACAATGAATCAATAATCAATAGTATTAACAAGTCACCACAACACAAATGTCCGTCAGACAGTTATGAGATAGGTAGAAGTAGTAGAATCTTATGTAGACTGAAGTAGAGGATATAGACTAAGTCCCTATCCCTATGTGAGAGTTCTACAACACACAGAGAGCTTGGAATAATCCCCGGACGGGTCCCCACACTGTAATCTGGAGTGTAACGAGTTCACCTTGGGTAGTGAGAGTGAACCACACCCGAGGTGTCTCTGGCACTCCCGTGTATTCTAGCCCCAGGGGTTGGACAGACAGATACACATTTTTACTCTGTAGTTGATCTCATATTAGTTAATTATGTCTACAAGCCCCTCCAGATTCTAGACCCCCACTAACTACCTACCCCTGTGGAACAATGAACACTTAGGCATCGTCCGAGACCACACTCAATCATTATACAAAGAGCAAGTCAACTTACATTAAGTTTATTCTACCCTTGATAATATAGAACTGAAATGAACATCCTGATAGAATAATCTATTTACACAAATAGAACATAGAGTAGAGACAGAATCGGAGATATGCTTGTCATCATCAGGTGAGAAGTAGATTGGATGCAGATGTCCCGTCCAGTCGGTCCGCCACTCACCCGGCTTCCTTCCAGTGAGATGACTAGAACCTTGGAGACTACTCCGTCTCCAGAGCGTGGATCCACAACAATAGAGTCACTGCTGGACCTCACTCAACTGGGCCAACTGCATCTGTATCACTCCCAAGGAGTCACTGTTAATACACAGTTCTCTAACAACACTGGTTGGGAGACAATCCTCCTGGACTTGACTCCAAGTATTCGTGACTTCGATGAACCTAAGTAGTCACTGACCAATCTAATGGTCCATCAATCATAGCACAGTAACACTGCTTGAAGTATATGTCAATGACCAATTCAATGGTCCCTTCCTCACATCACAGTAACACTGCTTGAAGAATATGTCAATGACCAATTCAATGGCCCCTCACAGTAACACTGCTTGAAGAATCAGATATGGCAACTGAAATGTCACTGAGTCCTACTCGAACACAGTTCATAATCTTTATACTGGGACAGTACATTATTAGAATCAGACATCTAATTTCACGGAAACCAATTCAGGTTGGACTATAATCAATTGTCCCTTCCACCTGGTAACACTTGCCACAAGTTATTAGCTGGTGTAGTCTTCTCAAGACCTGCCACTATAGCTGACCAAAGAACCATTCAAGTGTCTAAATTTCATTTATTTCCGCGTTTAGGCAGAACCACCGTAATAATATACGGTCAGGTGTGTCCTTTCTTTGAGCATGCTTGCTCAAAATGCTGAAATGTTCCTGGCTGAAATAGAGTATCTTCTAATGTAGAAAACCATCACAAACCATCACGTCCCACACGTGCACCTTCAGGGCACCTGGATTACTTGATGCATCCTTCACGCATGGTGAATCACATTGGGTACATGGTGTCGTAGAGTCGGGCGTGATAAGTAAAGAATTGAACCCTTCGCTGTGTCACACGAAGTGGTTTCCTGCCAACGACAATTATAGTTGACTGGTTCCTCAACAGCAAACTCCTGAAAAGGAAGAGCGACCGGTGAGAGTATACTGGCCTAAACATTAGTCCACATGCATCCTACCAATGACTACTCAACCCTCAGTCATGCTACATAGTTATGCATATAACCAAAGCATTATCTCTATATGGAGAGTAGTAAAGCATGGGTTCAGTATTGTCAGCTGGCCTCACAGAACAGCCCGTCAAACAGAGCAAGAAATCAGAATGACGAGTCTGATCGTAGGTCTCACCTATCCCTAATCATCTACCAGTCGTCGCTAACGTCAGTAGTGATAGTAGGCTGTTATCATAGTTCTAATTTAATCGAACTAAACAATAAGGTAAAGAGTCCCTGGACTCGTTCCTAACATCATGAATGTTCATTAAGAACCATAATACTGATCAATATACCATCCCTCGGGATATAGGAATAGTACATGATCACATCCAATATGTACACAAGCCTGTTTGCTGGTGGGACCACCTGCCCACCCCATAGCAAACTCTTCTTATCAGACTCTGCCTTAGAGTCAAGAAGCCTTCTTGATAATACATGTTCCCCACATGTTCCAAGGGTTATGTTCCAGTTCTGCCCTCCCAAGTGGTTTAGCCTTGGCCGGGACCGAACTTCATCGTTGGTCTGGTCTACCAACCTATACATTCACAACTTGCTTTCACTTCCCTCATATCCCATATGTCCCCTGTCTCATACAGCCTTCTTGCATCCTTCCATACATCCAGCACCTTAGCATTCACTCGCACTAGCGCCAGTATGAAAGAACAAGATAGCTCAGACAAGAGTTCAGAACGCATATGTATATCGCGACGGCACGCATTGTTATCACGCGTCGAGCTATTCGGCGTTCGGAATTACTCCAGGAAGTATCACATGCCATGACCTAATATATATACACCATGTCACATCATATATATATATATATATATATATATATATATATATATATATATATATATATATATATATATATATATATATATATATATATATATATATATATATATCACCTCTGCAGACTTACCTTCCCACAGAAATCCCGTGTTCCACACAATGAATTCACTATTAAGTTACTACACAATAGTTACATCATTCCTGGTGGCACAGAACTAAGTTCTTCCTTTACTTAGTAACTAAGCACAATTTTGTCTGAATCTCCACCTACCAACTTACCTGGTTTTCTAACCGTTCTTCTGGCTTCAGCAACTGACTGACATAACTCTACGTTTCTATCAGGCACAAGTAACTATGTTTTATTCTAACACAGCAACCTAATAGATGCAACGATTTGCGATATTTGGTAAATATAATTTACATCCATATAGCCCACATCGCATTCCTGCGTTCCCAATAGCTGATTCGCGAACACACAGTAAACAAACACACGATTAGCCGTCAACCGCGTTATCGATCGGTTTGCTAATTAGTATGCAAGGACATCCGCATAGGTAATGAGGTTAGAACGATGGCGTGTGGTACACACTTACAAAGTTAAATGAATTAAACAAATAAGTACCTGAATGTCGAAAACCAGACTCCAGTCAGCTTTCAGAACTGTTTAAGGGCACCTCAGCCTCCTTTCCGTAACAGTCAGCGGAATCATGGATGAGGTGAGACGCAACACAAAATGGCTCACACAGGCCTGCGTCTGCTCTCTCCGAGCAAAATGGAAGTGAATGAATGGTTTAGCCAATTTCCCCATTCGTGCCAACTCAATGCGCACGAGAAGCTAGTGCTTCTTGAGAAAAGACACTTTCTCGGGAAACCGTCATTCCCAGCCTAGAATTTCTAGATCTCTCTGCACGAGAATTTAGTGCGATACCCAGCCTCACGGGTCACTCAAATTCCGGTGTTTCGAGAAGATTCTAGATAGTAATTCCTCCATCGGCTTCCCTCAGTCTATTTTTAGCTGGGAAAGTCCCCCGATGACGCGCGAAAATAGTGCGGGATCTTTACGACCCAAGACAGATAAACGCGTTTCGTCACAGGTGACACCAATGGAAGAATAAGTGTTGTCTCTTGTTGGTGACACCAGTGGAAGAATAAGTGTTGTCTCTTGTTAGTGACACCAGTGGAATAATAAGTGTTGTCTATTGTTGGTGACACCAGTGGAAGAATAAGTGTTGTCTCTTGTTAGTGACAGCAGTGGAAGAATAAGTGTTGTCTCTTGTTAGTGACACCAGTGGAAGAATAAGTGGTGTCTCTTGTTGGTGACACCAGTGGAAGAATAAGTGTTGTCTCTTGTTGGTGACACCAGTGGAAGAATAAGTGTTGTCTCTTGTTAGTGACACCAGTGGAAGAATAAGTGTTGTCTCTTGTTGGTGCACCAGTGGAAGAATAAGTGTTGTCTCTTGTTGGTGACACCAGTGGAAGAATAAGTGTTGTCTCTTGTTAGTGACACCAGTGGAAGAATAAGTGTTGTCTCTTGTTGGTGACACCAGTGGAAGAATAAGTGTTGTCTCTTGTTAGTGACACCAGTTTAAGAATAAGTGTTGACTCTTGTTAGTGACACCAGTGGAAGAATAAGTGTTGTCTCTTGTTGGTGACACCAGTGGAAGAATAAGTGTTGTCTCTTGTTAGTGACACCAGTGGAAGAATAAGTGTTGTCTATTGTTAGTGACACCAGTGGAAGAATAAGTGTTGTCTCTTTTTAGTGACACCAGTGGAAGAATAAGTGTTGTCTCTTGTTGGTGACATCAGTGGAAGAATAAGTGTTGTCTCTTTTTGGTAACACCAGTGGAAGAATAAGTGTTGTCTCTTGTTGGTGACACCAGTGGAAGAATAAGTGTTGTCTCTTGTTAGTGACACCAGTGGAAGAATAAGTGTTGTCTCTTTTTGGTTAGACCAGTGGAAGAATAAGTGTTGTCTCTTGTTGGTGACACAAGTGGAAGAATAAGTGTTGTCTCTGTTGGTGACACCAGCGGAGGAATAAGTGTTGTCTCTTGTTAGTGACACCAGTGGAAGAATAAGTGTTGTCTCTTGTTGGTGACACCAGTTGAAGAATAAGTGTTGTCTCTTGCTAGTGACACCAGTGAAAGAATACGTGTTGTCTCTTGTTGGTGACACCAGTAGAAGAATAAGTGTTGTCTCTTGTTGGTGACACCAGTGGAAGAATAAGTGCTGTCTCTTGTTAGTGACACCAGTGGAAGAATAAGTGTTGTCTCTTGTTGGTGACACCAGTGGAATAGTAAGTGTTGTCTCTTGTTAGTGACACCATTGGAAGAATAAGTGTTGTCTCTTGTTAGTGTTACCAGTGGAAGAATAAGTGGTGTCTCTTGTTGGTGACACCAGTAGAAGAATAAGTGTTGTCTCTTGTTGGTGACACCAGTGGAAGAATAAGTGTTGTCTCTTGTTAGTGACACCAGTGGAAGAATAAGTGTTGGCTCTTGTTGGTGACACCAGTGGAAGAATAAGTGTTGTCTCTTGTTGGTGACACCAGTGGAAGAATAAGTGCTGTCTCTTGTTAGTGACACCAGTGGAAGAATAAGTGTTGTCTCTTGTTGGTGACACCAGTGGAATAGTAAGTGTTGTCTCTTGTTAGTGACACCAGTGGAAGAATAAGTGTTGTCTCTTGTTAGTGTTACCAGTGGAAGAATAAGTGGTGTCTCTTGTTGGTGACACCAGTGGAAGAATAAGTGTTGTCTCTTGTTGGTGACACCAGTGGAAGAATAAGTGTTGTCTCTTGTTAGTGACACCAGTGGAAGAATAAGTGTTGGCTCTTGTTGGTGACACCAGTGGAAGAATAAGTGGTGTCTCTTTTTGGTGACACCAGTAGAAGAATAAGTGTTGTCTCTTGTTGGTGACACCAGTGGAAGAATAAGTGTTGTCTCTTGTTAGTGACACCAGTGGAAGAATAAGTGTTGTCTCTGTTGCTGACAATAGTGGAAGAATAAGTGTTGTCTCTTGTTAGTGACACCAGTGGAAGAATAAGTGTTGTCTCTTGTTGGTGACACCAGTGGAAGAATAAGTGTTGTCTCTTGTTAGTGACACCAGTGGAAGAGTCAGTTTTGTGGTATGTGTTTATACTTAACTTGGGCACTGCTCTCGCAACTGATATATCTCTACTTCCTTTGGCTTTTGGTGTATAGATTGTTCCATTTGAACCAGGTGTATTGTTGTGAGTATTTGTTGTTAACAATTGTGTTTATTATAAACATGAAGTGACGATGTTAAATGATTGTAAATGCATCTGTAACTCTTTCTCTCTCTCTCCTTCTCTCTCTCTCTCTCTCTCTCTCTCTCTCTCTCTCTCTCTCTCTCTCTGGGCGAGTCTCGAAAAAGGAGAGCCTGATATATGAGACTACGACCTCCAGCATGATAATGGAGGTGGAGGCAGTAACAGCGGCATTCCTGTGGCTAGAGGAGACCACTGCAACACACGTTGTATTCATTACGGATTTAAATAGTATACTTAGCAAGCTGGAGAAAGCAATGTTTCGTGTGGAATGGCTCTCGTCGCTTCAGAGTTCACAGATTGTGAGAACTGTGTGGATATTTTGCCCTGACCATGCGGGGGCACGGGGGAATGAACAGGCTGTTGGTATTTTGCCTATGGTCAAGGGGAAGGTGGTCGTGCGTTTGTGGGACCAGGTGGAGAAGCCGGAGGGACAGATTGAGAACCCATATGTAGAAATAATGAGATTGTGGGGGATTGGCCGCTGTTCTGGAAGAATCTCAAAACTGAGAGGGAAGACCAGGATAACATTTAATCAGATAGCGATGGGAACGATTAGTAGTATGACTCTTCACTGGTTGTCGAACGAGGGGACTGAGCACGTATGGGAATGTCCTGAGTGCAGTGATGTCGGTTCTTAACTCAACTCAACTCAACTCAACACTCGTTAACTATCTAGATGCAGACCTACATCATATCCAAAACCGTATGCATCAAATCATCTTAGCTACGTCTATTGCATGCATATACAGTTGCCGTCATAGGCGGTATTTTCTCTAATCCTCCATACACACCATCGACAGTAGTGAACAGACCAAGTAACGGGTTCTCATGAGCTCTGATCACGGTCACGCCTCATGGCGTAAAACACGACTTTGGTGGTGTCCAGGAGAGAAGTGTCTTACTCTTTCCTAATACAGGTCACTTTGCATGTGGTCGTGGTCGAGAGTGGACCGGGTCAGACTTGTTGTGGCAATGACCTGTTTATACGGCCGTCTTTGTGTAATAGTTTTAGCAAATGTTTAGGCGATGTCATATAGAATTGTGTTAATGTAAAATTGAATGTATGATGATTGTAATTGCGTCAGTACAATAGAGAAGATAAAACTGTTTTGCGTCATGTCAAGTGTATGTATCTCACTGTGTGACTCTTACAAAGACAGATGGAGAAGTATGAAAGTTGGACATAGACTGTTCTCGTAATTCACTCAAACTCAGCGTACTCTTGACAGCTTGTTGACATTATGTAAAAACTTACGGACACTCAGCAATCGTTTTTTTTTACATTGTAAATACAACATGTACACTCATACACATGTGACAACATTATATTCAAGGCATGGTGTTTTTTTTTTCCGCATATCTTTTACAGGACATAGCTGTCAATATCAGCATCTTTCAGCTGATTGTTGATTTCTTGGCAAGATTAAGCTCAGTAGTTTGCCATGGCTTTCTGAGCGACCGGCTCACGTACCCCGCAAGTCACCGCAGCGGCCAGAACCCCTACAAATTCCCGCCGTACGTCACGCCACTCACGAGAGTACACGGGATCACGGAGAAAGACCCCTAGGCCAGGTGAGCCGGCAGGCATGGTGTAACTACCTACACATTGATATGTTACTTCATCACAAGGTCCAGGGACATTGATTATGTTACACACAAAACACGAGACAGGGTGACTTCATCAAAAGGTCCGGTGACTGGTATATGTTACACACAAAACACGAGACAGGGTGACTTCATCAAAAGGTCCGGTGACATTAATTATGTAACAAACAAATCACCCAATGACTTTACTTACACCTCGTAAAGTGTATTGTGTATATGGTGCTGGACCCATGTCCATAGACCAGCAGACATTGGGGAGGTGCTGGGGTCAATATATTGGCCGCCGGGTTCACTTCCCAAGTCAATGTCCACGTCAAATAAAAGCCCGAAAAGATAACGACAATCGTAACTACAAACAAAAACAAGACCTCTTGCATCCATAGTATACCCTTACTTTGGGAATAAGTTGGAGACACCCTATAAATCAACATCTACAACAGTGGCTTTGCAACGGGGATTGAGTATACAGGCTCCCAAATAAGAACTTCAACCATAGTATGATCCAGGTTAACAATTCGCAACAGTCATGGATACATATATTTACACATGGATGGGCAATTAACGCAGTTAAAATAGAGATGCGGGAATCTATACCTCATTTCCAGTCAACAGCAACAAATTAATTTATGTACCCCCGGGTAAATTATGTTCCAACTATGCAGCTGAGATAAATAATCACCATTAATGCTACTAGCTCTGCTAGTCACGAGGAAAGCTTTATGACAAATGTTCTGTCTGTGCTGCAGTTCCTCAATGATTGCAAACTCCCATATTCGAGACGTAAACGTAGCAACGAAGCTCCTAGAAAACCAACTATAATTCATTGGGTTCCGTCTCACTGTGATGGTCGTGGACATGAGAAGGCCGAGAAACGTGCCAAGAAATGTGGAGGATGTAAACAAGATCAGGAACTTAGAATCTATGAACCAAAATAGAGTTATCTGGACTACCAGAAAAGAACAGAACAAGAACCCCGACGACTGTCATTATTGTGTAAAATATCGGAGCGGGTTTCCATTATTGTAATTTTCATCATCAAGTGCCGTGCCGACTGGCGTTGGCGTTCATGACTCTCCACAGATCTCGGTCTTTGATTTTTTGGATAAACTCTGCCGTTGATATTCCTCTATGCCACCGTCGCAATCCCTCCAGCATCATTTCTCGTGGTCTGCCTTTGCCCCTTTTCCCTCTATCTTTCCAGTTGCCACAATGTTCTCCAGAGCCTCTCTTCTCATCACATGACCAAAAAAATCTGTTTGTCTCTTTCTTATTGTTGTATATAATGTTTTAGTTTCGCCAGCCTCTTTAAGACAATCGTCGAAAGTTACTTTGGCAGTCCAACGAATTCGCAACATTCATCTAAGGAACCACATACGTAAAATCGTAAAAAAAAATGTGTATAATATGAAATCATAGCATCAAGGAAATAAATATAACTGATGTTTAAAGGTGCAGGGGAGAAAAGAATTATTATTTATTGAAGTATAAATAAAGGTTATATAATGCAAAGCATTAGATTGAAGAAAGAATAGCATAATCTATAAAAATAAAGTCCCCCATTCGTCATAAAAAGCTACTAAATTTTATTTAAGTAATTGTGACAACTTAGCTTTCCGAAACGTAACCTTACGTGGCAGATAATATCATACATGTAGTGCTGTCTAACTATAGGAATATATACATTTAGTACAATGTCAGTTTAGTTATGTTGTTATATAGTAAAGAACGCAGTATTTTTTTTTTGGCTGGCACATGCCAGTACAGTTTTCTTACGGCAGTCGCTGTTTTACTTACTGTTGCAATTGATTTTTTTCCTAGCACAGACAAGCCGGCGTTTAAGGTGTTCACCTGGAATGAACCTGTCGCCAAAAGAGTAACATGTTTTACCTTAGTTTTCTTTCTAATACGGGAATGTGGTAACAAAAGACATTCCCACATCATTACTACGGAACTGTTATGTTATAGTTGTGGAGACTACACTTTGAAAGAAGAACACAGGAATCATACTTTGATTACTGTAAAGTAAAACTAGGTGACCAGGAATAGTCTTCTGATCCTCACATTGTTTGCAAAACATGTGTTGAACTGAACGTCTGCGAGAGTGGACTTGTGGGAAAAGATAATGTTTACAACTTGGAATTCCAATAGTTTGGAGAGATCCCAAGAACCACTACGACTGTTATTTCTGTGTTTTCAAAATTAAGGAAATAAATAGGCGGGGGGGGGGGGGGGGATTAAAAATCACACAAACAGGAAATATCCAGATTTAGATTTTGTAAGACGACCTGTTCCATGCGGAAAAGACACCAATTCCAACATTCAGTCAGATTTCGGATTTTCTTCAAAAAGGTGAGACTGCATTGGCATGTGCGTGGCAAAGCGCGGACACCACTGATTGGTCACACGGAACATAGGTTAGCCAATCAGTGTTTAATAGCCCGGTTACCCACGCTGGATGGATCACGTGTGTGGAAAGAAACTTACTTATCGTTCTTCATTATAGCGATTTTGCAGTACGCCACGATGTAAGTTAAGATAATATCATATATGGTACTTGCCATATTTAACCCGTTCCATAATGTGGCATACCTCTATGTAATTCTAACTTCCCAATTCAGTAAATTCTCTCTCTCTCTCCCTCTCTCTCTATCTCTCTCTCTTTCTCTCTCTATCTCTCTCTCTCTCTCTCTCTCTCTCTCTCTCTCTCTCTCTCTCACACACACACACACTCGCTGTCTCTCTATCTCTCGTTCTGTCTATGTCTATTTCTTGTTTAAGTCTTTGAAGAGCAATATATATTTGTCTTTTAATTTCTTGTATTGTGCCACCATTGTTGGTAATCAATAACCCAAAATATTCGAGATTTTCCACCACCTCCAATTGTTCCTCATTAAGATATATTCTTGTCTCCATAGTAGTTTATTCTGCATGCAGTATCTTTGTTTTTGCTATGTTAAGATATAAGTTGCTATTTTCACTGTTCAATTGGGTTAAGGTTCTTAGGTTTTTATATACCATTATGTGTTGTGGATAAAAATACTGCATCATGGAATCTCTGGTATGTCATGACCACCAATATTTAGGACATCCTAATGCTCCCTGTTTATATCATCTCTGATATTTGACATTATATTTTCGGAGTACATGTCAAACAAATAGGGGGACAGCACACAGCTCTGACGGACTCCTTGCTTGATGTCATACGAATACGATGTCTCGCCATCTATTCTAACGGCCGCTTGTTGGTCTAGATCAGTGTTTCCCAACGTGGGGCCCACGCCCAACAGGGGGGCAATTTGACTGTTAAGGGGGGCAATTCGAAAATGGAAGAAATCGGCTGAATATAACAAAACGGGGAGACTTGAGACTGAAGTTAACTAAATTGGAACCTGACATAAGATCTCTTTGCAGCAAGCATCAAGCGCAAGGATCTCACTAAATTTAAATAATAAATAATTACTAATAATTAAAATAATATAGAAAAATCTTTCATTAACATTATTTTGTACTTGAATTTAAGTTCTCCATTATATGTTTTGAAAATTTACTTACTGTGTTTGCTAAATAATTACCTTGTGATTTCTTCCTAACACCTATCATTCAAGTTTCTTTAATGAACATTTCAATTTATGAATATTAAAAATAATGTATATGTTGAGGGGGGCATGGGGCGGGGGAGGGGGGCAATATGAATTTTAGAAAGGCTTAAGTGGGGCATGGTACAAAAAAGTTTGGGAAACACTGGTCTAGATAGAGCATTTTTATGAGATGTATTACATGCGATGGAAAGCTCATATTCCTCATGTTTTCCCAAAGTTTCTGATGTTGTACACAGTAAAATGCCTTTGAATAATCCACAAAACATGAGAATAGTTTCACTCTTAGCAAATACACAGCATTTAACACATATACTGCATTTATGAAACCATTCTAAGAACGCATATTGTTCTTCCCCTATTTCGGGTTCAAATTGCTTCCTGACTCTTTGCATGATAATCTGAGCAAATTATTCGTGATGTGACACATTAAGCAAATTGTTTCATGTTTATCACATTCCAAGGTTCCTAATTTCTTCGGGATTCCAATAAATATTGATTTACATAATTCAGGAAATATATCTCAAGTATCATATAGCTGGTGGACATCTCAAACGGCGGCTTGTTTTTGCTAGGATCAAACACATATGCAGCTTCAAGGCAAACAGCTGAAACTGCTGTAAACCATGTGTATATCAAAGACGAACATCGATTTCATCTGTTTCCTCGTGCCATTAAAACCCGTACGGCAATATTTGATATCATTACCAGGCACATTTTGTTTCGTTTAATTTTATTTTATAATTGCTGGCGGTTCCCCAAGAGGATAGAGCGACACCCTGCGGCCCATTGCTTGCTTGCTTGCTTAATTCAAAAACCAAAATTACAAATTCGGCCTCGTTCAACCTTCTTCTTTCAGCCTTGGTTAGAGTTTAGGTCCTTGGTTATTGTGGGTTTAATCCTCTCTGTGTCTGTGCGCTCTTACGTGTGAGTCCTATCTCGGACTGGTTATATAAGCGTTTGTGTCTGTGACGTCAGATGAGGGAGTTGGTCGGCGAGTTGTCATTTGTGCCTGTCTCCTCTGGTGGTTTCTTTGGTTAATGAAGGCTCCTAGCTCGTCTGGCTTGACTGGTTTCAGTCAATATAAGGTATCATTGTTATGGGCATAGACACGTTTGCCGGCCCTTAGTCTTCTTCTTTGCCGTTCGCTCTCGTAGTATCTATCATTTTCATATTGATCACAATACTCTTTGGGAGTTAAGGTTGCTTTGTCTTTCTCTTCTTGGCTCCGGTTATCTTCACGTGTGTCGGTTTCCTCATCTGGGCTTTCTTTAGGTGTCTAACGGGAATCTGGTTGCCTCTTGAGATGCTTGGGCATCGTGGCTGGACTACTGGCTATCCTACGGTTTTTGATTGGTCTGTGGTTTGGCTCCAGCTTTTGTCATTTTGCCTCCTTTTTTGTCAATTGTCTTTAAAAGCTTGTCGATGTTTTCTAGTTGGGTGCCATCTTGCTTCTTCTCTGTGGTCTTTTCCGTGGCTTCTCTTGGTTTGTTTTGGAATAGTTCCCTTTCAGATGTTAGCATTTCTCCATCTGCTTTGATGGCTTGTAGAATATCTTCATTCTTCTTTGGTGTCTGCACTATGTACACCACCTCTTGTTTGATGTTTTGCTGGATCTCCTTTACTTAAGAGTCAGGGACCCAAACCCAATACCCTGTATGACAGGAGACAGGAGAACAGGGCAGATAGCCTGGCGTCCTGCAGCAGGGTCCCCGAGTGCGAGTCAACGCACACCGAGGCCAAGACAGCGAGACGGACAGACATAGTCTTTTTTATTAGTACCTGGTGTATTGGTTTTATAGCCTGCTATTCAGATGTTGTCATAGCCCCAAGCACCCATTAAAGCAGGTTGACTGTGGCAGATCAGCACCCAATTGGCCGGGGGCTGTCCAGCTTGAGGCGGACGGTTGCTGATCAGTGAAACATGTAGGGGTTGCCGTCAGAGGCAACTCGTAGCGCCCCATGTCTACGCCAATTGACCAAGACTTATAACCCGTAACAGTTGCCTCTCGCGTTGATTCCAAGACCGGTTAAGACCAGGGGTGGAGTTATTGCCTCTACATAGCACAAAGCCTGGGCTAAAATATAGAGACCATGTTTTGCCCATGCAGCATGATTCCTCTCTCGGCCTGCCTAGTTCACTCCAGAGGAAAGGTAACACCTATACAACTGGAACAAGAAATATGCAGGAGCTGCCGGATCAGTAAAGCAATATTCTAGCTGTCCGCCTGTTGGAGCTTCGATCCTAGACCAGCTGCCAAACAAGACTTATGGCCTGGTCTGCCCTGCCATGACATTTTGCCTTTAGGTTGCATTTCCTCACACGAAGGATAAGGATTGTACCATTCCAATTGCGCTCTTCCGCCCAAAGCCGTTGACATAATGTGGGGTGTAGGGTTTGGTAAGCGCCGCCCAACATTCGGCGCTGACAGAAAGCAAGTAGTATCGTCTACTGTCATACGGTAGCTCAGTCATATCTGACTAAGACCTGACACGTATTTCGAACCCTCACCATATCCAAAGCCGTATGCATAAAAACATCGTAATTACCTCTATTGCATGCTCACTCGACATACAAGGTAGCCATCATAGGCGGATTTGTCTCTAATCCTCCATTCACACCGTTCAGTGAAGAGTGATAAACAGACCAAGTAAGGGGTAAGATATGGATCTGTTTTGTCACCAAATTCCTGTATTAGAAAGAAAATTAAGTTAAAACATGTTAAATGTACGGCGACTGAGAGTCATTACACTGAACTCCTCAAACGGTGGCTTGTCTTTGCAATGTTAAAGCATAAATGCATTGTTAAGGTAAACATCAGCGACTGCCGTATTCCACTTGTGTATCAAGGACGGGCATCAACATGCATCTCTACGACCATATTTGATGGGATTATGAGGCACATGCACATGTGCCAGCCAAATATTGAAACTGAGTAATTTAACGGTCTATTAAGAAATGAACATTGCAAATTAATATAGTATCCCGTGTAAAGACTGCACTTTGTTTGATACATTATCTTCCACCCGAGAAACCATACGGGAGATCAAAGATGTCGAAATTATTTAAATGCATATTTTAAAGTATTGACCAGAAAGTCAATATAAATTTTAGTAATTATTATATAATGTATTTAAACAATCTATTTGCATTAAACAGCCTTCATTTATACTCCATTAAAGTACTTTTCTTGTCTCCCTTGTTGCTTTAAAGAAAGAAAAAGCATCTTTATTTATGTCCCTTGAGACTATGATTCCCTATTATATATACATATGTGTATATGTTTACCTATGAAACATCACATTGATCGAAACGAGTTGGAATATCCATAACGCAATGAGGAAAGCGGTTAGTACACAGAATACCAGCGGTGACTAATGCAAATTACTGGATATTATTTTAAGTCTATACTTTGTAATTGTTTTACCTGCATCCGCCTTTCTCCACCAATATGTTGCAGGGGCGGTGGTCAGTGCCACGTTGTCTCAGGATAACCATCATCATCAAATACCATGCAGATAAACGCGGGCTTCATGTTTCAAAATCTCATACGATCACCAGAGTCATGGATGTGCTTTGTGTTTTTGTCTAAACCATGCCACGTGGCAATGTCATCCAGGCATTTTCTTCTCTGCCTTACCTTTGTTCTTTTTCCTTCAAACTTGCCAGTTGTAACCAAGTTCTTTAGTTTATTTCTTCTCGTAGAATTTCCAAAAATCTGGACTGCCGCCCTATTTCTCCTCTAGGCAAAAACATGATGTTTAAATGGCGGTATCCTTCCAATAACTGGTGCTTTAAAGCTTGCAATCTTCCATGTGGAAAAACTGAATAGTTTGCTTGAGATTGCAGAGACTGGCGCTAATCCCAGAGTAAAAAGGAATGCCTCTGAGGTCCATGAACCTAGACGGAGAGCGACCCTACGAGAATGGGGTAGTTGCTATCTCATATGATCGTGTACTGAAATGAAGGACACAATAATTTCTTTCTCTCGTTCGTTCGTATTCAATGTATGCAGAGTGGGCGCATAACTGTTCCAGGTCAACTAGACTTAATCTGTTGACAGTTTAGCTTAGCGTAGGTGTCCTCTGTAATCTCTCTCTCTCTTTCTTTCTCTCTCCCTCTCTCTCTCTCTCTCTCTCTCTCTCTCTCTCTCTCTCTCTCTCACACACTAACTCTCTCGCTCACTCTAACTCCCACCCTCTCTCTCACTCTCTCTCCCACACCCTCTCTCACTCTCACACTATCTCTATCTCTCATTCTCACACTCTCTCTTCCTCTCTCTCTCTCACACTCTCACACTCTCTCTCTCTCGCTCACTCTCACTCTCTCTCGCTCACTTTATCTCCCACTCTCTCACTATCACTCTCTTTCGCTCTCTCTCCCACTCTCTCTCACACCCTTCCTCTCTCACTGTCTCGCTATAATTCTCACACTTTCTCTTACTCTCTCTCTCTGTCTCTCTCGCTCGCTGGCTCCCCCTATCTGTCTCTGTCTCTGTCTCTGTCTCTCTCTCTCTCTCTCTCTCCGCCTCTCTCTCTCCCCCCTATGCATTATAGATGGGTCCGCCATAGTGTTTCCCCACGGGTGTCTAGAACAACTATTGTATCGGGTTGTTGAGTTCTTCTATGAGCCACTCATATAGAATGTGTATTTTCGTGACTCGTTTACTGTATTGCCTTGGGATGATGTTTCGTCATAAACGACTTCCCATATATGCCATGAGCTTATTTACAGTAGCTCTCCTTATGCAACCCAATTTAATTTGATATATACATCAACACGCATGCTACCATATTAACAACTGTTGAGTCATAACTGTTTAACACAAACTTCCCATCTTCCGTCATCCATACGTCCAACTCTAATGTTTGTTTGGCACTGGAACTGTTAAACTAGCGTAGTAAACACATGTGCTACTAATACAACTCAGTGGTTACTACCAGTGAGATCACTGGAACTGTTAAACTAGCGTAGACCACACACGTGCTACTAATACAACTCAGTGATTACTACCTGTGAGATTACTGGAACTGTTAAACTAGCGTAGTAAACACATGTGCTACTAATACAACTCAGTGATTACTACCTGTGAGATTACTGGAACTGTTAACCTAGCGTAGACCACACACATGCTGCTAATACAACTCAGTGATTACTACCTGTGAGATTACTGGAACTGTTAAACTAGCGTAGACCACACACGTGCTACTAATACAACTCAGTGATTACTACCTGTGAGATTACTGGAACTGTTAAACTAGCGTAGTAAACACATGTGCTACTAATACAACTCAGTGGTTACTACCTGTGAGATCACTGGAACTGTTAAACTAGCCTAGTCCACACACGTGCTGCTAATACAACTCAGTGATTACTACCTGTGAGATCACTGGAGCTGTTAAACTAGCGTAGACCACACACGTGCTGCTAATACAACTCAGTGGTTACTACCTGTGAGATTACTGGAACTGTTAAACTAGCGTAATCCACACATGTGCTGTTAATACAACTCAGTGGTTACTACCTGTGAGATCACTGGAACTGTTAAACTAGCGTAGTAAACACATGTGCTACTAATACAACTCAGTGGTTACTACCTGTGAGATCACTGGAGCTGTTAAACTAGCGTAGACCACACACATGCTGCTAATACAACTCAGTGGTTACTACCTGTGAGATTACTGGAACTGTTAAACTAGCGTAGTAAACACATGTGCTACTAATACAACTCAGTGGTTACTACCTGTGAGATTACTGGAACTGTTAAACTAGCGTAGACCACACACGTGCTGCTAATACAACTCAGTGGTTACTACCTGTGAGATCACTGGAACTGTTAAACTAGCGTAGACCACACACGTGCTGCTAATACAACTCAGTGGTTACTACCTGTGAGATCACTGGAACTGTTAAACTAGCGTAATCCACACACGTGCTGCTAATACAACTCAGTGGTTACTACCTGTGAGATTACTGGAACTGTTAAACTAGCGTAGTAAACACATGTGCTACTAATACAACTCAGTGGTTACTACCTGTGAGATCACTGGACTGTTAAACTAGCGTAGTAAACACATGTGCTACTAATACAACTCAGTGGTTACTACCTGTGAGATCACTGGAACCGTTAAACTAGCGTAGTAAACACATGTGCTACTAATACAACTCAGTGGTTACTACCTGTGAGATTACTGGAACTGTTAAACTAGCATAGTAAACACATGTGCTACTAATACAACTCAGTGGTTACTACCTGTGAGATCACTGGAACTGTTAAACTAGCGTAGTAAACACATGTGCTACTAATACAACTCAGTGGTTACTACCTGTGAGATCACTGGAACTGTTAAACTAGCGTAGTAAACACATGTGCTACTAATACAACTCTGTGGTTACTACCTGTGAGATCACTGGAACTGTTAAACTAGCGTAGTAAACACATGTGCTACTAATACAACTCAGTGGTTACTACCTGTGAGATCACTGGAACTGTTAAACTAGCGTAGTAAACACATGTGCTACTAATACAACTCAGTGGTTACTACCTGTGAGATCACTGGAACTGTTAAACTAGCGTAGACCACACACATGCTGCTAATACAACTCAGTGATTACTACCTGTGAGATTACTGGAACTGTTAAACTAGTGTAGACCACACACGTGCTACTAATACAACTCAGTGATTACTACCTGTGAGATTACTGGAACTGTTAAACTAGCGTAGTAAACACATGTGCTACTAATACAACTCAGTGGTTACTACCTGTGAGATCACTGGAACTGTTAAACTAGCCTAGTCCACACACGTGCTGCTAATACAACTCAGTGATTACTACCTGTGAGATCACTGGAGCTGTTAAACTAGCGTAGACCACACACGTGCTGCTAATACAACTCAGTGGTTACTACCTGTGAGATTACTGGAACTGTTAAACTAGCGTAATCCACACATGTGCTGTTAATACAACTCAGTGGTTACTACCTGTGAGATCACTGGAACTGTTAAACTAGCGTAGTAAACACATGTGCTACTAATACAACTCAGTGGTTACTACCTGTGAGATCACTGGAGCTGTTAAACTAGCGTAGACCACACACATGCTGCTAATACAACTCAGTGGTTACTACCTGTGAGATTACTGGAACTGTTAAACTAGCGTAGTAAACACATGTGCTACTAATACAACTCAGTGGTTACTACCTGTGAGATTACTGGAACTGTTAAACTAGCGTAGACCACACACGTGCTGCTAATACAACTCAGTGGTTACTACCTGTGAGATCACTGGAACTGTTAAACTAGCGTAGACCACACACGTGCTGCTAATACAACTCAGTGGTTACTACCTGTGAGATCACTGGAACTGTTAAACTAGCGTAATCCACACACGTGCTGCTAATACAACTCAGTGGTTACTACCTGTGAGATTACTGGAACTGTTAAACTAGCGTAGTAAACACATGTGCTACTAATACAACTCAGTGGTTACTACCTGTGAGATCACTGGACTGTTAAACTAGCGTAGTAAACACATGTGCTACTAATACAACTCAGTGGTTACTACCTGTGAGATCACTGGAACCGTTAAACTAGCGTAGTAAACACATGTGCTACTAATACAACTCAGTGGTTACTACCTGTGAGATTACTGGAACTGTTAAACTAGCATAGTAAACACATGTGCTACTAATACAACTCAGTGGTTACTACCTGTGAGATCACTGGAACTGTTAAACTAGCGTAGTAAACACATGTGCTACTAATACAACTCAGTGGTTACTACCTGTGAGATCACTGGAACTGTTAAACTAGCGTAGTAAACACATGTGCTACTAATACAACTCTGTGGTTACTACCTGTGAGATCACTGGAACTGTTAAACTAGCGTAGTAAACACATGTGCTACTAATACAACTCAGTGGTTACTACCTGTGAGATCACTGGAACTGTTAAACTAGCGTAGTAAACACATGTGCTACTAATACAACTCAGTGGTTACTACCTGTGAGATCACTGGAACTGTTAAACTAGCGTAGTAAACACACGTGCTACTAATACAACTCTGTGGTTACTACCTGTGAGATCACTGGAACTGTTAAACTAGCGTAGTAAACACATGTGCTACTAATACAACTCAGTGGTTACTACCTGTGAGATCACTGGAACTGTTAAACTAGCGTAGTAAACACATGTGCTACTAATACAACTCAGTGGTTACTACCTGTGAGATCACTGGAACTGTTAAACTAGCGTAGTAAACACATGTGCTACTAATACAACTCAGTGGTTACTACCTGTGAGATTACTGGAACTGTTAAACTAGCGTAGTAAACACATGTGCTACTAATACAACTCAGTGGTTACTACCTGTGAGATCACTGGAACTGTTAAACTAGCGTAGTAAACACATGTGCTACTAATACAACTCAGTGGTTACTACCTGTGAGATCACTGGAACTGATAAACTAGCGTAGTAAACACACGTGCTACTAATACAACTCTGTGGTTACTACCTGTGAGATTACTGGAACTGTTAAACTAGCGTAGTAAACACATGTGCTACTAATACAACTCAGTGGTTACTACCTGTGAGATCACTGGAACTGTTAAACTAGCGTAGTAAACACATGTGCTACTAATACAACTCTGTGGTTACTACCTGTGAGATCACTGGAACTGTTAAACTAGCGTAGTAAACACACGTGCTACTAATACAACTCTGTGGTTACTACCTGTGAGATCACTGGAACTGTTAAACTAGCGTAGTAAACACATGTGCTACTAATACAACTCAGTGATTACTACCTGTGAGATCACTGGAACTGTTAAACTAGCGTAGTAAACACACGTGCTACTAATACAACTCAGTGGTTACTACCTGTGAGATCACTGGACTGACTGTTTGCTTGTGAGCTGCAGAAGTCGGACAAGAAGTCAATATGCAAGTCCAACTGGCCGCTCTATGAAACTAACCCACAACTCGGTCACCTGTTAAGTCCAATCGTATTAAATCTTTCCGCCACGTCGAGTTCTTGTGTTTTTTTAATCGTATTTATCCGTGAGCTGGTCTTTCCCGATATGTTGAAGGATTTCTGGGTAATATTCCACTGTTGGGTGTCTACACAACTACTCAACGCACTCTATGCATGTCTACACAACGTATTGGTGTCTTGACATATGCTAGGACCAATGTGGACCTTCTTGATCATGTTCATTGAGTAGCTCAGCCTGCATGTCTGTGAATATATTTGTGTGCCGAGCCAATTCAGGGCATTGGTTACAGACATTGCTTCCATCGTAAGGCTGATTGTTGTCACGGTAAAGGCATTAATTGGTTCCTTGACAGTTTTATAACTTGATATTGCTGAGAAAGCCCACCCAATTCGCTTGCGCTGGAATATCGAGGCACCCCTAAACAGTATTGTATTGGAACATATTAAGCAAGAACTGGAAGGAGTGAATGACACGATCTTCTATTTATGTGAGACAAGACAGATACGAGCAGGACTGAGGAATATACTAGATAAGAGCCTTCGCTCTTAAACATACGGTGTGCTGATGCTGAATTTCTGGTTCAACCCCTACACCGGTCAGTTGGACATAACTGTTGACGTGGGAACGTACATTACAGGTACCTCTGTAGTCGGAGTGGATTCGCTTTTTGGCGAGGGACACTGATAACCAGGCAATCAATCAGGTGCCGTCTCCACAATGCAAGTTGGCTGCAGTGGATCCCCAACACTGCCTGTCTCTCACCCTGACTGTATGAGCTGTGAGATTGATGTTCGTTCATATCTTGATGTTATCTTGCCACTCGTATCGTGGTCTACCCTTAGCTCGCCTGATCTCAACATCGCCCTCCAATATACTTTGTATAAGAGTGCCATGTCTTTTAACGTGGCCAAAATATGTCACTTACCTATCTTTTATTTCTTTCTTCAACTCTCTTCCCATTTGCAGTTTTTTCTAGAACCTCTGTTTTTGATTGTTTGAATATAGGACTGCGACAACTATACACTAAGTTACACATTGCTAGATAGGAACACCCAATTACAGAGAAACACACTCTCCCACACACTCACACAGAGAGCTAGGGAGAGAGAGAGAGAGAGAGAGAGAGAGAGACACAGAGAGAGAGAGAGAGAGAGAGAGAGAGAGAGAGAGAGAGAGAGAGAGAGAGAGTATTTAAAGAGAGTTTGTGTGATAAAATATATGCTAATCTCCCTCTTGCTTTATCTGTTCTGTGATGTCCATCTTATTTCACATTTTAATTGCAACTACTTGATTACAGTAAATATATGTTGTTATTCCAAAATCATCTCATCTCATCATGTTCCTCTTGTACCTTGCGGTGTCGAGGTGAAGTATAAACTTCGTAAGAGTGCCCGATTATGAGCTTCATATATCGATATTCCCATGGACTCTGCTATTCCCTCCGTCCAACGTTTACGTGGTCGGCCTCTTCCTCTGTTTCCATCTGGTATGTACATCATTGCTTGTTGTGGTATGCTGTTGACTGGTAACCTACTTGCATGGCCAAACCATTTGACTTGCTGGTTTCTAATAAAATCTAGTGCTGCTTTAACCCCGACTTTAGTCCTGATTTCTTCATTTCTGATCGTATCTCTTCTTGATACGTTGAGTATTCTTCTCAGGAACCTGATTTTTGTTGTTGTGATTTTTCTTTTCTCTTTTTCTGTCATTGTCCAGGTTTGGCATTCCAAAATATACTATTTAAAAAAAATCCCAACGTTTTTGTTGTTACTTTTATAACATACTAGCTGACCCGGCACGGCTTCGCCCAGTCCCTGGCAGGGATCTATCTATCTATCTATCTATCTATCTATCTATCTATCTATCTATCTGCCTGCCTGCCTGCCTGCCTGCCTGCCTGCCTGCCTGCCTGCCTGCCTGCCTGCCTGCCTGCCTGCCTGCCTGCCTGCCTGCCTGCCTGCCTGTCTGTCTGTCTGTCTGTCTGTCTGTCTGTCTGTCTGTCTGTCTGTCTGTCTGTCTGTCTGTCTGTCTGTCTGTCTAGCTAGCTAGCTATCTATCTATCTATCTATCTATCTATCTATCTATCTATCTATCTATCTATCTATCTATCTATCTATCTATCTATTTATCTATCTATCCATACATCCATCCATCCATCCGTCCGTTCGTCCGTCCGTCCGTCCGTCTGTCGGTCTGTCGGTCTGTCGGTCTGTCGGTCTGTCTGACCTGACACGGCTTCGCCCAGCACCTGGTGGGGAGCATCTCATTTAATTCATATAAGTAGTCATATAAGCTCCCGTTCCTGTTCCCGACTATCTGTCTGTCTGTCTATCTATCTGTCTGTCTGTCTGTCTGACCCGGCCCGGCTTCGCCCAGACTCTGGTGGGGAGCATCTCATTTAATTCATATTCGGCCCCCGTTCCCGTTCCCAAAAAAAGACGACCCGCCCTGGCTTTTCCCAGCCCCTGGCGGGGAGCGTCTCATTTAATTCATATTCGGTCCCTGCTCCCTTTCCCGTTCCCAAAAAAGACGACCCGGCCCGGCTTCGCTCAGTTCCTGGCGGGGAGCGTCTCATTTAATTCATATTCGTCCCTGCTCCCGTTCCCGTTCCCAAATAAGAAGCCCGGCCCGCCTTCACCCACCCCGGCTTCGTCCAGCCCCTGGTAGGGAGCGTCTCATTTAATTTATATTCGGCCTCTGCTCCCGTTCCCCAAAAAATACGACCCGGCCCGATTTCGCCCAGTACCTGGTGGGGAGAGTCTCATTTAATTCATATAAGTAGTCATATAAGCTCCAGTTCCCGTCCCCGGAAATATGGCGAACAGATTGGAAGAGAACAATCTTCATCCCAATAACTAAAAAGGGCAATCTGAAACTACTGAACGTTAACTTACCAAGATATCACGAAAACCCAATAAATACTGGGATGACTGTATATATGTCAAAGAGAAATAAAAAAGATGAGTTAAAAAATTTGCATGTATTTAAAATAGATGCATTATTTTTATGAAAACTTTGAAAATGCCTTACAGATTTTATCATTATATATTATGACGCAGCAGAAGAAAAATAAGGAGGATGAGGGGCAGGGGTGAGGAAGAGGAGGGGACGGAGGAGGAGGGGAGGAGGAGGGGAGGAGGAGGGGAGGGGGAGAGGGAGAGGAGGGGGAGGAGGAGGAGGAGGAGGAGGGGGAGGAGGAGGTGAGGATGAGGAGGGAGGGGGAGGGAAGGAGGGGGAGGGGGCGGACAGGGAAAGGAGGAGGGAGGATGAGAGGAGGAGGGGGAGGAGGGGGAGGAGGAGGGGAGGAGGAAGGAGGATGAGGGAGGAGGAGGGGGAGGAGGAGGAAGAGGAGGGATGGGGAGGAGAGGGAAGAGGAGGGGAAAAGGAGGAGGAGGATGAGGAGGAGGGGAAGGATGGGAGGAAGAGGAGGGAGGATGAGAGTACGAGGAGGAGGAGGGAGGATGGAGGGAGGAGGAGGAGGAAAGAGGAGGGGCGAGGAGGAGGAGGAGGGGATTAGGAGAAGGAGAAAGGGGGAGGAGGAGGGTTTAAGAGGAGGAGGAGGGGCGAGGATGAGGAGGAGGGATGGAAGAGGAGGGGAGGGGAGAAGAGGAAGGAGGGGAGGAGGAGGATGAGAAGGATGAGGAGGAAGGGGGAGGAGGAGGAGATGGAGAGGAGGAGGGGAGGTTGAGGAGGAGGGGGAGGAGGAGGGAGGAGGAGGAAGAGGGTGAGGAGGGAGAGGAGGAGGAGGAGTATTATAACGCATATGCCTGTAGATAACTGTAGCGAAAAGATTCACCTATTTTAGAAATATGCAACAATTTTACATATATAGCAATGCTATTAGAAGTTATGTCCCCTCGATATATATACATTATAATGTAAATTAAAATATTAAACAATATTAATTAAATATGTATGTACACTAACAAACTATGACAGTTGGCAGCACGGGAATGAGAAGAAGACGTGTAGAAAATTTCATCTCAATCGGATGGACCTTTCGCGAACGCATAAAGGACATACATACATACAGACAAACAGACATTATCTTTTATATATATATATATATATATATATATATATATATATATATATATATATATATAGACTAGCTTGCCCGGCCCGGCTTCGCCCGCTCCTGGTGGGGAGCGTCTCATTGAATTCATATAAGTAGTCATACATTCAAATACATTTCTCTAAGCGCACAGAGTACGCGTTCGACCCCTGGACCCTCGCTGCTAATTTATTGATATTTTATCAGTTACCAGAGAATAAATATAACTGTCTTATTTTTTTTCTGTGAATAGTCTTAAATACAATAGATTCTATTTTACTGCAATATATATTATCTATATACACTTTTATTTATTTATTTTTTTTTTTTTTTAAATAACTGAATAATGTTTTAGTGCCCGCAATTTTAAAATTGCAAGTTTAATTTAAAAATAACAAATAAAAAAGATAAAACAAATATTTAAAATGTTTTAGAATTTACTCTTTATTAATTAGAAAAAAAAAAAATAAACAAAAAATTATGTGTGTTAATTAATTTTAAATACATGTTATAGTTGCAGTTAGAAAATTCCGCTTAATCCAAGGATATTTTTATTTTATGTTAATGTATAATTTTAAAGTTATAGCTGTTTAGTAACAGCTGTCTAGAAACAAAATGAGTAATCAGGATGTGTTAAGGCAGTCAGGATATCGCTCTGTGTCAGACAGAGTTCTATTAGTAAAATTAAACGGAAGACCTGTTTTGGCCCGTTCCCTCCTTCACCATATTTTCAGAACATCATTCCCTCCGTTTCGTATTTCCTACCTAAAAATGCCCCTCTCCCGCCCCTACACAGTATACGTAATAATGGAAGCACATACTAAAGGTCTAGACGTCCACATAAAACGTGATTTGTGGGTCTACTTACTTTATAAAATAAATTTTAGAAGGGTGAGACGTACGGGGGGTGGGGGGTGTGGGGGGGGGAGAGAGAGAGAGAGAGAGAAGAAGAACAGCAAAGAGGTGTAGCCATTATATTAGATAAGCAAACATCAAATTCTGGCAAAGGATATCGCGCTGTGTCAGACAGAGTTCTATTAGTAAAATTAAACGGAAGACCTTTTAAATAAATAGCATTCAGGTATATGCCCCAATAAGTGAATGCAGTGAAGAAAGTATAGAGGAATTTTAATGACATGGAGTCTGCTTTGAAGAACTGTAAAAAAATCTGAAATAAATATCATAATGGGTGATTTTAACTCAAATATAGGAAAGCAAAGCGATGGATGCAGTGTAGGCAACCATAGTTTGGGAGAGAGAAATGAAAGAGGACACAGACTTGTAGAATGGGCAAGAGAACAAGAAATTATTGTAGGAAACACCTGGTTTAAACAGCATCCTAGGAAATTATGGACATGGTGGAGTCCAGACAGCAGGATTAAAAACCAGACAGATTACATCCTGATTAGCAAAAGGTTTCGAAATTCATTAACAGTCGTAAAAAACAGTTCCAAATGCAGACTGTTACAGTGATCATAGATTAATTACAGGCACATTGAGGTTAAAGTTAAAGAAAGTCAGGTATACAACAGGAAACCCTAATTATGACTTGTGCAAATTGAAAACTGACAAAGAAATACAAGATAATTTTAACATAGAAGTAAAGAACAAATTTGATTTATTGTCTGATCTAGAGATCCTATTTCAAAATGTAGATGGTCAATGGGAAATGCTGAAGAATTCAATCAGTTGTGCAGCAGAAAAAAACTATTCCAAAAGCAAAGAAAGTGGGCCGTAAGATATGGATGACTGAAGAAAGTTTACAACTAATGGAAACAAGAAGACAGAACAAAAATAATCCTGCCAAATATGAAGAAATTCACAGAAAAGTCAGAACCTTATGTAAGGAGGCAAAAGGAACATGGCTTGAGAAAAATTGCAGAGAAATTGAAAACAACACAACAGTAAAAATGCGAAACTAATGCACAAAAGAATTCAGGAGCTTACTAGTCAAAGAACACGTACATCAGCAGGCTGCCTAAAGACAAAATATGGAAGAATCATAACATAAAAAGATCAGATCTTACATGTATGGTTAGATTACGTGAAAAACATTTATGACAATAACAGAGATTAACAGTATCAACTGTTCAAAATAACGACGAACTGTTCAAAATAATAATGAAGGATCAGCAATTTTGAAGATGGAGGTCCGTGGTGTTCTGGATCAACTCTGCTGATATTATTCTCTAATGAAGCCAATGTCGCAGTTGATTAAACTGATACGGGGTACATCATTTAAGAGAATCAGGTCTTGAATGGCACTCGCTGAAGACACAAACCGTCAGGTATGTGGTAAGGGTAGGATACCTCGTGGACACCAATGGCTAATGGTATTTTCAAAGCCAAATTACATAGATCTACAGTATCATTGGGACGAAGGGGTAGATACTAATCAGCGGATGTGACATTAATTTCAGTGTAACTGCTGACAGAAGAAAACGCACAGCCGGGCGATGCAATCATACCCATTGGTGGGTGTAGAGTGAACAGCAGAGAGAGTGGATGAGTTCATTTTTTCAGTCATTTCACCAGAAATATTTTCTTGTTTCAGCAACAGGCCTTGTTACAAACCTTTGAGAACAAAATTTTAAGACGCATCTTTGGACCCATTAGGGATACACAAACTGGAGAGTGGAAAAGAAGAAGTAACAAAGACATTTATGATCTGTTTAAGTCCTCGCTAATCACTGGTATCATGAAGGCTAATAGACTACAATGGCTGGGGCATATAGAAAGAATGGAAGATAATAGGGAAACAAAACTCGCTTACACTCAGGAAATAAATGACCGTAGACCCAGAGGTAGACCAAGAAGACGGTGGAGAGATAATACATGTACAGACCTACAAGCGCCTTGGAATCAACGACTGGCAAGAGAAGGTCCACCAGAGAGACGAATGGAGACGGATTGTATTTGCAGCAAAGAACCTCAATGGCTCGGAAAGCTGAAGAAGAAGAAGAAGCAAAGGGAAGTGACAGAATCTTTTTTCACTTGCTTGTCTGGAGAACAGTGAGTGTTTTGCCTGACATGAATTCACATATACATACAATTCATGTGCAAACACACCATTGTCCTGAAGTTTGACATTCAGTTCATTTAACTTTTCCATAATTTCAATGGCAAACATAAAGTCTAACTGCCACTCTTTATTGCCAATGGTATATTAAAGTCACATGCAATGTCCTTCATCTATAGGAACATCACTATTTCTTCTCTGAGTTCCCACACTCGCCTCAACACCTTGCCGAGACTCAGCCATCGAATATTGGTGTGGTTCAGGACATAGGAATGTTCAGTTTCCAAATCGTCAAGTAATGACTTGAACTGTCTGTGATTAAGTCCTATTTATCTGATGAGGTTGATGACACTGACAACTGGGTCAATAACATGCTTGATATTCAAAACAGTTTTATACCAGACTTTCTTGATGAATCACACAGTAAAGTGGTAATAATGTGTTGTCTGGATATTCTGCTTTAATCTTATCACTTATCAACTTTACCAGACCAACATTTTTTTCCAGTCAAAGCACGAGCTCCGTCAGTTGTTACACTTGCCATCTTGTTCCAAACCAACCCAGTTCTTTCAATACAGTTAGTAACAGCATTGAATATATCATGGCCTGTGGTTGTCTTTGAGTGACTCAACACTCAGTAACTCTTCAGTGAGTTTGAAAGAAGTGTTTATTCCACGTATACATATCAATTATTTGGCAGTATCATGTACATCGGTACTCTCATCCAATGCAAGAGAGTACCACAAAAATTGTTTACTTGCATCTTGAAGTTTATGCATCAAATTGTCACTTATCTTGTCAACACTTCTGACCACAGTTCTCCTTGATAAAGTAATGTTGTCAAATCTGTTTTTTTTTTTGGGTTCTGGACACATAATATTTGCTGCATCTAGCAAACATTCCTTTATGAACTCACCATCAGAAAATGGATTATTCTGTTTTACAATTCTATGTGACAGCACAAGGCTATCTTCAGTTGCAGCATCTTGAATTGAAGACTGTTTAGTGAAAACAGTTTGCTGTTTCTCCAAATTTTTCACCAACTCCTTCTCTTTGGTCGTTAACTTGTATCCGAAATAGGAATGTTTTGTTTTATAATGTCTTTTTACATTGTACTCCTTGAAGACAGCCACTGACTCACGACACAACAAGCAAACTGATTTGCTACCAACTTTTATAAAACAGTACTTAGTTGTCCATTCATCATTAAAAACAGGGCATTCATCTTTAATCTTACGTTTTTTATTGACACTCATCATAACGGTACATGAATTTCTGTAAAATTCAACAAAATAACTTAGAACCGATTTAGACGTTTTTACTTCTAAATGCCCTCGCGGGCCGCATAAAATCACTTGGCGGGCCGCAATCGGTCCGCGGGCCGTAGTTTGCCCACCCCTGCTCTATTGTATTCTTACTCTACATACAAGGCTGCCATCATAGGCGACTTTTTCTCTAAGCCTCCATATACATAACACAGTGGGCAGTGCTGTACAGATGAAGAAATGGATAAGACAAGAATGTGTATTGTCACCAAATTTCTGTATCAGAAATAAAATTAAGATAAAAAATGTTATCTGTTTGGCGACTGGGAGTCATTCAGCTTTACATCTCACATGGCGGGTTGTCTTTGCCAGGATTAAACATACCTGCAGCGTTAAGGCAAAAACAGCGACTGCAGTAATCCACGTGTGATTCAATGACAAAAATCGATATCACTTGTTTCTTCGTGACATTGAAAATAACTACGACTATAGTTGATTTCATTATCAGGTACATGAATATGTGAGAGCCAAAATAACATGCATAAGTTAAGTAGTTGAAGGTTTTAGTTAATCTGATGTCGCTCTAGATGTATTATCTATAAACTTGCAGACAACGTTAAATATTGTCAGGAGGACAGATGCACTTATTGTGATGGGTGATTTTAACGGATGAATAGGAACACGAAGACCACCGTGGGATGAATGCATGGGGCCATTCAGCGACACAGAGACTGAATGTAACAGTAATGGTCAACATCTACTCAGCATATGCTCCGAACACGGACTAATAATAGCAAATAGTTTTTTTTTTCAACACCAAGACCTGGCATAAATGGAATGAAATAGATCACGCATCTCAAATTGACTTTATTTTAATTAGGAAATCAGACAGAGGACTACTTTTAGATGTAAGAGCATTTCCAAAATACAGACGTTGATACTGATCACAAACCATTCATAATAAAAAACAGATTCCAACATACAGGAAAATAAGAAACAAAAAGGTAACAACACATGTCATCAATTATAGGAGGCTGCAGGAAAATACGGTTAAAGACGAATTTAATCATAAATCAAAAGACTACATAAGAACATCCCTGATGACAATTCACTCGTAGATAAAGAATGGGCAATTTTCAAGGCTGCTATGCTCGACACACTGGAATATAAATGTGGAACAAAGAGAGTAGGACAGGGCAAAAGATTAAGAACAGCTTGGTAGAACAACGAAGTTAAAGATAGCATATTTTAAAAAAAAGGTAGCGTTCATAGAATGAATCACAAGCAAATCTGAACAAGACTATGTTACTTATAGAATAGCACGACAAAATGCCAAACGAACAATTAGAGCATCTAAAGATGAATCCTGAATAATATCCTGTGAACAGATGGCGACCCTTAGCAAAGACTGCCCAAGAGAATTTTATAAGCGTGTCAATACAATGAGAAACAGTGATGCATGCTACAACCCAGCCACCATCGTAAACAGCAAAATAGGTATGCCAATATTTAATCCACAACAAAGACTAGCAAGGTGGGCAGAATACTTTCAAAAACTACTTAACCCCACACATAACATAGAAAACCTCACTTTTGTGCCTAAATGTCATGGCAGAAGTCAAAGCAGTTATATAGAAAAGTTCTTAAAACAAATCACAGGGTTCAGATGGAATAACCACAGAAGCTATTCAGGCCTATGGGAAAACAGGAGTTAAATGGTTAACAAGACTTTTTAAATATAGCATGGGAAGAAAGAAAAGTCCCAGATGATTGGCAACAGGCAATAATAGTACCAATATGGAAAAAGAAAGGCAATATGAGAGAGTGCGAA
The DNA here is from genome assembly GCA_963921405.1 of Cepaea hortensis. Lineage (NCBI taxonomy): Eukaryota > Metazoa > Mollusca > Gastropoda > Stylommatophora > Helicidae > Cepaea > Cepaea hortensis. Next base: position 317,614 of record CAWUFQ010000008.1, on the reverse strand, counting down.
ACATACAGAGGTATATCACTCCTGAGCCATATAGAGACAATGCATGTAAAACTATTGGAACAAAGAGCTAGACCCATGGTTGAACAACAGTTAAGCAAAGTAAAATTCGGTTTTCGGAAAGGTAAAAGTTGCACTGATGCATTATTTAAACTTAGACAAATATATGAAAAACAAAAACTATCGAATATAAAGACCAGCAGAACATTGTGTTTGTAGATCAGGAAAAGATATTCGATAGAGTAAACAGATACAAATTATGGACCATCCTTGAAGACTATTGGATACAAGGGCAACAGCTAGAAAACATCATAACCATGTACCACTCGAGCCGAAGTGCAGTAAGAACGCAAGAAAGTATATCAGATATGCTCACAGTCATCACAGTCAATACAGGAGTGAGGCAGGAATGTGTGCTCTCCCCCTGCTATTTAATATCTACATGGACAGAATATCCAAAGAAGCAAGTCTTGACAGAACAGATTCAAAAAATTTAGAACTCTTTACTCCAGATGAAACAACTGATTCACAGGAAATACATGAACTTCTATTTGCAGATGATCAGTGCCTGTGTTATAGCGACTAGGGCAGATTGCAAAATCATACGTCGCTTGGTGGCAGAAGTGGAAGATGATGATGATGATGATGATGATGATGATGATGATGACATGGAACCATGTTCCAACCATGTAAACCATGAGCAGAATGAACAACACACTGGTGTTGAGCGGACACAGTAAGTCGGTTTGTAAGTCAGATTAACGCCGAGACAATGAGGAGTGGATCAAGTAAAGGATAAGACACATATGTGTTTTGTCACCAAATTCCTGCATTAGAAAAACCATAACAGTTAAACATGTTACATGCTTGGCGACTGAGAGTCATTGCAGCTGAACACCTCAAACGGCGGCTTGTCTTTACTAGGACCAAACATAACTGCTGCATTAAAGCATACACGAGCGACTGCCGTAATCCAGCTTTGTATCATAGACGGACATATATTGTTTCTTCGTGCCCTTAATCATCTCTTCGGCAATATTTGATATCATTATCAGGCACAGGCGAATGTGCCGGGCAAAAATATAAAATACTTGTGGAGTTGAGAGAATAAAACTACAACTAACAGAATATTGCAAGAGATATATTATCCCATATGTAGACTGCACTTTGTTTGAGATATTATTTACAACGTGAGATCAGATACTGAAAATCTAAGATATCGCAATTACTTACATTTATTTTTGTAGCTGTTGATCATCAGAGGAACATGTTTTGTTAAAAATTATGCTATAATTTCTTTAAACTAACAATTTGCAGTACACCGACTCCGTCTAAACTCCAGTAAATTATTTTTTTCTTGTCTCCCTTGTTGTTTAAAAGCAGCATTTCTATGTATGTCCCTTGATACTATGATTTCCTATTATACAGATTTCTACATGTTTACCCATGAAACAGTACAATAATCGAAATATTCATAAAGGAAAGCGGGTAGTACACAAAAACCCAGATGTGGACATTGAAAAGTATTGCATATTATTTAAAATCTGTACTTTGCTCGTGATTTTACAGTGTTGCCATTTTCTATCAGTATGCTGCAGTGGCTGCAGTCAGTTCCATGATGTCTAGGGATCATCAACATAACCAGATCTGCTGCCGATAAACGAAGGCGGTAATGTTTCGCCATCCCGTACAATCACCACAGCCATGGATCAGCTCTGTGTCCTTGGCTGGGCCATGCAAAGTGGCCAAACTATATGCGTGTGTGTGTGTGTGTGTATATATATATATATATATATATATATATATATATATATATATATATATATATATATATATAAATCTTTGTGTGTATGTATGTATGTATGTATGTATGTATGTATGTATTTCCGTCCTTCATGAGTTCGCGAACGGTCCAACCGATTGAGATGAAATTTTCTACACGTTTTCCTTTCATTGCTGTGCAACCAAATGTGATAGTTTTATCTATCAGCTATCAGCTATTACCTTCCTAAAATTTAATTTTGTAATTACATGACTGAACATAAGAAAATATAAAAATATATGACAAAAAGGGATATAACTTTTAGTATAATTGTTATATCTTAAGTTACGTCCCCTGAGTTTAAATGAGTTGATTGACAATGAATTAAATGAGATGCTCCACATAGATAGATAGATAGATAGATAGATAGATAGATAGATAGATAGATAGATAGATAGATAGATAGATACATAGATAGATACATAGATAGATACATAGATAGATACAAAGATAGATAGATAGATCCCCGCCAGAGCCTGGGCGAAGTCGGGCCGGGCAGCTAATATTTGGGCAGCTATATTCAAGGGGACTTAACATAAGAAAAGTTATTTCAAGGGTCATAACTTTTAATAACATCACTATTATTTTATGTATAGATTGTTGCATTGTTTTCACAGATTTATAAACTCTTTTCTATAGTTATTTACAGGCATATGAGTTATAATATATAGCGATATAATCTTTAAGGCATTTTCATAATAATTATCATAAAAGTAATGCATCTATTTAAATAGTGAAAATTTTCTAACACATCTTTTAACACACCTGTTAAAATACTGTTAAAACGCGGGTTTCCCCCCCCCCCCCCAAAGATTTATAAACTCTTTGTCTATAGTTATTTACAGGCATATGAGTTATTATAAATAATGATATAATCTTTAAGGCATTTTCAAAGTTTTCATAAAAATAATGCATAATGCATAACATTGTAACCCATCTTTTTCTGCTTAAAGAACTTATCAACTGTCATGTCGGTGATTAAAAACAGTTTTCATTAAAAATAATGAATGGTGTGTGGAAGGACATTCTTTTAAGTTACTGTGCGCCAGGAGCTGGGCGAAACCACGCCGGGTCAGATAGATAGACAGACAGACAGATAGTCGGGAACGGGAGCTTATTTGACTACTTATATGAATTAAATGAGATGCTCCCCACCAGGGACTGGGTGAAGCCGGGCCGGGACAGACAGACAGACAGACAGATAGACAGACAAACAGATAGTCGGGAACGGGAGAGCTTATATGACTACGTATATGAATTAAATGAGATGCTCCCCACCAGGGACTGGGTGAAGCCGGGCCGGGACAGACAGACAGACAGATAGACAGACAAACAGATAGTCGGGAACGGGAGAGCTTATATGACTACGTATATGAATTCAATGAAATGCTCCCCACCAGGGACTGGGTGAAGCCGGGCCGGGACAGACAGACAGACAGATAGACAGACAAACAGATAGTCGGGAACGGGAGAGCTTATATGACTACGTATATGAATTCAATGAAATGCTCCCCACCAGGGACTGGGTGAAGCCGGGCCGGGTCAGACAGACAGACAGACAGATAGACAGACAGACAGATAGTCGGGAACGGGAGAGCTTATATGACTACTTATATGAATTAAATGAGATGCTCCCGACCAGGGACTGGGTGAAGCCGGGCCGGGTCAGCCAGACAGACAGACAGACAGACAAACAAGCAGACAGACAGACTGATAGATAGATAGATCCCCTCCAGGACCTGGGCGAAGCCGGGCCGGGTCAGCTAGTATATATATATATATATATATATATATATATATATATGTATATATATATATATATATATATATATATATATATATATATATATATATATATATATATATATATATATAACTCCCTCTGTTCATGTGACAAATGTCTACCTGGCACCGAGCTTGCACATCTCGGTCGGCAACATTTTATGTTACAAACTATGTACTATAACTACAAATCTTTATGTTCGGTTATGTTCAGAGTGTGTGTTATAATCATTATCCTTATATTCGGCTACGCTGTCTTCAACGTTTAATGCTCTCAATCAATCAAGTGCCGTCTCAACAAGGAACGTTGGCTGCAATGGATCAACACAACTGTTTGTTCCTTGCCCTGACTGTACATTATGTCAGGATGCTGTTCGTCCATCCTTTAATGTTATCTTCCCTCTTTTATCCTTGTCTACCTCTTGCTCGCTTGCCCCCAATCTTGCCCTCCAGTATGGTTTTTATAAGAGTATCATGTCTTTTAACGTGGCCAAATTATTTCACTTGCCTCCTCTTTATTTCTTTTATCACCTCCCTCTTTATCACTCGTTGTTTTAGAACCTCTGCACCCCCCCCCCTCCCCCCCTTATGAAATACGAAACTTCATCTGTATATCCACATCTCAAGGGCCTCTGTTCGACTTTCTAGTCGCTTGTTCAATGTCCAGGCTTGGATATACGTAGCATATGGCAATTCACATTTGTAATGCGTTGTTAATCTCTCTAGATGTTAGCACTGATTCCATGTCGTTGAAAGCATTGTTCGCAATTAATATTCTCATTTTGATTTCAATTTCACTTCTGCCATCATTGGTTATCATATGTCCAAGACAGAAGCGTATTACTTGTTCTAGTATCTATGTGTTTACTGTGGTGTTCATTGACGACATTTCCTTTTCATTGATAATGATCATAGTTTTCGTTTTTGGAGGTTAATATCCAAGCCATATTCTGAACAATTCTTAAGGAAACTTAAGGAAACTCTTTATAAAACTGCCGTAAGGGTTTATGGCACTGTGAATCATAAGAGGCAGGACTGGTTTGTGGCAAACAGTCAGACGCTGCAGTCCTTGATTGATAAGAAGAAGATAACGCTCTTAAGAAACAAGGAAAGACCAACGTGTAACACTCTTGAGTGAGTTAAAGCAAGCTAGGAAGGATGTGCAAAAGGCTGCCAGGCAGTATGCAAATGATTATTGGATCAAGTTATGTGAGTCCATTCAAATCGCAAGTGATAAGGGAAATATCAGAATCTTGTATGAAGGAATAAAGAAAGCCGGTGGTCCAATGATCAAAAGAAGTGCGCCATTGAAAACCTTGACTGGAGAAATCATAACTGATAAGAAACAGCAGATAGACAGATGGGTAGAGCACTATTTAGAGCTTTACTCAAGTGAGACCAAACTAGAGGATGATGCCCTCAACGCCATAGAGGCTCTACCGACTCTTGACAACATAGACACACTTCCCACCAAAACAAAAGTTAAATGTGCTATAAATGAACTTGAATCTGGCAAGGCTCCAGGTAAGTATGGGATTCAAATAGAGGTTATCAGGAGTGGGAAAGACACTCACTCTACAGATCCACCAGCTAATAGAGCTATGCTGGCGAGAAGGACAAGTCCCACAGGATTTCAAAGATTCAAGCATCATAACACTGTACAAGAACAAGGGCGATCGGAACTTCTGCAACAACTCTAGGGGTATCTCACTTCTGTGTATTGTTGGAAAAGTATTTGCCAGAATTGTTCTGAGCAGACTTCAAGTCCTAGGAGATCAAGTCTACCCCGAATCACAGTGTGGCTTTCGACAGAACCGGTCTACCATTGATATGATATTCTCATTGCGACAAATGCAAGAAAAATGACGTGAACAGAATCAACCACTGCTTATTGCCTTCATCGACCTCACAAAGGCATTTGATTTGGTCAGTCGTAAGGGTCTGTTCAAGGCACTAAAGAAGATTGGCTGCCCACCAACTCTTCTGTCCATTGTGGAATCATTCCACACAGGCATGAAGGGTATAATCAAGTTTGATGGTGCAACTTCTGAAGAATTTGAAATCAAGAGTGGAGTTAAGCAAGGTTGTGTACTAGCTCCCACCCTCTTTGGAAATACGTTTCACTTCTACTGAAATATGCCTTTCCTGATCATTAGGGCGAGAAGTACAGAACTGTAAAATGTAGAAGGAAAAACAATATCAAGTAACTGTTCTTGTATTAATGCAATCTTGAAATAATCTTACTTACTCCCCGCCCCCGCGGAAACCATAATTCCCCCCCCCCCTTGGGGGGAGGGGAAATTCCCCACCGGTTGAGAACAAGTGATCTAGAGTATATGTCACAGGATACTGAAAGGTTAGCGATCCTACAATAAATCTAAAACAGAAAATTACTTGTATTGCACGAGGCTGGGAAGTACTGACCTTTGGATCAGAAAAACAAGCGAGCACTTCGGTCTTGAGGTGAATACAAGTCATTGACTCCAAGATCAAAAGAGATATCGCGTGTTATTTGGATGACGGACGACGGAAAAACGGCGATTTCAAAACCTTTGAACACGGACAACTCGCGATAAAGTATTTCACTAACCTTTGAAGTGGGAAACGGAGACTCCCGATCACGCCGTATCACAGCCTTTTGTAGTAACGGAGACGAATATCTGTGGTCGGAAGAAACGAGTAGATAATCATCGATGTCCCGAAATGACCGTGCATCAAAGGAGAAATTCGGTTGTTATTGAACAAAGATAAAGAGGACAGGGGGAGAAATTGGTGGAATAAGCCAGGATAGCCGTACAGAGCCAGAGTATTAATAGTCTGGATATTCTAGGTTAATTTAGTGTGCTACTAGTCTTCCACGAGAGAAGTGGTGATTTATTCTTGAGAAATTATTGAAAGGGAGTTACGATGTTTCAAGTTGGATGAAACCGACGAGCATTTGTAGTTATGTGCAATAGTATTCCCGATTCAGCCGAGGATAGTTATAAGGTAGTTGTGGTGTATAGTAGAAATCTAGCATAGTGAACTGGCGTGTGTAACCGTAATATTGAGTGTCGGTCAAATTTAGCTGAGAAGTGACTTAGTGGATTGAGTAAGGTGTCAGGACGCTCGATAGTATGAGTACTAGTATAATAGAGGATAGGAGATTCTAGTATAGATGGTTACTGGGATTTCTGAGCTATCCTATGACATTTCCTTCTTTTACCTAGTCTTAGGTTATGGTTATAATTCCTATGTCTTATGTCAGAGGTCAGTTCTCTAAATCTATAGAAGTAATAACTAATAACGGCCATAAGCCTACTCTCACTTCTAATGAGTTTGAGTTAGGTTGATAGCACCCGATATTGTCTTTTCGACAGGTTCCCATGAACAAAGAAATAGCAACACTCCTGAAAAGAAAGAATGGACTCTAATCTGGTACAGTGATAAATATCGGCCAGATTGAAGTCTGATATCATACATACAGGTCAGCATGTTCTCGAATTTACGGATACCTATAAGGCAGTCTGACTAAGAGATTTACAGAAGAATAAAGTCAACTCCACATAGAACGGATTAGCAATATGGTTCACAGGACCATAAGATAAATACAAACAAACTGTAATACCAGAACCTTTCCTATGAGGAATAGAACATACTTGAACTTTCATACAAACAGTGTGTCAGTGGAATATATACGCAGGGTTGTGATTAGTCCTACATCCCTAGACACTAATTCATTAACTATATCGTATGTGTAAACATTCCCTGGATGTTAAGAAAAACATTCATAATATTGGATATTTCACCAGGAAAGACACTATCTACTAAAAATACGCAGTGGTGAACAAACTGTTTAAATCTAACGTTGTCAAGAGTATTGTGAATTGATCAACATCGTTCAGACAGACACTATACTGGGTGAGCGTAAACAAGTTCTTTGCTGTGGTGACATTATCTGGCCGTTGTGTGATGAACACAGTGAGATGAATCTTGGACTGTCAATCTTATCTCACCTACACGATAGAACACACCAGGCAACCATAGTTTGGGAGAGAGAAATGAAAGAGGACACAGACTTGTAGAATGGGCAAGAGAACAAGAAATTATTGTAGGAAACACCTGGTTTAAACAGCATCCTAGGAAATTATGGACATGGTGGAGTCCAGACAGCAGGATTAAAAACCAGACAGATTACATCCTGATTAGCAAAAGGTTTCGAAATTCATTAACAGTCGTAAAAAACAGTTCCAAATGCAGACTGTTACAGTGATCATAGATTAATTACAGGCACATTGAGGTTAAAGTTAAAGAAAGTCAGGTATACAACAGGAAACCCTAATTATGACTTGTGCAAATTGAAAACTGACAAAGAAATACAAGATAATTTTAACATAGAAGTAAAGAACAAATTTGATTTATTGTCTGATCTAGAGATCCTATTTCAAAATGTAGATGGTCAATGGGAAATGCTGAAGAATTCAATCAGTTGTGCAGCAGAAAAAAACTATTCCAAAAGCAAAGAAAGTGGGCCGTAAGATATGGATGACTGAAGAAAGTTTACAACTAATGGAAACAAGAAGACAGAACAAAAATAATCCTGCCAAATATGAAGAAATTCACAGAAAAGTCAGAACCTTATGTAAGGAGGCAAAAGGAACATGGCTTGAGAAAAATTGCAGAGAAATTGAAAACAACACAACAGTAAAAATGCGAAACTAATGCACAAAAGAATTCAGGAGCTTACTAGTCAAAGAACACGTACATCAGCAGGCTGCCTAAAGACAAAATATGGAAGAATCATAACATAAAAAGATCAGATCTTACATGTATGGTTAGATTACGTGAAAAACATTTATGACAATAACAGAGATTAACAGTATCAACTGTTCAAAATAACGACGAACTGTTCAAAATAATAATGAAGGATCAGCAATTTTGAAGATGGAGGTCCGTGGTGTTCTGGATCAACTCTGCTGATATTATTCTCTAATGAAGCCAATGTCGCAGTTGATTAAACTGATACGGGGTACATCATTTAAGAGAATCAGGTCTTGAATGGCACTCGCTGAAGACACAAACCGTCAGGTATGTGGTAAGGGTAGGATACCTCGTGGACACCAATGGCTAATGGTATTTTCAAAGCCAAATTACATAGATCTACAGTATCATTGGGACGAAGGGGTAGATACTAATCAGCGGATGTGACATTAATTTCAGTGTAACTGCTGACAGAAGAAAACGCACAGCCGGGCGATGCAATCATACCCATTGGTGGGTGTAGAGTGAACAGCAGAGAGAGTGGATGAGTTCATTTTTTCAGTCATTTCACCAGAAATATTTTCTTGTTTCAGCAACAGGCCTTGTTACAAACCTTTGAGAACAAAATTTTAAGACGCATCTTTGGACCCATTAGGGATACACAAACTGGAGAGTGGAAAAGAAGAAGTAACAAAGACATTTATGATCTGTTTAAGTCCTCGCTAATCACTGGTATCATGAAGGCTAATAGACTACAATGGCTGGGGCATATAGAAAGAATGGAAGATAATAGGGAAACAAAACTCGCTTACACTCAGGAAATAAATGACCGTAGACCCAGAGGTAGACCAAGAAGACGGTGGAGAGATAATACATGTACAGACCTACAAGCGCCTTGGAATCAACGACTGGCAAGAGAAGGTCCACCAGAGAGACGAATGGAGACGGATTGTATTTGCAGCAAAGAACCTCAATGGCTCGGAAAGCTGAAGAAGAAGAAGAAGCAAAGGGAAGTGACAGAATCTTTTTTCACTTGCTTGTCTGGAGAACAGTGAGTGTTTTGCCTGACATGAATTCACATATACATACAATTCATGTGCAAACACACCATTGTCCTGAAGTTTGACATTCAGTTCATTTAACTTTTCCATAATTTCAATGGCAAACATAAAGTCTAACTGCCACTCTTTATTGCCAATGGTATATTAAAGTCACATGCAATGTCCTTCATCTATAGGAACATCACTATTTCTTCTCTGAGTTCCCACACTCGCCTCAACACCTTGCCGAGACTCAGCCATCGAATATTGGTGTGGTTCAGGACATAGGAATGTTCAGTTTCCAAATCGTCAAGTAATGACTTGAACTGTCTGTGATTAAGTCCTATTTATCTGATGAGGTTGATGACACTGACAACTGGGTCAATAACATGCTTGATATTCAAAACAGTTTTATACCAGACTTTCTTGATGAATCACACAGTAAAGTGGTAATAATGTGTTGTCTGGATATTCTGCTTTAATCTTATCACTTATCAACTTTACCAGACCAACATTTTTTTCCAGTCAAAGCACGAGCTCCGTCAGTTGTTACACTTGCCATCTTGTTCCAAACCAACCCAGTTCTTTCAATACAGTTAGTAACAGCATTGAATATATCATGGCCTGTGGTTGTCTTTGAGTGACTCAACACTCAGTAACTCTTCAGTGAGTTTGAAAGAAGTGTTTATTCCACGTATACATATCAATTATTTGGCAGTATCATGTACATCGGTACTCTCATCCAATGCAAGAGAGTACCACAAAAATTGTTTACTTGCATCTTGAAGTTTATGCATCAAATTGTCACTTATCTTGTCAACACTTCTGACCACAGTTCTCCTTGATAAAGTAATGTTGTCAAATCTGTTTTTTTTTTTGGGTTCTGGACACATAATATTTGCTGCATCTAGCAAACATTCCTTTATGAACTCACCATCAGAAAATGGATTATTCTGTTTTACAATTCTATGTGACAGCACAAGGCTATCTTCAGTTGCAGCATCTTGAATTGAAGACTGTTTAGTGAAAACAGTTTGCTGTTTCTCCAAATTTTTCACCAACTCCTTCTCTTTGGTCGTTAACTTGTATCCGAAATAGGAATGTTTTGTTTTATAATGTCTTTTTACATTGTACTCCTTGAAGACAGCCACTGACTCACGACACAACAAGCAAACTGATTTGCTACCAACTTTTATAAAACAGTACTTAGTTGTCCATTCATCATTAAAAACAGGGCATTCATCTTTAATCTTACGTTTTTTATTGACACTCATCATAACGGTACATGAATTTCTGTAAAATTCAACAAAATAACTTAGAACCGATTTAGACGTTTTTACTTCTAAATGCCCTCGCGGGCCGCATAAAATCACTTGGAGGGGCCGCAATCGGTCCGCGGGCCGTAGTTTGCCCACCCCTGCTCTATTGTATTCTTACTCTACATACAAGGCTGCCATCATAGGCGACTTTTTCTCTAAGCCTCCATATACATAACACAGTGGGCAGTGCTGTACAGATGAAGAAATGGATAAGACAAGAATGTGTATTGTCACCAAATTTCTGTATCAGAAATAAAATTAAGATAAAAAATGTTATCTGTTTGGCGACTGGGAGTCATTCAGCTTTACATCTCACATGGCGGGTTGTCTTTGCCAGGATTAAACATACCTGCAGCGTTAAGGCAAAAACAGCGACTGCAGTAATCCACGTGTGATTCAATGACAAAAATCGATATCACTTGTTTCTTCGTGACATTGAAAATAACTACGACTATAGTTGATTTCATTATCAGGTACATGAATATGTGAGAGCCAAAATAACATGCATAAGTTAAGTAGTTGAAGGTTTTAGTTAATCTGATGTCGCTCTAGATGTATTATCTATAAACTTGCAGACAACGTTAAATATTGTCAGGAGGACAGATGCACTTATTGTGATGGGTGATTTTAACGGATGAATAGGAACACGAAGACCACCGTGGGATGAATGCATGGGGCCATTCAGCGACACAGAGACTGAATGTAACAGTAATGGTCAACATCTACTCAGCATATGCTCCGAACACGGACTAATAATAGCAAATAGTTTTTTTTTTCAACACCAAGACCTGGCATAAATGGAATGAAATAGATCACGCATCTCAAATTGACTTTATTTTAATTAGGAAATCAGACAGAGGACTACTTTTAGATGTAAGAGCATTTCCAAAATACAGACGTTGATACTGATCACAAACCATTCATAATAAAAAACAGATTCCAACATACAGGAAAATAAGAAACAAAAAGGTAACAACACATGTCATCAATTATAGGAGGCTGCAGGAAAATACGGTTAAAGACGAATTTAATCATAAATCAAAAGACTACATAAGAACATCCCTGATGACAATTCACTCGTAGATAAAGAATGGGCAATTTTCAAGGCTGCTATGCTCGACACACTGGAATATAAATGTGGAACAAAGAGAGTAGGACAGGGCAAAAGATTAAGAACAGCTTGGTAGAACAACGAAGTTAAAGATAGCATATTTTAAAAAAAAGGTAGCGTTCATAGAATGAATCACAAGCAAATCTGAACAAGACTATGTTACTTATAGAATAGCACGACAAAATGCCAAACGAACAATTAGAGCATCTAAAGATGAATCCTGAATAATATCCTGTGAACAGATGGCGACCCTTAGCAAAGACTGCCCAAGAGAATTTTATAAGCGTGTCAATACAATGAGAAACAGTGATGCATGCTACAACCCAGCCACCATCGTAAACAGCAAAATAGGTATGCCAATATTTAATCCACAACAAAGACTAGCAAGGTGGGCAGAATACTTTCAAAAACTACTTAACCCCACACATAACATAGAAAACCTCACTTTTGTGCCTAAATGTCATGGCAGAAGTCAAAGCAGTTATATAGAAAAGTTCTTAAAACAAATCACAGGGTTCAGATGGAATAACCACAGAAGCTATTCAGGCCTATGGGAAAACAGGAGTTAAATGGTTAACAAGACTTTTTAAATATAGCATGGGAAGAAAGAAAAGTCCCAGATGATTGGCAACAGGCAATAATAGTACCAATATGGAAAAAGAAAGGCAATATGAGAGAGTGCGAAACATACAGAGGTATATCACTCCTGAGCCATATAGAGACAATGCATGTAAAACTATTGGAACAAAGAGCTAGACCCATGGTTGAACAACAGTTAAGCAAAGTAAAATTCGGTTTTCGGAAAGGTAAAAGTTGCACTGATGCATTATTTAAACTTAGACAAATATATGAAAAACAAAAACTATCGAATATAAAGACCAGCAGAACATTGTGTTTGTAGATCAGGAAAAGATATTCGATAGAGTAAACAGATACAAATTATGGACCATCCTTGAAGACTATTGGATACAAGGGCAACAGCTAGAAAACATCATAACCATGTACCACTCGAGCCGAAGTGCAGTAAGAACGCAAGAAAGTATATCAGATATGCTCACAGTCATCACAGTCAATACAGGAGTGAGGCAGGAATGTGTGCTCTCCCCCTGCTATTTAATATCTACATGGACAGAATATCCAAAGAAGCAAGTCTTGACAGAACAGATTCAAAAAATTTAGAACTCTTTACTCCAGATGAAACAACTGATTCACAGGAAATACATGAACTTCTATTTGCAGATGATCAGTGCCTGTGTTATAGCGACTAGGGCAGATTGCAAAATCATACGTCGCTTGGTGGCAGAAGTGGAAGATGATGATGATGATGATGATGATGATGATGATGATGACATGGAACCATGTTCCAACCATGTAAACCATGAGCAGAATGAACAACACACTGGTGTTGAGCGGACACAGTAAGTCGGTTTGTAAGTCAGATTAACGCCGAGACAATGAGGAGTGGATCAAGTAAAGGATAAGACACATATGTGTTTTGTCACCAAATTCCTGCATTAGAAAAACCATAACAGTTAAACATGTTACATGCTTGGCGACTGAGAGTCATTGCAGCTGAACACCTCAAACGGCGGCTTGTCTTTACTAGGACCAAACATAACTGCTGCATTAAAGCATACACGAGCGACTGCCGTAATCCAGCTTTGTATCATAGACGGACATATATTGTTTCTTCGTGCCCTTAATCATCTCTTCGGCAATATTTGATATCATTATCAGGCACAGGCGAATGTGCCGGGCAAAAATATAAAATACTTGTGGAGTTGAGAGAATAAAACTACAACTAACAGAATATTGCAAGAGATATATTATCCCATATGTAGACTGCACTTTGTTTGAGATATTATTTACAACGTGAGATCAGATACTGAAAATCTAAGATATCGCAATTACTTACATTTATTTTTGTAGCTGTTGATCATCAGAGGAACATGTTTTGTTAAAAATTATGCTATAATTTCTTTAAACTAACAATTTGCAGTACACCGACTCCGTCTAAACTCCATTAAATTATTTTTTTCTTGTCTCCCTTGTTGTTTAAAAGCAGCATTTCTATGTATGTCCCTTGATACTATGATTTCCTATTATACAGATTTCTACATGTTTACCCATGAAACAGTACAATAATCGAAATATTCATAAAGGAAAGCGGGTAGTACACAAAAACCCAGATGTGGACATTGAAAAGTATTGCATATTATTTAAAATCTGTACTTTGCTCGTGATTTTACAGTGTTGCCATTTTCTATCAGTATGCTGCAGTGGCTGCAGTCAGTTCCATGATGTCTAGGGATCATCAACATAACCAGATCTGCTGCCGATAAACGAAGGCGGTAATGTTTCGCCATCCCGTACAATCACCACAGCCATGGATCAGCTCTGTGTCCTTGGCTGGGCCATGCAAAGTGGCCAAACTATATGCGTGTGTGTGTGTGTGTGTATATATATATATATATATATATATATATATATATATATATATATATATATATATATATATATAAATCTTTGTGTGTATGTATGTATGTATGTATGTATGTATGTATGTATTTCCGTCCTTCATGAGTTCGCGAACGGTCCAACCGATTGAGATGAAATTTTCTACACGTTTTCCTTTCATTGCTGTGCAACCAAATGTGATAGTTTTATCTATCAGCTATCAGCTATTACCTTCCTAAAATTTAATTTTGTAATTACATGACTGAACATAAGAAAATATAAAAATATATGACAAAAAGGGATATAACTTTTAGTATAATTGTTATATCTTAAGTTACGTCCCCTGAGTTTAAATGAGTTGATTGACAATGAATTAAATGAGATGCTCCACATAGATAGATAGATAGATAGATAGATAGATAGATAGATAGATAGATAGATAGATAGATAGATAGATACATAGATAGATACATAGATAGATACATAGATAGATACAAAGATAGATAGATAGATCCCCGCCAGAGCCTGGGCGAAGTCGGGCCGGGCAGCTAATATTTGGGCAGCTATATTCAAGGGGACTTAACATAAGAAAAGTTATTTCAAGGGTCATAACTTTTAATAACATCACTATTATTTTATGTATAGATTGTTGCATTGTTTTCACAGATTTATAAACTCTTTTCTATAGTTATTTACAGGCATATGAGTTATAATATATAGCGATATAATCTTTAAGGCATTTTCATAATAATTATCATAAAAGTAATGCATCTATTTAAATAGTGAAAATTTTCTAACACATCTTTTAACACACCTGTTAAAATACTGTTAAAACGCGGGTTTCCCCCCCCCCCCCCCCAAAGATTTATAAACTCTTTGTCTATAGTTATTTACAGGCATATGAGTTATTATAAATAATGATATAATCTTTAAGGCATTTTCAAAGTTTTCATAAAAATAATGCATAATGCATAACATTGTAACCCATCTTTTTCTGCTTAAAGAACTTATCAACTGTCATGTCGGTGATTAAAAACAGTTTTCATTAAAAATAATGAATGGTGTGTGGAAGGACATTCTTTTAAGTTACTGTGCGCCAGGAGCTGGGCGAAACCACGCCGGGTCAGATAGATAGACAGACAGACAGATAGTCGGGAACGGGAGCTTATTTGACTACTTATATGAATTAAATGAGATGCTCCCCACCAGGGACTGGGTGAAGCCGGGCCGGGACAGACAGACAGACAGACAGATAGACAGACAAACAGATAGTCGGGAACGGGAGAGCTTATATGACTACGTATATGAATTAAATGAGATGCTCCCCACCAGGGACTGGGTGAAGCCGGGCCGGGACAGACAGACAGACAGATAGACAGACAAACAGATAGTCGGGAACGGGAGAGCTTATATGACTACGTATATGAATTCAATGAAATGCTCCCCACCAGGGACTGGGTGAAGCCGGGCCGGGACAGACAGACAGACAGATAGACAGACAAACAGATAGTCGGGAACGGGAGAGCTTATATGACTACGTATATGAATTCAATGAAATGCTCCCCACCAGGGACTGGGTGAAGCCGGGCCGGGTCAGACAGACAGACAGACAGATAGACAGACAGACAGATAGTCGGGAACGGGAGAGCTTATATGACTACTTATATGAATTAAATGAGATGCTCCCGACCAGGGACTGGGTGAAGCCGGGCCGGGTCAGCCAGACAGACAGACAGACAGACAAACAAGCAGACAGACAGACTGATAGATAGATAGATCCCCTCCAGGACCTGGGCGAAGCCGGGCCGGGTCAGCTAGTATATATATATATATATATATATATATATATATATATGTATATATATATATATATATATATATATATATATATATATATATATATATATATATATATATATATATATATAACTCCCTCTGTTCATGTGACAAATGTCTACCTGGCACCGAGCTTGCACATCTCGGTCGGCAACATTTTATGTTACAAACTATGTACTATAACTACAAATCTTTATGTTCGGTTATGTTCAGAGTGTGTGTTATAATCATTATCCTTATATTCGGCTACGCTGTCTTCAACGTTTAATGCTCTCAATCAATCAAGTGCCGTCTCAACAAGGAACGTTGGCTGCAATGGATCAACACAACTGTTTGTTCCTTGCCCTGACTGTACATTATGTCAGGATGCTGTTCGTCCATCCTTTAATGTTATCTTCCCTCTTTTATCCTTGTCTACCTCTTGCTCGCTTGCCCCCAATCTTGCCCTCCAGTATGGTTTTTATAAGAGTATCATGTCTTTTAACGTGGCCAAATTATTTCACTTGCCTCCTCTTTATTTCTTTTATCACCTCCCTCTTTATCACTCGTTGTTTTAGAACCTCTGCACCCCCCCCCCCCTCCCCCCCTTATGAAATACGAAACTTCATCTGTATATCCACATCTCAAGGGCCTCTGTTCGACTTTCTAGTCGCTTGTTCAATGTCCAGGCTTGGATATACGTAGCATATGGCAATTCACATTTGTAATGCGTTGTTAATCTCTCTAGATGTTAGCACTGATTCCATGTCGTTGAAAGCATTGTTCGCAATTAATATTCTCATTTTGATTTCAATTTCACTTCTGCCATCATTGGTTATCATATGTCCAAGACAGAAGCGTATTACTTGTTCTAGTATCTATGTGTTTACTGTGGTGTTCATTGACGACATTTCCTTTTCATTGATAATGATCATAGTTTTCGTTTTTGGAGGTTAATATCCAAGCCATATTCTGAACAATTCTTAAGGAAACTTAAGGAAACTCTTTATAAAACTGCCGTAAGGGTTTATGGCACTGTGAATCATAAGAGGCAGGACTGGTTTGTGGCAAACAGTCAGACGCT
This sequence comes from Cepaea hortensis, assembly GCA_963921405.1. Classification (NCBI taxonomy): domain Eukaryota; kingdom Metazoa; phylum Mollusca; class Gastropoda; order Stylommatophora; family Helicidae; genus Cepaea; species Cepaea hortensis. The sequence continues at coordinate 300,447 of CAWUFQ010000008.1, read as the reverse complement.
GCAGTCCTTGATTGATAAGAAGAAGATAACGCTCTTAAGAAACAAGGAAAGACCAACGTGTAACACTCTTGAGTGAGTTAAAGCAAGCTAGGAAGGATGTGCAAAAGGCTGCCAGGCAGTATGCAAATGATTATTGGATCAAGTTATGTGAGTCCATTCAAATCGCAAGTGATAAGGGAAATATCAGAATCTTGTATGAAGGAATAAAGAAAGCCGGTGGTCCAATGATCAAAAGAAGTGCGCCATTGAAAACCTTGACTGGAGAAATCATAACTGATAAGAAACAGCAGATAGACAGATGGGTAGAGCACTATTTAGAGCTTTACTCAAGTGAGACCAAACTAGAGGATGATGCCCTCAACGCCATAGAGGCTCTACCGACTCTTGACAACATAGACACACTTCCCACCAAAACAAAAGTTAAATGTGCTATAAATGAACTTGAATCTGGCAAGGCTCCAGGTAAGTATGGGATTCAAATAGAGGTTATCAGGAGTGGGAAAGACACTCACTCTACAGATCCACCAGCTAATAGAGCTATGCTGGCGAGAAGGACAAGTCCCACAGGATTTCAAAGATTCAAGCATCATAACACTGTACAAGAACAAGGGCGATCGGAACTTCTGCAACAACTCTAGGGGTATCTCACTTCTGTGTATTGTTGGAAAAGTATTTGCCAGAATTGTTCTGAGCAGACTTCAAGTCCTAGGAGATCAAGTCTACCCCGAATCACAGTGTGGCTTTCGACAGAACCGGTCTACCATTGATATGATATTCTCATTGCGACAAATGCAAGAAAAATGACGTGAACAGAATCAACCACTGCTTATTGCCTTCATCGACCTCACAAAGGCATTTGATTTGGTCAGTCGTAAGGGTCTGTTCAAGGCACTAAAGAAGATTGGCTGCCCACCAACTCTTCTGTCCATTGTGGAATCATTCCACACAGGCATGAAGGGTATAATCAAGTTTGATGGTGCAACTTCTGAAGAATTTGAAATCAAGAGTGGAGTTAAGCAAGGTTGTGTACTAGCTCCCACCCTCTTTGGAAATACGTTTCACTTCTACTGAAATATGCCTTTCCTGATCATTAGGGCGAGAAGTACAGAACTGTAAAATGTAGAAGGAAAAACAATATCAAGTAACTGTTCTTGTATTAATGCAATCTTGAAATAATCTTACTTACTCCCCGCCCCCGCGGAAACCATAATTCCCCCCCCCCCTTGGGGGGAGGGGAAATTCCCCACCGGTTGAGAACAAGTGATCTAGAGTATATGTCACAGGATACTGAAAGGTTAGCGATCCTACAATAAATCTAAAACAGAAAATTACTTGTATTGCACGAGGCTGGGAAGTACTGACCTTTGGATCAGAAAAACAAGCGAGCACTTCGGTCTTGAGGTGAATACAAGTCATTGACTCCAAGATCAAAAGAGATATCGCGTGTTATTTGGATGACGGACGACGGAAAAACGGCGATTTCAAAACCTTTGAACACGGACAACTCGCGATAAAGTATTTCACTAACCTTTGAAGTGGGAAACGGAGACTCCCGATCACGCCGTATCACAGCCTTTTGTAGTAACGGAGACGAATATCTGTGGTCGGAAGAAACGAGTAGATAATCATCGATGTCCCGAAATGACCGTGCATCAAAGGAGAAATTCGGTTGTTATTGAACAAAGATAAAGAGGACAGGGGGAGAAATTGGTGGAATAAGCCAGGATAGCCGTACAGAGCCAGAGTATTAATAGTCTGGATATTCTAGGTTAATTTAGTGTGCTACTAGTCTTCCACGAGAGAAGTGGTGATTTATTCTTGAGAAATTATTGAAAGGGAGTTACGATGTTTCAAGTTGGATGAAACCGACGAGCATTTGTAGTTATGTGCAATAGTATTCCCGATTCAGCCGAGGATAGTTATAAGGTAGTTGTGGTGTATAGTAGAAATCTAGCATAGTGAACTGGCGTGTGTAACCGTAATATTGAGTGTCGGTCAAATTTAGCTGAGAAGTGACTTAGTGGATTGAGTAAGGTGTCAGGACGCTCGATAGTATGAGTACTAGTATAATAGAGGATAGGAGATTCTAGTATAGATGGTTACTGGGATTTCTGAGCTATCCTATGACATTTCCTTCTTTTACCTAGTCTTAGGTTATGGTTATAATTCCTATGTCTTATGTCAGAGGTCAGTTCTCTAAATCTATAGAAGTAATAACTAATAACGGCCATAAGCCTACTCTCACTTCTAATGAGTTTGAGTTAGGTTGATAGCACCCGATATTGTCTTTTCGACAGGTTCCCATGAACAAAGAAATAGCAACACTCCTGAAAAGAAAGAATGGACTCTAATCTGGTACAGTGATAAATATCGGCCAGATTGAAGTCTGATATCATACATACAGGTCAGCATGTTCTCGAATTTACGGATACCTATAAGGCAGTCTGACTAAGAGATTTACAGAAGAATAAAGTCAACTCCACATAGAACGGATTAGCAATATGGTTCACAGGACCATAAGATAAATACAAACAAACTGTAATACCAGAACCTTTCCTATGAGGAATAGAACATACTTGAACTTTCATACAAACAGTGTGTCAGTGGAATATATACGCAGGGTTGTGATTAGTCCTACATCCCTAGACACTAATTCATTAACTATATCGTATGTGTAAACATTCCCTGGATGTTAAGAAAAACATTCATAATATTGGATATTTCACCAGGAAAGACACTATCTACTAAAAATACGCAGTGGTGAACAAACTGTTTAAATCTAACGTTGTCAAGAGTATTGTGAATTGATCAACATCGTTCAGACAGACACTATACTGGGTGAGCGTAAACAAGTTCTTTGCTGTGGTGACATTATCTGGCCGTTGTGTGATGAACACAGTGAGATGAATCTTGGACTGTCAATCTTATCTCACCTACACGATAGAACACACCAACACCGTCTTTACATACACTCTACACACACCCATGACACTTTTTATTCAATAAATATGTTAGTATTTATTGGAGGACAATGTTGTGTGGGTATGTTCTGAAGGAAAGTGAAGAGGGGTATGGCATAGCGATACTAGAGAGAGAGATAGTGAATAGAAGATTGGAACGGGGATGTGTAGACAAAGGTCTGGCAATAGACCCAATATTGGAAAAAGGGAAGTTGAAGTGTGCTTGTTGATTCTACTGTTCCCCCCAGAGACGACAAGCGACAGTATACATGTTTAACTAAGGGACACAAATTGTAGATTAAGCAGCAAGGAAGATAAGACCCTTGTTGTGCATGCATGCAATATTTCAACCTGTTGAATGACTGATATATTTTGAAACTAATAACTTTTAATTTTTTGCAATCCATGCAAATTCTTTGTAAAGTTGAAGAGCAGTTTAGTATAAGTGTCCAATGTGTTTAGATTAGAAATATGTTATTATACTTATTGGGTTATATTAACAATTTAATACTTAACGTCTAGTATTCGTTTAATTACTATGGTTTGTTTCACTTTAGTTCAGATATTTGGCTGGCACATACATTTGTGCCTTACAATAATATAACTTATGTAAAATAATACATTATTAGGGCATGTTAGCATAGGCGGTCATCAGGATGATACTCATTAGACTGGGGATATAGCTTAATTCCCCTAAACACCCCTTGAATAATATACACTATCTGAGATCGAAAATAACCACTTCCGCCAGTTTGAAAAACGGATAAGCATATGTGAATGCAGATGTATAAATGCATTTCATCTAACTAATGAGATCAAATAATTGTTGTATGACCCTCTTGGAGCTCACATTCTGTGCAAGACTGGGGTTGAGTATAGTCAAACCGATAGTTCACATAAGTGTTAGAAAATAAATATGTGCGGACATAATGTTATTCCGATATCTGGAAACCTCATGTTTCCGAACGCCATTCCTTATGTCGCACGTTGTGTGTAAGGCAGGAGAAGAAATTGAGAGTGTGTACATACGTTGTACCTATATTTTAAATAGCTACACCGATTATTATTATGCGTATTTTGTGGATGAACCGATGTGTATATATGGAAACTGTCGACAGCATATTTCATTGTTTTGACCACCTTGAATGTCATAAATAAAAACCGGCAATTGCCTGAATAGAGTGTTAGAAGAAATAATATGTAGAAAATGTTGCTCCCACGCAGGTAAAGGCAATATTACCAGGCAATTTAAATAACATCTACATTATCTTCAACACCATCCAGTGCCATGCCGAAAAGAATGACATAGAGTTCTGAAAGAACAGCGCAAAAACTATGTGTTTTAAGACTGGATTTGGGAAGTAAAGGATTCAAAGGAAATAAATGAGAAATCCTATAGCAAGACTAATAGAACGTCGAAGCCACCTTGAAGGATTTTTTTACCTTTTTATTTGGGGGTGGGGGTGGGATGGGAATTGTTTTAAATCCTTGTAGCAACGCCACTGATGGATATGTTAATTTATAAGGTGTCGCCAACTTGTTCATAAAGTACAGGTTATAATATAGATTCAAGGGGAATTGTTTTTGTAGGTAGTTATGATTGATAGCGTCTTTTCAGTGTTTTGTGCTGGTGAATGAAGCTACTTTGTGTGTGACGACTCAGTGCTAGATCATCTACTCTTCTCATCCGTGTGTGTGTTCGCATACTATTGAACTTCTCATTCAGATATTGACGTATACAATCGAACACTACAGACAAATGCATTCTTAAATCGAACATTAATAATGAGTTGTCCCTAGCAAATAACCAGATCTCTGCACTCAAACTAGTCAATGTAATTAACTAGCTTTCAAAGCTACGCAAATCGCAATGAATGATTATCGTTAGTTGCAAACAGTTGTACACTAGCATGTTAGCCCCTGATGCAATAATGTGTAGTTCTGAGTTCCAAGAACCCCACGAAGAAAAAACTTGTCGTGTGTATAGGGCAGATGCAAACTAGTTCACGAACTAGTTGTAGACGTACACCATTTCCAAAAATGTATGCATCAAAACATCGTGATTACCTCTATTGTATGCTCACTCTACACACAACGTTGCGACCACAGGCGGCCTTTTCTCTAAGACTTCATGCATACCATACAGTGGACATTGGTGAACAGACCAAGTAAGGTTAAGATAAGCATGTGTTTTACACCAAATTATCGTATTAGAAAGAATAGTTAGGTAAAACATGTTACATGTTTGTCGGCTGAGAATTATTGCAGCAGAACACCTCAATCGGCGGGTTGTCTTTGCTTGTATCAAACATAACTGAAGAGTTAAAGCAAACATCAACGACAGCGGTAATCCACTTGTTTATCGAAGACGAACATCGATACCATTCGCTTCTTCGTATCATTAACAAATCTCTGTTTTTGTTTTCCTTTGAACCACATTATTGTTTGGTAGGCTGACGGTAGGTACATTTCATGTCATTATTATCATTGTACCACAACCACATGTCATGTCATTATTATCAATTTACCAAAGCCACATTTCATGTCATTATTATCATTGTACCACAACCACATGTCATGTCATTATTATAATTGTACCACAACTACATTGTCAGGAACCCATACCCTGTAGGACAGGGACAAACCGGAAACAGGAGAACAGGGCAGATAGCCTGGCGTCCTACAATGGATTACCGAGTGCAAGTCAACTTACAACGAGGCTAAGGCCCGTGGTCACCGCACCACACCACACCGCACGGGTCTCACGAACTCTGTGCAGCCGTGAACTGGTCAAACGTTCCAGTGTTGGTCAGATGGGTTCAGGACAGCGAGACAGACAGACATAGGGCAGTGATAGTGTTTCTTGAGCGTTGAGATATGATTGTAATATCGATGGCGTGATTGAGTTGCGAAGCGAGCTGTGTTTGAGCGGAGACAGTGTGAGAGTTATGTTAGGCATTATATTGTATTATTTCTCATGAATGATTATAATTCTATGATAATGATGTTGTACAAGTTGCTAGTTGCCGAAAGCGCAACTTCTGTGAGTTTGCCCATGTGAATCGTTTTGTGAATAAACGGGCTAAAACTATCGTTGCCGTACGTAAGAGTGTAATTATTGAAAACATGTAATTGTTTCACCTTTGTCGTGAAATGCCAGCCAATGTATGTCTGAGTAAGACTCTGACAGGGAGTGACCGTGGGATTTCTCTGTGTGTGTGTGTGTGTGTGTATGTGTGTGCGTGCGTGTGTGCGTGCGTGTGCGTGTGCGTGCGCGTGCGCGTGCGTGTGTTTGTGTTAAAATACATTATGTGACATAAATGTCACCCAATTTTATTTTTTTTTAAATTCATGTTTTCCTGTAAAATTCCGAATACAACAAATGCGTTAATATACACATATGCGATAATATTACATTCTTGGCATGGCGCAATTACATACACATTACTTGATGATGATGATGATGATGATGATGATGATGATGATGATGATGATGATGACGACGACGACGACGATGACGATGACGACGACGACGACGATGATGATGATGCACGGTGTTTTCACGGGTCGAGAGGTGATTCAGCGCAGGAAAACAGACAGAGCGGGGCGTCAGCGGGCAAGTACACGTGAAATACATGTATAAAAACTCACCCGGGGAGGGGGGAATTATGAGGAAGTGTGGAACACACAGAAGTGACAATTGCTGATCCACCGAAGAGGAAAGAAATTCGGAGGTTGGACAGCGAGTATTTGTGTATAAATAAAAGAACCAGCAGTAGCTGGAAAGGGGAAACATTACTTCAGACCACAGCCAGATTCGGTGCGTGTTAATGTTTACAAAGAAATGGTGTGTAAGCAGTGACCGGCTGATGTGAGTTCGGTGAAGATTGTGGGTCTCCACGGGGCTAGAGGTCAGCCGTGTTGGGACAACAAAGATTGTAGTACACTGATGTACTGAAACTGAGGTGACCTTGGGAGACAAGGCTGTGTACAAGGGTAGGCGTTGCCAGTAGTGGGTTGTGCTCAATATTTAAATTTCAAATACCGAAACAACCAAATAATCAATATCGTTATCGGTCCAGAAGACCAACTCCCGCATCTTAGCACCATCTTCCTGTGGAGCTGAACTGCAGCTATCCATCGTACAAGGTGAGGGTGCACTTTCAATCTGAGGAGGGTTTGCATCAAGTGTTCTAAGGATACTCTATTGTATGCGTCGTCTAAGTCTATGGCGGCCGCACATGTCTCTTCTCTGACCTGAAATCCTTCGTAAATATTTGCTTGTAGTTAGTTGAAGAACTATACCACTGTGTCAGGCGACAAATAACAACCTAAACGACTGTGACCTAGTTCGCGATTATTGCACCGCACATAAATATGTGCCAGCCCCCCCCCCCCCCCCCCAACAAAAAAAAAAATGCTCTAGAAGTATCGTCAGAAATATTATGCAATTAAACGCGTACATCAGACCTGGAATACTTCCTGCTCATTGAACAAATATTATTGTTAGAAAGCACCTATCAAGTGTTATAAACTTACTCACAGATCTAAGTAATTAAACATTATTTACATTTAAATTAGCTGCATAAACCTAAACAATATATACACCTTGCAAACTGTCATTAATTCTCTATTTTAAAAATAATTCTCTCAATAAAAATGCCTTCACATTTCCTACATCTATATTACTTTGTATTCTCTAATGAGTTATGTAATTCTGTATTTATTGCAATCCCAAAGAAATCAGGAGCCTTGGAATGTGATCAACATCGAATAATTAGTATAATGAGTCACATCACGAAGATTTTGCTAAGAATTATCATGCAAAGAGTTAGGAGGAAAATGCAACCTGAAATAGGAGACAAACAATGTGGGTTTGTAGAATTCAAGGGTACAGTAAATGCTGTGTATATACTGAGAACCGTAATCGAACGTTCTATAGAAGTAAACAAAGATCTACACCTTTGCTTCATTGACTACACAAAGGCTTTCGATAAAGTGAGACATGTCAACATGATAAGGATGCTTGAAGATTTACAAATTGATGGAAAAGACCTTGGACTTGTAAAAAAACATATTTTGGAAACAACAAGCTGCCATAAGAGTTGATAATGAAGTGGGTCAATATCAGCCTATTAAGAGAGGTGTGAGACAGGGATGTGTAATGTCTCCAGATCTGTTGTCCCTGTTTGCCGTCTCTATTAAGTAGGGTGCGTACATTCCAAGTTCCGATTGTTAAGGGAATATACTTTGCTCTTTTAGCTTTACCTGTTTTTACTTTGTTTGTATGTGGACCGCAGTATAGGGTACCCACCAATCGCGGCTAGCTGGTTAGCTAATGATGGAGCAGACAATGTTTAGGGCACCTTTTCTAGCCCCTCCGTCATGCTATGGAGGTGAACAGTGTGTTCCTATAGAGGCTTGCTCAGTCGCTCGGGGGCTACCGAATCTCACTTCTGCTCCGGTCAGTAGAAGATTAAAATTTGGCCAGAGCCGCCTGTGGCCAGGTCTGCATACTCCAAGATCCCTACGACTTTAGCGGTGGTGATAACAGTGGGCAGTGAGATGCCGATCACAGGAGCTATGAACAAGAAAGTACAACAGCCTGAAAGATTCATTACAAGAATCACTCAATGCTCAAGATGACAGAGGACCGTCTACAGCAGTACAAAATGCCGCAGCAAGACAGAGATCTGCCGATACTGCACCTAACACCAGGCCTTCAAGGAATGTCCGCTGGCCAAATAGGACAATGACTTCCGAGCGTCCAACGACAAAATAAAGTGTGCCAGCCGCTACACTGACGCTGATGTCACACTCGCTGTCTATTCTCGACATCCTTCTCCCGATGTAACGGTATCTCTGTGTAACGATTCATTAAAAATACCATGAGCCAATGTTCTCCACCAGGTCTCCTGCCATTCCCCACACATGACGGTTAGTGTTTTCAGCTTCTGCCATTCCAGACCTGCTTCTCTTAAACCAATGTCCCTTGGTATTATTTAAGTGAACTGTGACAGCGGTGGCATGGGGGAATATTATCAGCAGAGTTGATCCAGACCATCACAGAACGATATCTGTGGAGAGACATGAACGGCTACGACAGTTGGCAGGACACATGATGATGCTGACGATGGTCACTTATTCCTTCGTTCACTCAGATCTACATCATGTAATGCTGCTTTTTATTCACATACCCACAGCAGGTTCGTCAGCCAGGACTATTTTCTTCAAAGAAAATAGTGTGGGTGCCAATTGCTACTACCTCACTTGGGTAGGAGTTGAAAGGCACCGGCACAATTGTACATTAGCATGGTGGTCCCTGGTGCAATAATGTGTTGTTCAGTTCCAAGAACCCCACGAAGAAGAACATGTCGTCTTTATAGGGCAGGGTAATCTAGTTCAATATCTAGCTTCAGACCTACACCGTATCCAAAACCTTTGCACGAAAACATGGTAGTTACCTCTATTGTGTGCTTAATCTACATGCACAGTTGCCATTATAGGAGGCTTTTTCTCTGAACCTCCATACATACCATACAGTGGACAGTGATGTACAGACCAAATAAGGTTTACAACAGAGATCCGGCTTGTTACCGTATTAGAAAGAAAACTAAGGTAAAACATGTTAAATGTTTGGCGACTGAGAGTCATTCCAGTTGAACACCTCAAACGGCGACTTGTCTTTGCGAGGATCAAACGTAACTGCAGGGCTAAATCAGCGCCTGCCGTAACCACTTGTGTATACAAGACGAACATCGATACCATCTGTTTCTTTACGCCATTAAACTTCTCTATGACCATATTTTCATCAGTAGGCACATGTATATGTTTCTGCCAAAAATATTGACTTAATATACCTATTACAGCTGCAATTGATCGGATATTGCACTGGACACATTAACCCATACGTAGACTGCACTTTGTTTGAGATATTATCTGCCACGTGAAGTCACATACATAAAATATAAGATCACCATTTCCGAAATTACTTTAGTGGCTTTTGTTCATGAAGGCACTCTACTTTCTTAGTTGTGATGCTATCTTGTCTTCAAACTACCTATTTTCGTTACACAGCCTTCATTTATACTCCAATAAAATATTATTCTACTTTGTCTCCCTTGTTGATTTATATCATAATTGTTATTATGTCCCTTGAAACGATCATTTCGTATTTTATATACTTCTACATGTTTATCTGCCGGTCTCTCTGGCTGTGGGGTTACAACACTTTCTCTCTGTAATCCCGTTTATCACGCAGAGTCTCGCAGCGGAGCGAGAACTGAGGTGGTTCGACCCCCGCTCGTGACTTGCGGATACTGAGCCGGCCGCTCAGAAAGCAATGGCAAACTACTGAGCGTAATCTTGCCAAGAGATCAACAGACAGCTGAAAGATGAAAAAAAAAAAAAAAAAAAAAAAAAACATGTTTATCTACAAAACATGACAATGATTAAAACGATTTGCAATATTTATATGGCGATGAAAAAATCTGGCAGCACAGAATAACAGGGGTGAGTATTGACAATTGCAGCACATTATCTTAAGTCTGTACTTTGGGGTTGTATTTCCTGCGTTTGCCTTCCTCCACTATTATACTGCACGGATGGTGGTCAATGCAAAAAAGTGTCTCAGGATCATCATCATGATCATATACCATGCCGATACAGGTGGGCTTCATGTTTCGCCATCTCTTACGATCACCAGAGTCACGGCCATGAAATGTGTTCCAGCTATATATATATATATATATATATATATATATATATATATATATATATATATATATATATATATATATATATATATATATATATATATATATATATATTCCACTCTGCATTCCCATTGTTCTTTGCCCTTCAAACTAGTAAGTTGTAACTAATTTCATTAGATTATCTTGTCTCGTAGAGTGGAAGAAAAGCTGTAATGTTGGCGTCTATTTTCTCAAATTAGTGTACGATGTTTATTTGATTCTTATAGGTCTTGGTCATTAGATGTTCTGTCTTTCCGTATCAGTCTGGCCATTGTCCACGTTTCAGAGCCATTCAAACATACATGTTCTAATTGTAGCACGTCAACAATCTTTTTCTTATTGCATTTGACATATTTCTATTGGTCACTATGCATTCCATCTTGCAAAAGGTTACCATTGTCATTGTTATTTTTGTCGTACTCTCTTCAAAGCACATCCCATAATATATTATAACTGTTCTAAGATAGTTGTACCCATTACCGTGCTTATGAATGCTGTGAAGAAATCTGTTACTATCACGTCTGCTGAATGTCTTCATGTCATCATTTCCATGTGCCATCCTCTTCAGGAGCTTTACCGATAGACTATTGGAAACTCCACTCATAAGTATTAAGATTTTTTTTTAAAATTCTAATTAAACATTATTTTGTTAGAAATTTGGCCCGGTCTCCATTAAATCAGTGAGTGCGTGGAAATTTTATTCCTATCTAGATTCTATTCTGATCATTGTGCGTGTGATTGTCTGCGTTTTATTATATCGCTCATTGTATATGTGGTTATCCAGAAAGAATGAATGATATGAGCCTAAAACGCCATGCTATGTTCGTAACAGAGAATCTATCTCCTTGGATCCTGTTATGCTTGCTTGTGTTCGTTGGCTTCCAACGTAAAGTCCTGTATGTCGGATGAAGGCATCCTGTTGTCCAGCATCAGTGTGATGTCATACAGGACCTGAGGTGTGCGTGAGTATCCGTTGTCCCATGTCTGGCTTATTGTTCCGGCTTATGGTTCCTCGCCGTACAGGCAGACACTCTCCGACTTCGGAGGAATCGTCGATCCTACTGACTTTAGCCAGGACCCCGAAGGAACCTGTTGCCCAGGACGCTCGACGAGGACGCGTCAGTAGGTCTTGGCCAGTATATAACCCGATCTTGGTGCCTTGGAAACACATCTGCGTCCCGATCCTGTTTTAAATATTACTATTTGACAGTATGTTACATTCTGACCTTTCTCTCTTCTTAGAAACGAACATAAGCTCTGTCTTCTTACAATTTAATTATAATACTAGTTGTTCACTGTGCATAATAAACGTATCTACAAAATGTTGCATATTGTGTTCGTTGTCTGCAGTCAAAACAGTACCATCTGCATATCTAATATTTTCACATTTATGTCCCCAACGGAAATTCTCTAATTTCTTCTAAATGTGTAATAACATGTTCATTGTTCAGCGGGCGACAAGTGAGGTGAGGATGTTGATCTGGAGACATTACACATCTCTGCAGCACATCTTAGTAGTATTGTATGAGCATTTGCCATATGTTGTACTTTGCCGCACCGCAAAAATCGATAACATATTTCCTTATGTAACACTGGAAAGCTGACACCGATTACGTCACAAACTGGAGCCTCAATTAAGAAAACTATTGTATGAACACTCGATTTATTTTCTTAAAGTGACGGTTATGTTGTATTATTGCATTCTTTGGGGGTGGTTTAATTAGTATAATAATCTGTGTAGGTATGTTTAAACAACAACATATATTTAGACGACACAACAAACATGGCAGTGAAAACATCAAGAAATAAGACAGTGTTAGCGATGCAAATCATGCACATCTAGCAGAATAAGTTTTATTTTCTCAAAGGGGGGGGGGGGGGTGAGCATGGTAGAATGATGGTGTAATGTCCGCCCTGTAGTGAGACATCGATTCTTCTTGCTTGATGTGAAACCAATATTATGTCTCGCCATCTATTCTAACCCCAACTTGTTGGTATAGAGAGAACATTTCTATAAGGTATACTACTTGGGGTGGACAGTCCAAATCCCTCATTATTTCTCATAGTTACTAATGTTGTACACAAACATATGCCTTCATATATTCCACACATCATGAGAATAGATTTATATTAAAATCCTCTACATTCTCTATCAGTACACGCATGCCTAAAAGCGGCTTGAACTACGATAGTCTCTTCTTCCATTTTCTTCTGGAATGTTCCCATTATAATTTTAATAGTACCTTACTTGCATGACTGAGCATGGCTACAGTTTTATGGATGGTGCATAATTTCAGGTTGCCCCTTTTTTTTATATTGGAATGAAGATAATTATCTCCTATTCTTCTGGCCATATACATTTTGCCCATATCGTTTTACAAATTGCGTGATAGACATGCATGCTTTCTTCTCCTCCCTCTTTAATTAGTTCAGCTGTTATCTCGTCACATCCTGGTGATTTTTCATTCTTCAGGTTGCTTAATGCCCATACAATTTCATATAATGAGTCTCACGATGTTCTTAATGATAATCGAGAGAGATGGTCGTTGTCTAGGTTACAATGCTCCTTGTATGTCAATTCGGAGTGTAAGTTGAGCTAGCCACCTGTCTTACAATACAACTCCCCCCCCCCCCCGGCAGTACACATCAACCAGTCAGTGAACAAGATTGAGTTGGCGCACATAATCTGTTAATACGAAATCAACACGGACACACGGAACATATTTCTATATCCAGAAAACAATATAATCCACAGAATATATATATCCTCCTCACAACTTAACACGCACACATCACTGCCTTCTCAAGGCCTGCTTAATCATTACACGTGTTCCACCCAAATCTGTCATCTGTCAATGACACATAAAAGAAAAACCAGTCTAACAAACAAATCTGCAGAAAGTTTTACAGGTACCAAAGTAACATCACCATACAACTATCATGCAGACAAACAGCATGCAGATAAGACCACGCAAACAATTAATTATAGACAAAATCAAAACAGTAAACGACCGCATACGAACAAACCTATTTATAGCAAAAACAGAAACAGCAAACGATGGTTCTCAACACCCATCGGCACGAAAATAATCAACAAAGTTGAAACAAAGTCACCACTTATCAGTTTGACAAACAAACACAGCAGCGTCTCGAAAACACACAACGCAACCAATAGGACAAAACACTCACATTCACCAAATATTAGAACTGACATAGGAAAACTACTGACGCTTTTGCTACTTTTGCTATCCACACAACATGCAACAACACTGCTTATTTTATCAAAATATATCTCTTACCACAATCTTGAGAACAAACCAACTATCCATCATAATCACCATCTCACTCATGTATCAGTCAACATTGCGCCATACCAAAAATAGAAAACCCAAAGTACAATTCATTGATCTCTATTGGTGCGAGATTGTTCATATATTTCTGAGTTATGGCTATTGTAAATTCATTTCCACTCTTACATTGTTTAGGACTATTATTACATCTATAATAAGACAATTGTATATTACTTGGATTTCTAAGAGTATCAGTTTAGAAGATGCAATTTGTAAATTGAAATCCATTTTTTCTAATCCATCCAGCCTGCGGTTACCAAATTTAAAATCTCAATTTATATTAAAAACAGATGCCAGTACTATCGCCATTGGAGGCTGCCTAATGCAGAGGTATGAAGGAGTTGATCATCCTATCCTGTATGTGAGTCGAAAGCTGAAACACGCTGAGGCAAAATACTCGACAGCTGAACTCGAAGCATTAAGTCTGGTTTATTGTGTTCTAAAACTACAGAAATTCCTACGAGGCGGCCACTTCCTAGTACAGACAGATAATTCGACATTGCTGGTCATCAAAGATAGTAGACCGAAGAATAACATAATCGCCTACTGGTCTCTTATTTTGCAAGATTTCAGTTTTGAGATCCAGCATATTAAGGGCTCTAATAATGTTATACCTGATATTCTATCAAGATTACCGAAAACATCAGCTGAGTAACGTCAACTACTCAACCAGTATGCCATATTATAAGCTGTGATAGTATTTTTAGTAGGACGCCTAACAGTCAGTGTATCGGTACACTCACCAGAATACTGCAGCTTACGTACCTACAGCAGACCCGACGTTATTATACTGTTTCAAACCAAAGGTCTTCGAAGCTAAGTTTATTCACTACTGAAGGAACCACCAATCAGTTACATCCAACAGACATAGAGAACATTGCTATTACTTAATATGAACTCATCACCAACTATAGAATGAAACAGGTCAGTGGACATGATTCGATCTATACGTCACTATTAATGCGACATAGTTGAAAGAACCACACTAACTGTGACAGATTTACTTCTATGTATTAACTCGGACAAGACCATCTACACGCGTCGGCAAGGAACGACAACACGAGGATCATCGATGGAATTAGTTAGTTTAATTAGTTAAATGTTAAATTAATGTATATATTATTACCTGTTTAAAATTTATTAACATGTCAATTTTTCGATACATTTTTTCAATTATATATATTTCACATAAAATACGTTGAACAGGATATCAACGGAACAGTTCTATATAAAGATTTCGTTTAAACCATTAACTTTTGCTAAATCACGTTAAACCATGTTATAAACTAATGCAGTATTGTGGGTACAATCAGTACCCATTTGTCACACTACAGTTTTCAAACTTCGCCAAATTTTTCGAAGGGCGACAACCTGTACCTTAACTTAACTTGTCAATTTTAACGAATAGGATGCTTGAATGAAAGACGAATGAAACAGAGCGTGAATGAAATAAATGAAGGAATGATGTACATAGCGTACAAATTGTACGCACAACTAGTTAATTGTCATTTGTTTGCGTCTGATGTAAAATGTAACACTTGTCTAAAGATTGTTATACATGTTTAGGTAAACTACAAGATATGTAACAGGGTTAGGATAAGAATCACTGCTCGAATATCCAAGTCATGAATTACACATATCGGGTAACTCAAGACAACGGAAACTCATGCTGGTGACGCTTAGAGAAATATTAAACACCACAAACAACACACACACACGTACCACACACTATAAACACATCAATTTACAAACACATTCACAATACTTTACAAAAACAGTTAACTTACATACACATTTATAGACTAACAAAAGGGAGGTTAGTACACACTAACAGGACAACAGGGACACTATTAATTAGTCGATGAAAATAAAGTATTCAGATATTAGGCACTACATGCAACATACGGAAGTAAAAGTGTATACAAGTACACATGAAGGGAAAAGGATTTGCATTTATTCTTAAAGAGGCCAAGGCAATTTGCCTTGATGTAACTCTGTAAAAGAAGTACATTATCCTGTGTACTAAATTGGATACTTGAGAAGGGCGTAGTGTGGAAACACATGAATCGTCAGGATACTTCGGTCTGGGTAGCTAGAATTTAAGAATAGGAAGAGAAGTGAGGCTCTGTAACAATCGCAGAGCATGAGTTGCCAGTGTTATAATACAGATAACTGAATTCCCATCTACTATATTACTATCTCAAAGAAGAGATTTATTCCTGTGATCCCTTGACAGAATTTGTTCAGACTAATTAAAACATTGAAACCCATAAGAGAGGGGGAAGGGAGACCCTGTCAGAGTCTCACAGTCATAGTACAAGGGAAACAATACACGGAAAGAACCAGCTTCCAAAGAAGGGAGATAAGAAAGACCCGAACGTTCGAAGTCTCGAACGTTCGATAACATAGGGGTCGAATTGCCTACTGCTCAATAGACCCAGGCGGAGTTCGCCTAAGGCGTGAAATGCAACTCTCACGAGGTGTGCGAGACACGCCGTGTCCACCGGACACAAGTCGAGGGGCAGACAGCAACTAGACAGCGGACTGAAAGGAGGGTTTAGCTTCTAAGGACAGAACATATAGATATTGGTTTAGAGTCTAGAGATTTTTGTTAATAGACTAATGCTGTGATGTATAAATTATATGATGCTTTGTCGATGTGTATGTAAGATATCATGAAAGAAAGTGCTAGATGACTGTTCATTAGATCTACCTGATATTAAAGTAGATTGATAATGTTTGCACTTGGAGTTATGTTGGATCTTTGATCGCCTGTCTAAATCCGAGTCTTCTACCCCTAGATCTGAGACGTTGACACCAAGTTATATGTTTGGTGACTGAGTGTCATTGCGGATGAACACCTCAAACGTCTTACTCTTACATCTGCTAGGATGCAACAAAACTGCAGCGTTAAGGAAAACATCAGCTACTTCTGTGATCCATTTGTGTATCAACGACAAACATCGATATCATATTTCTTCTTGCCATTAAAATTATCTACGACCATAATTGATATCATTATGAGGCACATCTATGTGTGCCAACCAAAAATATTAATAAACAACGACAGTAATTACTCAATGCAGGTAAGCGGATAGTGCACAAGATATATTGTCTCATAATTAGACAAGACGTCGTTTGAGATATTATCTACCACATGAGGCCGTATCCTGGAAAACTAAGAAATCATCGCTATTACTTAAATTTATTTGAATAACTATTGGTCATAAAGGCAAATATATTTCTTTAGAAACCACGCTAAACATTCTTCAAATTAACAGTTTGCATTACATAACCTT
Source organism: Cepaea hortensis (assembly GCA_963921405.1). Classification (NCBI taxonomy): domain Eukaryota; kingdom Metazoa; phylum Mollusca; class Gastropoda; order Stylommatophora; family Helicidae; genus Cepaea; species Cepaea hortensis. The sequence continues at coordinate 283,084 of CAWUFQ010000008.1, read as the reverse complement.
CATGTATACTCCAATAAATTATTCTTGTCTCCCTTGTTGCTTAAAAGGGCAATGTCTTTTTATTTCCCTTGAGACTATGATTTCCTATTATACATATTTATATATTTGTACATATGACACATTACAATGATCGAAACTGGTTGCAATATATTTATAAGGCAATGAGGAAAGTTGGTAGAGCTCAGAATTCCTGCGGTGAATAATGCAAATTACTGCACATTATCTGTGTACTTGTGTTTCTTGTGTCTGCCTTTCCCCTCCAATATTCGGCAAGGATTTTGGTCAGTGTCATTTTGTCTCACGATCGTCACCATGATCAAGTGTCATGCCGATAAACGTGGACGTTCATGTTTCGCCATCTGGTACGATCACGTGAGTTATGGATCAGCTCTGTGTTTCTGAATGGACCATGCCATTTGGCCAAGCAATATAGAAGTTTTCCTCTCTGTCTTCCTCTTGTTTATTTGTCCTTTCAAACTAACCAGGTGCAACCATCTTCTCTAGTTTATTCTAGTATCTTCTCATAGCGTGCCAGTAAACTTTGACTGTCGTCATCTATTTTTGTTTCTAATTATTTCTCTGTTCACATTTAATTGCTGTAAGGCTTGCTCATTGGATGTTCTGTTTTTCCATGATATTCTTTTTCATTTCCTCGGAAACCAGATTTCGGATGCCATTAGATGTTGTTCAGTTTGTCTTATCGTTGTCCACGTTTCAATTTCATCACAAAGTAGATATTCTATGTAGCAATTCAACAATCTGTTTCTCTTTGCACTTGACATTTCTTATGATCAGTATGTATTCATTCTTGCAGTCGGGTACTATAGTCATAGCGATGTTTGCGCTAATGTATTTAAGGCATATCCGAGCATATATTATAACTGTTCCGAAATAGTTGTACCGATTCAGTTGTATAAGAATATTACTATTTGCTATGTATTATATAGTAGCTCTGACTTCAATAAATTAAGAGACCTCATGTTGAGGGACAAGTTAATATCATCTGTGCCAGAAGCCATGTCCATGTTCCTGATCGAGAATAAATGTACATCATTGCCTGAATTGGAGTCCAAAGGCGACACCTATTAAAATGCCCACAGGGATATTTTTGCAGAGGGGCACAACCTGATTTAGATATAGGGGCGGCTGCCAGATTCTCCGGTCAAAGATACAAATGTGCAGCCAACAGAGGCCAACCATGTCTTCAACAGTGGAAAGGTAGAGGGTCGTACCATACAAGGAACCATCCGCAAAAAGATCCACATAAGACCAAAAAGGGGTATATAGTGCAACGCCCACATTGTAAGAGACAACACGAGTCGCTTGAAATGTGCGACAAGAACCCGAACTATGACTCGTACATTAAAAATTTAACAGCGCAGAGAATAAACAAATATGCCCACTACAAAGACAACCTGAAATGTTTTGTATATAATAGTTACGTGCATATAGCCAGGCAGTGTAAAATAAGACAGGTATGGAAAGAAGCCAGCACTGCTTATGTAATCACCAGTAGTGACGCTGACGAGTTTGAAGACACGAATGCACTCACAGTAGAGACAGTCCCTGACAACACACAGTGCGACACTTGTAGAGACTTTCACGAACACTGCAACCTAGTGTGTGGCCATAGCGTGCAGATACATGGAGCTAATGCAGTTAGTATCCAAAATCGCACCCTCTAGGTTCACCAAGCATGGGTTAATGGATCGCCAACAACGTGTGTCAGAGACACTTGCGCATCCATAGTAGGGGTAGACCAGAGACTAGTAGATAGGAAAGACTACACAGGCAGTAGTGTTACTTGCAGAACGTGTGGAGAAAGAGGAGAGATATTTGATATCGCATGGGTCTCCATAAAATGTCCCTATTATGAAGGCAGACTCTGCGCAGCGGTACTGCCTAACTCATGTGCAGGTTTGATGATTGGTAACATCCCACAGGTAATATATTGTACTGAGGAAGAAGCAATACAGTGGGAAATGAGGTGTATGCCAACTAACGCAACTAAAAGGTATAGAAGAGAAATATGAACAGGTCACACCACAGGTTACCAGGACTGACACAAATACAGACAATAGACAACACGCATTAACATTGCCAAAAGGCTTCGCCACACAACAGAAGGACGACCCAACACTACGAGCATGTTTCCAACAAATTGATATACCAGGAAAACAAGGGAAACATGGTAAGTGGAAATTCATGTTAGATTACAACATACTTATCAGACAATACAAAAAGGGATCAGCGCTCGTTTCACAAACCGTGCTGCCGGTAGAATACCGCAGCGAAGCGCTGAAATTGGCGCACGATTCCCCCTTTGCAGGTCATATGGGGATGGTCAGAACAAGACAAAGAATGTTGGCACAATTCTACTGGCCAGGCTATTCTAAAGACATAAGTAGGTACGTTAGATCCTGTCAACTTTGCCAAAGGACTACACCGAAAGGTAAAAATCCTAAGACAAAGGTACAAGAAACAGATCTGGCGTCCCGACCATTCCAGAAAATAGCCGTCGATATTGTGGGACCCCTCAACACGACAACGGACCGAGGGAACAGGTTTATCCTAACCATGATAGACCTGTGCACTAGATGGTCTGAAGCAATTCCCCTAAAATCCATCAACTCTAGATCCATTGTAGATTCATTTTTGTTCTTGTTCCGTAGGATAGGTTTTCCATCATGTATACTATCCGATAGAGGTAGTCAATTCATTTCTGAGGCTACGCAAAAAGCCATGAAATTATTAGGGATACCACAGGCATTTAGCTCCCCGTAACACCCAATGACAAACGGGGTGAAAGAAAATTTGAACGGAGTGCTAAAGCGAACCCTAGTCAAAGACGCGACAGAACGACCCAAAGACTGGGATCTGTTATTACCTGCTGTCCTTTTTGCATACCGCGAAATACCGCAATCAAGTGCAGGCGTATCCCCATTTGAGCTCGTGTACGGGGCAAATCCTTGAGGTCCATTGTCATTGTGGAATGATTTGCTCACAAACAAGGTACACGACCACCTGAAACGGAGGCATACGAGATGGTAACACATCTCAGGGAGAAGATTATCACAGCCTGCCAGTTCGCGAAAGCGGCATTACAAAAGGCTGGGGGAAAATACAAACAGTATGATAACAGAAAGGCCAAGCCAATCGTCTTGAAAGAAGAAGATGAAGTATGGCTGTTACTACCCGATCCCCGAGATTGTCCTATTATATCATGGCAAAGTCCATTTAAAATTACCAAAAAAAATCAGTGATGTGGACTATCAGGTAAACGTTAAAGGAAAGAAAAAGATTTTCCACATCAACATGCTTAAACCTTACATTGACCGAAACATTGACAAACCGACGACCACTAATGAAATACAACCCAGAGTCGCAGCAGCTTGCTGTGTAATTAATGAACAGCAAAGCGATGCCATTTGTCAACAGATACCAACCCCGACAGTTAGTGACATCAGTAGTTGGAGAACTGTCCAAATTAATAAAAATTTATCTAATCAGGAGATACATAAACTAAAAGGGTCTTTGCACAAATTTAAGGACATCTTCTCAGATAAACCGGGTAGGACAACTCTGGTACAACACAAAATCACACTATTATCAGACATTCCAGTCAAAGTAAACCCTTACCCGATTCCAATACATTATTTAGACAAAGTAACAACTGAAATATCTGAACTGGATCAGTGTGGGATAATAAGAAAATCCACATCCAATTATTATTCCCCATTGGTGATAGTGAAAAAGAAGGCTAACACCCTAATGATTTGCGTTGACTATAGAAAGATCAATGCATTAACCTTGCTAGACGCTGAACCCATGCCCAATGTAGATGATCTCATTGACAGCATGGCAAAATCCAAAGTTTTTTTTTCCAAAATTTACCTCACAAAGGGATATTGGCAAATCCCGATGGAAAAAGAATCCATGCATATCACGGCGTTTGCAACACCATTAGGGCTGTACGAATGGGCATATATGCCTTTTGGACTCCAGAACGCTCCAAGCACATTCATGCGAATGATGCGATGTTATTGCAAGGCATCAAAAGTGTAGCCACGTATATGGATGACATATGCATCTATACCACCACTATTGATAACCACACTTATATCATAGAGCAGGTATTCCAGAGAATACAACAACACGGGTTAAAAGCCAAACCAAGTAAAAGTGAGATAGGATATAGCGAAGTCCAATTCAAAGGTCATCGAATTTCAAACGGATTTCGGAAAACTGACCCAAGCTTGGTTACCAAAATTTTAAATATTAAAGCCCCAACCACAAAGAAAGAAGTCAGGAGTGTGTTGAGACTGATAAACTACTATCAAAAGGTCATCCAAAACTTTGCTGACATGACAGCTACTTTCTCAGAACTACTTAAGAAAGGACAACCTGCAAAAATCAGATGGACGGACAAATACAACGAACTTCAAGAACAAATCAAAGTACTGTTCAGTAACCAACCAATCCTAAAATTACCAGACATAACAAATGATTTCTTATTACAGACTGATGCAAGTTCTTATGCAATATCAGCTATCCTACTTCAACATCACGAAGGACGACTTTATCCTGTCCTGTACTTTAGCAAAAAACTGTCAGACACACAAAAGAAATATGCTGTGACTGAACTTGAAGCTCTCGCTCTGAAAGAAAGCATCAACAAATTTTCTAAATACTTACTCGGAAATAAATTCTTAGTGCTTTCGGACAATAAGCCTCCGAAAATCTTTAAAGAAGGACATCCGAAGAATTCACGAATACACAGATGGTCACTTCTACTACAAGACTACGACTTTGACATCTGTCACATTCCAGGAACAGATAACAACTTAGCAGACTTGCTCAGTAGACTGTAGATAACATCAACTAAAGACTGTATAACTGTACCAGTCTGGTTGTATAACTGTTAAAATGGAGTTTCAAAGTGCTCCAGATTTCTGAACAAAATGTTTACAGTTTGCATCAAACAATTTGACAATTTAGAATTAAGATACGTTATTTCAGATATGTACATATTTTTAACATTTTGTAAATTGCCAGATTGTGTGAATGAGGAGCGATAAAGATCAACTTCACATAACCGAGTGATCTAGTAGATGGTTGTGCTGGAGAAGGCAGAACTAGTAGGCCGGTAGACCAAAGGAACATGAAGAAATCTCAGAAGGCCACTACACGAACGGAACATTGTCTGCGAAACTGCTACACCAGACATCACCAATACAAGGCACAGGAAAGTTAGTTTAGAAATTTCATTGTCATCCATCCATGTTAATAAACAACTAATCATCATATCATCAACTGAATTATCATGTAATAGGCCAAGATAAATGACATCTATCCATCACTCATCCATCATCTGAGTATGACAGTATCCAGGATAGTAATATCCAATGAAATAATAATCACTCATCATGATACAAAATGATACACAATTAAGACTTGGGTAGAAACATTTAAAGAATATTACATTACAGATCCATATCATCACATATAGACAGAACACTACAGTCAGAACGCAATATAGGTTTAACAACAACTAACACACACAACATCACAATGTGAATACAACAAATCACAAAACATCGAAACAACAGGATAGCACAACCACGGGTTTATAACGGAATGGGAGAGTTAGGAAGCATGAAAAGATAAGGTCATTAATGCAATGGGTGATGCACATAACATCACATTATTCATTCAGATACTGCATTAGGTTTTTCCATTTTCAATGAATGAATAGTATCTGTCCCATAGATTTCGTATGGATAAATGAAATTTGTCATTTATACTTAAATACTCTAGGGAATTATAACAATAATGCATTATCTATCAAAATGAAAGATTGACAAAATGGAAATGAGAAAAAGAGTGTATGAAAGGAATACTGGCAATATAGAAAGTGAATATGAATTCATAACTTTACTATATATGTATTCGACAATTGTTGATGGTTTTGAACACAGACTGATATTGATATGCATATTGATAGGTGTGTATACACTCACCTCGGCGTCTACAATGGTGAATATTAGTAGGTACATGAATGTACAGGCACAAAATATCATCTAGAGAGTCAGTATAAGAGGATAAGAGTATTGAATATCAAAGGGTCAAAGAGAAAAGGAACAGAGAACCTATGTCGAGCCTACAAATCTAGAATAAAGAAACATAGAGAGATACTAAGGCAGCAAACCCCACATCTCAAATATGATGATCATGGGACCATCAAACGGTAACACATATTGACAAGAGATCAGAGACAACAGAGAGAAATATGTCTTAAATCATATACAATGGTTCCACATACACGAAAAACATCCACGATAGAGAGGATAATTAATCCTTTTAAACACACACGTAACTTCATCCAGGGCGTTAGGGCTTGTGGAAGGATGGAGATGCTCATACTTAAGCATGAATGATGAACGGCATGGGGACGTCCAGGGGACGTTTTGAAACTCATTGCACAGTTACGTGTCAGTAATCTGAGACAAAAGAGACTGAACGTACACGCCGTCCAAGTAGAGTCTAGGAAGTGCGTGTCCGACATATACAATTATTTTTCTTTCGATTTTGTGATGTTTATCTGAATATCATTGTATCCTATTATGAGAATGTAAAGAATTTGTATTGGAATTAGATAAGATGAGCAGATAAGAGTGAGACCCCAAATAAGCGATGTTGCTACATGTCAATAGTAAATACACCGTGCATACTGTCAAAATGGTTGCACCATTTTGAAAAGGGGGTGGGGGTATACTGCCATGTAACAACTCGTATAGGGAGGGCATGAATAGTCAATAGAAACAGGCAAGGACATAATGAATAGGAGAACAGAGTTCATCTCTACGAGAGCCTGATACAATGGAGACAAGGCGAATAAAGTGAAAACCATTTGGCAGTATAAAAACAGAGTGAACTCTAAAAGTAAAGAGTTCACCGGATCACGTGACACGCAGCCGGTGACACGGAGCGGCGGACGTGACGCCTTCAGTTAAGCCAAGGTTGCTGTGTGAGAAAGACGCAAGAAATGGTTTCAGCTATTTGAAATCAACAAAGAAGCCAAGTTAACAGTGCTATCAGTTGAGCACAGATGTTGGGCGTCGAATTATAATATTACAGCCTGGTGATGATGATGGCAGTTTAAAGTGATTTAAGTTTCGTCTGCCGACCGGCCTGTTGTGGTTACTCTAGCAAAATGGCGAGCGGACTGTCGTAAGTTGGCCCATAATTAACATTTAACATTTATATTGTAGGAGTGGTTTCAGAAAGTGCTTCTTCTAGACGATTGGGCTGACATAAGATATATATTTAGTTAATTAGTAAGACCAGCAAATTCGCAACTAAATCTATGGCGCCCTCTACCCTCTTCTGTTATTTGAGCATGAGGGTGGTGAATGGCTGGCTGATAACATTCTATGAATAAACTCGTTGTTTGCACAATGACGCTAAGTTGTGACTCTCTTCCACGTCCTGCATGTGATGGTTTTCCGTGTTGGTTTCCAGCATCAGTAACGAGCCAGGACAAAGTTGATGTATGGCACTATATATATATATATATATATATATATATATATATATATATATATATATATATATATATATATATATATATATATATATATAATATGCTGTAATGTTCACTAGTCGCCCCTGGTATTATATGTTATATCCGCTTTCCTGATTGCGTTATAAATATTGCAGCTCATGTCCATCATTGTAATGTTTCATAGGCAAACATTTATGAATATGTATGAAATGAATCAAATTACAAGGGGAAATAAATATAAATGATGTTTACTAGGAACAAGGGAGACTATAAAGGTGTTTTATTGGAGTATACATGAAGGCTGTATAATTCAAACAGTCAGTTTGAAGAAAGTTTAGCATGATTTCCAAGTAAAACCGTTGTTCTTTGCATCAAGAGCTACTAAAATATGTTTCAATAATTGCGACGTCTTAGATTCCCAGTATGTGACATCGCATGGTAGATATTATCTCAAACTAACTGCAGTCTACTTACGAGATATAGTAACTTTTGCTATATATCTCTATGATTATATCTACCAATCTCATGCATACACAAATTTCTATTTCTGGCTTGCACATGTGCATGTCTCTGGTAATGATATCAAATAAGGTCGCAGAGATATATTTTTGGTATGTGCTCGGTCGCTTTGAACCCAAGCGTAGTACATACACACTGCTTCAAGTAGTGCAGGACTGAATTATGTATGCGAATTAGCTTTCCCTATTAACAGTGACGCTTGCCGTCAGGCTAACCCACCCCGCCTCAGAGGTACTTGTATTTTACGTCCCAATTAGAAATTAGAACATACATTTACATTTTTAATTTATGCAATTTAATTTTGCGGACAGCCATATTTCGAAATAATCGCCCATTGTCCTTCTCTGTTGACTGTATATAAGGCCTTGGTAAGGCCAATTAAAGTGGATAACATGTCGGAGTCCTGTTCCTGACATTTCTCTTGCAGCTGCCTTCCAATGATAATTATGTCAACAATTCATCTTTCTTTTCCTGCTTTGTATACCTCTGCTGGGATGGAATCAAGACCAGGCGCCTTACCGCTGGAATGTAATGTCTTACCTCTGTAATGTAATGTCTTACCGCTGGAATGTAATGTCTTACCGCGGGAATGTAATGTCTTACCGCTGGAAAGTGATCCAATATCGAATAAACAGCTAACACACTGGTGGTTAATGAAATAGTATCCTTGTATTGTGATGTATGTTGTTGGTGTTTATCTGGATAATGTGAGGTGATATAATTCTCACTGTGTCTTTCTCTGTGATTTTCACGATTACGCTGTTACTGTCTCTGTGTCAGTATTTCTCTTTCCGAATAGTTTTATGTCGCATTTATTTAATGCCTATATCTTTAATTATCTGTAATTATCTCTATCATGGCATCCTTGTCTGTAAATGTCTCTGTAGTTCTATCTGTCATTTTCTGAACGTCTTTCCTCACTTTCTACATTATGTCTCTGTAACGTTTTCATACACTCTCTATCAAATATTTATTTGTAACTGTAACGTCTTCTATCTTCCTGTCGCGCACAGTCTGTCTGTCTGTCTGTCTGTCTGTCTGTCTGTCTGTCTGTCTGTCTGTCTGTCTGTCTGTCTGTCTGTCTGTCTGTCTGTCTGTCTGTCTGTCTGTCTGTCTGTCTGTCTGTCTGTCTGTCTGTCTGTCTGTCTGTCTGTCTGTCTGTCTGTCTGTCTGTCTGTCTGTCTGTCTGTCTGTCTGTCTGTCTGTCTGTCTGTCTGTCTGTCTGTCTGTCTGTCTGTCTGTCTGTCTGTCTGTCTGTCTGTCTGTCTGTCTGTCTGTCTGTCTGTCTGTCTGTCTGTCTGTCTGTCTGTCTGTCTGTCTGTCTGTCTGTCTGTCTGTCTGTCTGTCTGTCTGTCTGTCTGTCTGTCTGTCTGTCTGTCTGTCTGTCTGTCTGTCTGTCTGTCTGTCTGTCTGTCTGTCTGTCTGTCTGTCTGTCTGTCTGTCTGTCTGTCTGTCTGTCTGTCTGTCTGTCTGTCTGTCTGTCTGTCTGTCTGTCTGTCTGTCTGTCTGTCTGTCTGTCTGTCTGTCTGTCTGTCTGTCTGTCTGTCTGTCTGTCTGTCTGTCTGTCTGTCTGTCTGTCTGTCTGTCTGTCTGTCTGTCTGTCTGTCTGTCTGTCTGTCTGTCTGTCTGTCTGTCTGTCTGTCTGTCTGTCTGTCTGTCTGTCTGTCTGTCTGTCTGTCTGTCTGTCTGTCTGTCTGTCTGTCTGTCTGTCTGTCTGTCTGTCTGTCTGTCTGTCTGTCTGTCTGTCTGTCTGTCTGTCTGTCTGTCTGTCTGTCTGTCTGTCTGTCTGTCTGTCTGTCTGTCTGTCTGTCTGTCTGTCTTTCTCTTTCTCTCAATAAAACCCCGTGAACATAACACAACGAACATAAAACACATGAAAGATGGGGTAATCGATGTATCAGGAGAAGTGAATATCGCCAACACCGGCTGCTCTTCCTTCTGTGTTATCTAAACCTAGATTAGTGCATAACCGTGGGAATTATTTTATTTTCATTCCGAATGATTTCATGAACACGCATTTGACCAAACATTTCAGACGGCAACGTCATGACCAGAAATATGCACTGTTGTGAAACTGCCGTCTCATAAAATCGGATCACTTATAGACCAGTGGTCCCATTGTTTAACATAATGTAGACGATCCAGCTCACTTTTCGGGAGTAAATTACGTATCAGGATCGGTATTAGCCATTACTAAACTGTTGGATCAGAACTTAACATTAGCACAAGGAACACCAGAAGTGACTTGTGGACATTGTTGGCCAACATATGTCCCACTGACTTCACTGATTCTGGGCATATAGTAATTCCATCTCTCCATTCACAGCTTAGTACTGTGATGGACAACCTTTTCAGCAGCCGGGCCGAATTTCATAAATATTATTTCCTGCCATGCCACGCACCTAATTTTTATTTTTTAAATTTTATTTTATATATTTTTTTTTTTTTTTTTTTTTGGGGGGGGGGGGGGGGTGTGAATTGAAGTAAACAAGCAAGCGTGCTACAAATTCGACCACATCGTGGCTTCCCAGTAGGTGAGGTCGTGGTCAAACGCCTGCCAGGTTTAATGTAAACAAAAGAAAACACACACACACACACAAGAAATGGGTATATTTTTTTTTTTTTAAAGAAACTAAAACATAACTGAGAATAAAAAACCACTTATTAGACAATTGAAAAATATTTAAATGTGAGACATCTTACTTTGTTTTGCAGAACTAAGTGCATCAAAATTGATCTCGTCTGATATTATCGCTACACGCAAAAAGTTTTCTAAATTAACATCAGTAATTCGTGTTCTCACTTGTGATTTGGTGTGCTTCATTTGACTAAAATGTTGACCACACGCATAAGTGTTTCCAAAGAGCAAAATCATCGACAGAGCATGTTTGTAAAACACAGGATATTTATCCTTGTCCAAATACGTTTTACGGAACTCTTCCAAATCAACTTGATGAAATTTCTCCTTTAACTGTGTACCACAACTCATTTCACAATGTTCCATTTGTAATCTTCCTTGTAATAAATTCACGTCTATCGCGAATGGCGCTGCAAATGCACAGTAAAGCACATGCCGTTTTTTTTTTTTTAAATCCTGAAATAGGTTTTCAAATTCGAGGTTTACGTCAGACATCAAGGGAGCGTATTTATCCGCCGCGACCTGTGTGACGTCTGGTTGCAATGGCAGTGTTGGAAATTGGGTAAAGTTTTGTGTCCTCAACTGTTGTTCCTAAAGACCAAGTTTCAATTGAAATGTAGAAATGTGATTATACATCTTATTAATTAATTGATCTTTCATTGTAGACGAGTATTAACGTCATTTAGGTGGCTAGTTATGTCGACAAGAAATGCAATGTCGCAAACGAACTCTCTGTCTTCACACTCCGGAATACTTTTTGACTTGCTTGCAAAGAATGATTGTATTTCTTTCTGCAAATCAAACACTCTTTTCAACATTTTAGCACTGGTCAGCGATCTTACTTCTGCATAAAACGAACGTCATTATAATCTGAGTCCAAAGACTTTACAAATTCTTGGAACTGACGGTGTTTTAATCTGTTCGACTTAATGCAGATCACTATTTTAACGTCCACTTTTATGACATGGTCCATTTTGAATGACATCGAACATAAATTTATATGATGAATCATGCGATGAATATTTAGCATTTAAGTATTACCGACTTTGGACGCCTCATTTTCGATCAATTTTACTAAACCTTCCCGTTTCCCAACCATTGCTGGAGAACCATCCGTTGTTAAGCCCGATAAGTTGTTAAGCTGTAACGAAAAGCGATTTAATTTCGATGTAACTGCCTCTGACACATCTCGTGACTTAGTAGTGTCATAAGTGGATACAGTTCCGCTAATTCTTCTGTCTTTTTAAAATGGACATCAACAGCCGTGATAACAAATTGCCAGTCGGGCAGTATTAGCCATATATTTGCTTTCATCCAATGCTAGAGCATAAAATATAAACTCGGATGCTCGACTTTTAAAATTATCTTCAATACATTTTCCAATGTCGTCCACACATCTAGTAATATTCTGATTAGACAGACTTATTTTTTAGAAATCCTTCTTCTTTTCTGGACACAGAAATTTCATCGACGCTCTCCAAACATCCCTTAACTATTTCAGCATCTGAATATGGCTTCGATTGTTTTGCTAGTATCATGGCTACTGCATAAATAGCTTTAACATAGAATGTTGATTCTGAATCCGCTCTTGTAAATATCTTTTGTTGTGCAGAATTTATTTTAACGTCATTTACTTGGTCTTGTCTAAATTGCCCTCTGTACTTTTAATACTTATTTGCATGTTTAGTCTCGTAGTTCCGTTTGATGTTATACTCTTTCAAAACAGAAACAGATTCATTATATCAAGCATATGGGATTTGTTTTAATTTCCAAGAAAACTTAGTTTATGGTCCACCTGTCTTGAAAACTTCTTAATTCTTCTGTGATTCTTCCCTTCTTTGGTCCAACGTCTCTAGGTGTTTTCACTGTAACATCAAGAATTTTATCACAGTCCTGGCGTCTGATTTCTCCATTGTTATGACAAACCGTTGGATGTGCATATCTGGTCAATAGGGTGTGTTGTGCATGCACCATATCGGGAAAACCAGTATAGGAGGGAAATTCATAATTAACATCTCTATTGCAAATTGAATGAGCTATACGTGTGCCAAATTTTAATTTTACCGCCTACTCCTTCATGATCAGGCTAAAGACTTCATGATCGGAAAATCCCCTTGTGTATCAGAAGTTGAAGTCTTATATAATACTAACTGACCCGGCCCGGCTTCGCCCAGGCCCTGGCGGGGATCTATCTATCTATCTATCTATCTATCTATCTATCTATCTATCTTTCTATCTATCTATCTATCTATCTATCTGTCTATCTATCTATCTATCTATCCATCTATCTATCTATCTATCTATATATTCATAAAATAACGTTACACCATTTAATTAACAATGATCTAATAATTAACAGTCAATCTGGGTTTCGACCTAAATATTCTTGCCATAGTGCTCTAACAAAAATGACCGATAACTGGCACTTAAACATCAACAACGGTAGAATTTGTGGAGCGGTGTTTGTAGACTTTAAAAAAGCTTTTGATATGGTAGATCACGATATTTTAATTAGAAAACTAAAGCAAATGAAGACAAGCACCAACATGGTGAACATAATTACGTCATTTCTATCCGACAGGCAACAAGTCGTGTCCTTCAACAACTGTCTATCAAGACCCACACAGCTTAATATTGGTGTGCCTCAGGGCTCAATACTAGGTCCGCTGCTTTTTGCAGTTTATATTAATGATCTTCCTTTATATATCAATACAACTTGTGATCTATTTGCAGACGACTGTACTATATATACTAGTCAAGAAAACCGTAGTGAATTAGAGAATTCTTTACAAAAGGAACTTGATAATCTTACTAGATGGAGCAATGAAAACCGCATGCAAATGAACATCGACAAAACCAAATCCATGCTAATAACGACCAGACAAAAACTACAGACACTAGCCATAACTGGAGCACCGCTCGAACTCCGCATGGGCACGTTACCTATAGTTAATGTGACTGAACATAAAACACTAGGGCTTTTAATAGACAGCCATTTGAACTGGAGCTCTCATGTTCACGCTCTTACCAAGAAAATAGCACAAAAAGTTTACCAACTTGCTAAAATTCAGCACTTCCTGGACGAAAGCACACGAAAAATATTCTATACATGCTATATCCAATCACATCTCGATTACTGTTCCACAGTTTGGGATGGTTGCCCTAAATCTAATTTAAAACGACTATGTTCTCTACAAAACCGAGCTATTCGTCTGGTTTCTGGCATAAAGCACGTTGAAAGTAATAATTTGTACAGTCATCTAAGACTTCTACCACTACAAAAGCGCTATATCTCAAAATACCCCAGAGTATCTTCTGCCGCTGATTCAATCTAATGCAATGAACAGCAAGCGCCTAAATTTGTTACATGTCTCAAAGCCTAGATTGAACCTATACAAAACATGTTTCGCCTATTCTGGTGCTCACTTATGGAATGATCTGCCTCCAGATCTGAAAACTCCAATGAGTCCCTACACATTTAACCGAAAACTCTTTCAATACTTAATCCATACCGACTATATGCCACCATAATTCATTTACTGGTATAATTGTTCAGTATAATTGTTCATTATAATTGTTTAACTATAATTGTTCACTATATATGTGTGTGCGTGTGGGAGCGAGAGAGAGAGAGAGAGAGAGAGAGAGAGAGAGAGAGAGAGAGAGAAAGTGGGTGTTAGAGAGAGGGAGAGAGTGGATGCGTGTATGCGCACGTGCATGCGTGTGTGTGGAGAGAGTGATTGAGCGAGAAATGGTGGGGGAATGTGTCAGTGCATGCATTCGTACGTGTATGTGTGAGAGTGAGTGAGGGAATGTAGGCGTGCGTGCGTTCATGTGCATGCGTTCATGTGTATGTGTATGTGTGAGAGAGTGTGATTGAGAGAGAGTGTGTGTGTGTGTGTGTGTGAAGGATTGTGTGTTAGAGAGTTAGACAGTGGGAGAGTTGATGTGTTAGTGTATGTGTGTGAGCGCGTGCATGCGTGTGAGTGTGTGTATATGAAAGAATACAGAGAGAGAGAGAGAGAGAGAGAGAGAGAGAGAGGGAGAGAGAGAGCTGAGCAGATGCATGTCATGTAACACGCATGTTATGTAACACGCGAATCCATATGTTTGTGTATTCTCATCTGTCATATTATCAGTTAAATACCATTTGATTTTATCATGCATAATATAAACTAATGTTCATTACTGTAGTTTGAGTGAGAGAGTCAGTGAGTGTGAATGAGAGACAGAACGAGTGAGCGTGAGAGTGAATGAGTGAGCGGGAGAGTGAATGAGTGAGCGGGAGAGTGAATGAGTGAACGGGAAAGTGAATGAGTGAGCGGGAAAGTGAATGAATGAGCGGGAGAGTGAATGAATGAGCGGAAGAGTGAATGTGTGAGAGTGAGTGAGTGTGTGTGTGTGTGTGAGAGAGAGAGAGAGAGAGAGAGAAAGAGAGAGAGAGAGAGAGAGAGAGAGAGAGAGAGAGAGAGAGAGAGAGAGAGAGAGCATCACTATTTTTACGTCACATACATTTTATGTACACATTTTTCTCCATGTTTAACATTTTTATGAGACTGCTCATGACAAGTGTCAGTGTATATGTGTGAGTAAAGTGTGAGAGTTTCTTCATACTAGTTTCAATACTATCGTGAGACATTTTGTATGTGTCTAGATGTGAGGAAGTGTGAGTGTATGTGGAGGATATGTGTGAGTGTGGGGATATGTGTGGGTAGTGGGTGTGTGGGTGGGGGGTGTGTGGGTGGGGGTATGCGTTTGGATGGGTTGGGGTGTGTTGGTTTTGGTGGGTAGTGGTATTTGTGGGTGTTGGTGGGATGTGTGGATGGATGTGTGGGGGTGAAAGTAGGGGTGTTGGAATGGGTGTGGGGGATGTGTGTATGGGTGGAGGATATGTGTATGGGACGGATGCAGGGGATGTGTGTTTATGTGGGTGGAGATGTGTGGACGGTTTGAGTAAGTATGTGTAGGAGGCGGGGTTGTGTGGGTAGGGGTTTGTGTTGGGTGGATTGGGGATGCAAGGGTGGGTGGGGAGAAGTGTATGGTGTGTGGGTTTGAGATATTTGTACGGTGTGTTGGTGGGGGATGTGTGAATGATGTGTGGGTGGAGGGTATGTTTGTGGAGGTATGGGTGGAGGATAGTGTGTGGTGTGGGGGATGTGTGTGATGGGTGCGGGGAATGTGCGTATGAATTGGGTATATGTATGGGTGAGTAGGGGATTGTGGTGGTTGGGGGAAGTATGTGGGGGAGTGTTGGTGGGAGATGTGTGTGTTTGGATGGGGAATGTGTAGGTGGGGGTGTGTGAGTGAGTGGCTTAGGGATGTGTAAGTGGGTGAGGGAGTTGTATGTGTCGGGGTGGGATGTGTGAGTGGGTGGAGGATGTGTGTGGGGTAGCTGTATTGTGATCGAGAGATGTTTGGTTGGGGGGGGGGGGGGTGTGGGTGCGTAGTGGAGAATGTATGCGTGAGTGAGTGTGTGTTGGTGGACGGGTAGGAAATGCGTGTGTGGGTGGGGAGAGGTGTGTGGTGTGTTGGTTGGGGATATTGTGTGGGTGAGGTATGTGTGTGTGGTGGGGGATTTTTGTGTTTTGTTTTGTTTTTGTGTTGTGTGAGTGGGGGTATGTGGGGTGGATGGGTAAGGGTATCTTTGTGGGTGTGGGTGTGGGTGGGAATATTGTGTGGTATCTGGGTGGGGGATATGTGTGTGGTGTGTAAGTGGGGATGTGTTGGTGAGGGATATATGTGTGTGTGGTGCGTGGGTTGGGAATAGTGCATGATAGGAGGTGTATGTGATGTGCGGGTGGGGGATTGTGTGGTGGGGGATTA
Organism: Cepaea hortensis; assembly: GCA_963921405.1. NCBI lineage: Eukaryota > Metazoa > Mollusca > Gastropoda > Stylommatophora > Helicidae > Cepaea > Cepaea hortensis. Next base: position 266,540 of record CAWUFQ010000008.1, on the reverse strand, counting down.
GGTTAAGGCATGTGTGGGTGGGTGGAAGTTGTATGTGTGGGTGGTGGGGTGTGTGTTAGTGGATTGGGGATGTATGGGTGGTTAGAGAGATGTGTGTGTGTGGGGTGGGGGTAGGGACATGTCAGTTGGTGGGGATGTGTGTGTGTATGGTTTGGGAATGTGTGAGTGGATGTGCGATGTGTGGGTTGGTGGGGGATTGTGTGCATGGGTGGGGAATATGTTGTCGATGGAGATGTGGCTGGGGGATGGGTGGTTTGAGGTGTGGGTGGGGAGAGGATGTGTGGGGTAGTATGTGTATGTGGATGGGCGTAGGATGTGTGGGTTGGTGGGGGAATGTTTGTGGGTGGCGAGTGTGTTTTGGTTGGGGGATCAGGTGAGGGCAGTGTGTGTGGGTGGGGGATGTGCGGGAGGGGGATGGATCGGTTGGTGGGGTATGTATGTGTCCCTTGGTGTGCGTGTGTGTCGGTAGGTGGGGGTGTGTATGTGTCCCTTGGTGCGCGTGTGTGTGGGTAGGTGGGGTGATGTATGGATAGGTGGGAGATGGGCTTCATAACATGGTAATTAGCCTTGTTTATGTTTACAACATTCATTTCACAATGTTTATTTTATCTTCCTATGTAAATGTATAATGCTCTTGAGGAACGAAAGACGAGTGATTGGAAGGGCCGAATGTAAGACGGGCCTGCGCGCCCAATTTGTGACCCTAATAAAGTTGATTTGATTTGATTTGATTTGATTTGATTTCTATCTATCTATCTATCTATCTATCTATCTATCTATCTATCTATCTATCTATCTATCTATCTATCTGTCTGTCTGTCTGTCTGTCTGTCTGTCTGTCTGTCTGACCGGGCCCAGCTTCGCCCAGCTCCTGGTGGGGAGCATCTCATTTAATTCATATAAGTAGTCATATAAGCTCCCGTCCCCGACTATATGTCTGTCTGTCTGTCTATCTGTCTGTCTATCTGTCTGTCTGACCCGGCCCGGCTTCACTCAGTCCCTGGTGGGGAGCATCTCATTTAATGTTAGTTAGTTAGTTAGTCGACAGATCATCCTCATTGCACATCGAACCATTCAGTCCATAAGTGCTCGGATCCCCTCCTCAGCAAATCCCGCTGCGTGTAGCGGCTAACGACGCGAGTTCTGTGTTGGTTTATCAATCTTCTTTGGCTTCCTGCGTAGTGTTCTTGTTTGGCCACCCCTCTTTTAATTTGCTGCTCTCGCAGTCTGGCTATTGTTATAGATTCACAGTCATCACTTGGTTCTCGCAAAAGTCTCACTTCTCGCAGAGCATTCAGAATGTCAGCCTGGTCCATGGCGCGTCCGCCCTCCACAGTAGCCTCACCTGCGAGCTTGTCAGCCCGCTCATTTCCTTGTACTCCCGCATGCCCTGGCACAAAGATGAAACAAATCTTTGCCAGCCGAGACCGCTCCAGAGGCAGCAACCATTCTCTTCGGATCGACCCCTCCTCTATCCTCTTGATCATGTTCATTGAGTCGCTAAGGAAACAAGCCCTGGTGAACGTCTGTGTCTCGAGCCATGTTATTGCTTTACTTACTGCCCTGACTTCCATGGTCAGGCTACTTGTGGTTTCAGTGAAAGCACCAGAGTCCTCCTTCACAATTCTCGCTCCGGCCCGAGCTGTAAAGGCCCATGAGCTTCTCACATGTCTGACGACCGACCCATCTGTGTAGATGACCGCGTCACCGTCTAGCGAATTCTCGAAAATCAACGCTTGTACTTCAGCCTCCACAGCCGCCGGATTTTCTTGTCTGCATTTCCTATCTAGTTGGATGCAAACTGAAAAGGATGTGCAGAAGTCTGTTGGCACTTGCACCCATTCATCGCCAGGTTCTAAGTCCTCAAGTGAACACACCTGTTGAAGAATGTCTTCGGCTTGACCCATCCACGACCGTCCTCTTTTTAACCTGCTGCCCTTCACCTTCCTAATTTCACTATGCAGTGGATGTTGTGTGTTTGCGTTAACTCTGAGGTAGGCGCGTGATCTGCAAACTTGTATTCTCTCTTCAATGGTTGGAAAATCTAGAAGGTAGCGCATCGCCCTGCATGCTGTATCTCTTGTAAATCCAAGAATAATGCGCACAGCTTCATTCTGTATCCTTTCCATCCTTTCTATCTGCTTATGGCTGAGAGTCAGGATTGCCATTGCATACTCCAAAACAGACATGACCAGCCCCTCGTACAGAAGACATAGATGACGCTGCTCACAGTTTGCTGCCGCCATCACCCGCATCGCAGCCAAACCCCGCTTGGCCTTTGTTATCACCTGATCTATGTACACATTATAAGCATGGCTTCGATCAAACCGTATCCCTAGGTAATTCATTGCCTGCGTTCTTTCCACCGTCTCTGAACACAGCATTACAGTTGGTGTTGGAGTGTTGACAATATGATTATTCAACGAGAACCAAGTCACTGTTGCCTTTGTTGGGTTGACCATTGCCCCAGCTTCATCACACCAAGTACTTATGCGATTGAGTTCGGTTTGTAGTTCCACAGCAACCTCCTCTCTATCCTTACCCTGACGATACACTAAAACATCATCGGCATATGACAATGTCCTGCCAGGTCCAGTGATCTGCTCACTGGTGATTCTCACTGTGTAGGCGTTGAACAGTACCGGAGATAATGGTGATCCCTGTGGTAGGCCAGGATATATTGTTGTTGGTTCCGAAGTCCAACTGCCACATCTAAAAACTACTTTCCTTTGGAAGAGGGCTGCAGCGATCCAATTAAGGAGGAATGGACTTACTTTTAGTTCAAGAAGATGAAACATTAAAAAATTCAATGGTACTCTGTTGTATGCGTCCTCAAGATCAATCGCTGCAGCAAAGGTTTCAACGCCTGAGTGGAAACCTTCATAGACATCATGGGCAAAGACTGCTGCATTGGTCCAGGTTTCTCTTTTTGGACGGTACCCACCCAGGGTAGGTGGGAAAACACCTTGCCTCTCTAGCTGGCTTGATATCTTCCTGGCAATTACCTTCTCCAGCAGCTTGCGTATTGTATTCTGCATGGTTATAATTCGATATCCCTGAATTTTGTTGTGGTCTTTGTCAGGCTTCGGCAAGGGAATCAGATAGCTGTGTAACCATTCCTCCTTGATGCTTGCACTCCCTATACTGTTGTTGTACATGTCTGTTAGTTTCTCAAGCTCATTGTCGGTACACTTATTGATGTCGTCGTATCTTATGCCATCAGGACCTGGAGCGCTGTTTTTTTATCGTCGAAGTACAGCCTTGATTTCTTTCATTGTCACTGTGTCTTCATCCGAGGTGTTCTGGACCTTGCATCTGTCTGAGGTGACCTCCTTGGCCAGATTTCGGCCTCCGATGTCTAGCTGGTTGCACTGCTCAAGATAGCGTTCAAAGAGGGCTTTGCCCTTGTCCTCGTCAGTCCTCTGCCAGATGAGGTCAGCACCTTGGAAGTCAGAAATGCTCTTATTCTTGACTACACCACTCATGCTTTTATGTAGTCGCCAGAACAATTTCAGTGACTTGTCTGTGCTTACTCTTTGAAACACCTCTGCCCATTTTTCGCTTTTAACCACCTTGACCAGTTTCTTGAAATAGTTTACTTTAGTGTGCATCTCTCTTTCTAAGTGCATGCAGGGACTAGGATGACCAGCTCTGTTCTTCTTGGCATTCTGCCATCTCCTTACAGCACTACGCTTATCCACCCAAGCCTTCTCCACCTCGAAATTCCACCACGGTGGCTACTCCCAGCTTTTTTTCCTGCCCTGAAACTTTCTGCGCTTGTCACTTCTTATTTTACTCACCACATCTTGCCCTGTTCTGTCATACTGGAAAGTCTTTACCTTTAGCTTGTGCTGCCTGGTTCTGCCTTTCTCCACCAATATGATGCAAGGGTGGTGGTCGCTGCCGTGGTGTCCTAGGACATCCCATCTACACACTGTAGTGAGTGAAGGTGAAACTAGCGACAGATCAATAGCACTGTCCTCATCGCCTGGACTGCTTGCTGTCCTGGTGACACAGCCACTGTTGATACAAACCAGGTCAATGGTTTCAAGTGCAGTCTCGAGCTCCTCCCCCTGTGTAATTTAGGAAATGTTTCCCCATGATCTGCCTTTAGCGTTGAAGTCACCACAGAAAATAACATTTCTCTCGTGGCCTAATATACCACTTAAGCACTGCCACTTCTGGGCGTCCATACTCGCATTGCGGGCGTAAACATTAACCAACACGAATGGTATACTGGAATGAACTCTCAACGCCTGTATTTGTATATCGTCACTGTCCCAACTGGACATGTCTAGCTCTGACACCACCATGCTGTCGCGAACGAGAATCGCCATTCCCAGATGTCGTCTGTTGTAGATTCATTTGAAGCCGGCAATTCGGCGTAGCTGATCACCCAGTCTCGTCTCCTGTAGTGCTACAATGTCGTTCCTGTAAACTAGGGTTTCTAAAATAGAGCCCCGTTGTTTTACACTGGCACAGTTCCAATATAGAATACGGATATTCCTGAGTCCTAGACGGTGACACTTGAGTCTAAAACGTCTCAAACCACCACGCTTACCTTGCTTCTTTCTCCCTGCGCGGCTTCCACGCCGCCTCGTTATGTTGACTGCTGACTGCTCGGAGAAAACATGTTTTTCCGCCATGTTGAAAAAACGAAACACAGAATCCACACACGCTGCTAAAGATTCACTCAAGGATGGCTTCGCTCGATGCACGAAATCCGTAGCACCCGCGCAGATCTTGAGTAGAAACTCCTGGTTTTACATCCTGGCACACCAATTACACGCAAGAGATGAATAAATCCATCCCCTACGCGAAAAAGTTAACGAACACAAAACAACCCGACCGTCCGTCGCCATCTTGAAACCGGAAACCGCATCTCATTTAATTCATATAAGTAGTCATATAAGTTCCCGTTACCGACTGTCTGTCTGTCTGTCTGTCGACCCGGCTGTCTGTCTGTCTGTCTGTCTATCTGTCTGTCTGCCTGCTCGTCCGTCCGTCTCTCCCTCCGTCTATCCTACCCTCTCTATCTATCTATCTATCTATCTATCTATCTATCTATCTATCTATCTATCTATCTATCTATCTATCTATCTATCTAGCTAGCTAGCTAGCTAGCTAGCTAGCTATAGCTTTTGATTTGATTTGATTTAGCGAGGGGACTTAATCTAAGATATAGCAATGCTACTAATAGTTATATCCCTTTATAGAATATTTCTTGTGTTAAGTCATGTAATTACAAAATGAAATTTTGGTAAGTAAATAGATGATTGCCCCATAAGAAACTATTACAATTGGTTGCACTGGAATGAAAGGAAGACGTGTAGACAATTTCATCTCAATCGGATGTACCGTTATCGAACGCAGCAAATACATCCCCAACTACAAACATACAGTCTCTTTTATAGATATAGATCTATAGCCAGGGGACTTAACCTAAGATATATCAATGCTACTAAAAGTTATGTCCCTTTATAGAGTATTTCTTATGTTAAGACATGTAATTACAAAATGAAATTTTAGTAAGGAAGTAGCCGATTTTACACTAAGAACCTATTACAGTCGGTTGCACAGGAATGAACAGAAGACGTGTAGACAATTTCATCTCAATCGGATGGACCGTTCGCGAACGCAGCAAATACATCCCAAACGACAAACATACAGTCTCTTTTATAGATATAGATTTTATGAACACCTAGAGTCAGACAAAAATACTAAGTAACTTTGAATGTCGAATTGCGGGATATCTGAAATAGCTAAAATCTGTGAATTTACCTAAAAATGCAGGATATTTAAAATAGCTCAAAACAAATGCATTTTTTTAAAACGAAAATGCGATATATTTTAAATGTATCTTAGCTATAATTTTAAAATATATGATTCGAACATTAAACAGCATCCTAGAAGATTATGGACATGGAGGAGCCCAGACAGCAGGATTAAAAACCAGATAGATTACATCCTGATTAGCAGAAGGTTTCGAAATGCTTTAACAGTCGTAAAAATGGTTCCAAATGCAGACTGTTACAGTGATTACAGATTAATTACAGGCATAGTGAGGGTAAAGTTAAAGAAAGTCAAGTATACAGCAGGCACCCTTAAGTATGACTTGAGCAAACTGAAAACTGACAAAGAAATACAAGATAATTTTAACATAGAATGAGGCCCAGTTGCTTTACACTTGCACAGTTCCAATATCGAATACGGTTATTCATGAGGCCCAGACGGTCACACTTGATCTAAAACGTCTTGCCCCACCTCGTATGCCCTGCCGTTTGCGGCCACACCGCCGTCCCCCCTTTCGCCTTGTCAGGTTGACTTCGCGCCGCACGGAGCAGAAACGTTGTTCCGCCATGTTGAAAAACCGAACACCACAAAAACACACACGCTACAAATATGAACGCAAGGATTGCTTCTCTCTATACACAAACTCCGTGGCATTGGCGCAGATCTTGAGAAGAAACTCCTGATTTTACATTCTGGCACACACATTACGCGCAAGAGATGAACAAATCCATCTCCTACGCAAAAAAAGGGAACGGTATCAAAACAACACAACCGTCGACCGCCCTGATCGTGGATCATCTCCGTGTTATTATCTTCACCAGCATGGCCAAGCCATCCAAGTATTTACTTCTCTGCCTTTCCCTTGTTATTTTACCCTCAGTCTTTCCAGTTGTGACCAAGTTCTCCAGTGTGTGTCTTCTCATTACGTGTCCAGAAACTGCAACTCTCCCAGTCTAATTACTCTAATCAATTACCTGTTTTCATTTGTTGCTTGCAGGACTTGTTCATCGGACTTTCTTTCTGTCAACGTTATTCTTTACATTTTACCCGGAAACTACATTTGCACAGTCATCAGATATTTTGTATTGTCATCGAAACCAGCAATATCAAATATCACCTATTCTAAAATATCCACATATCGACATGCATACACATAAACCACCAATAGGTGATTTATTCTTAACAATGCTGCGTCATCAAATCCAACAATCGAGGATCCAAGAATCACGCAAACAGTAGATCGCATTTGGTAATATGGGATGCATAAGAACGCAGCCATAAATAAATTAAAATATATAAAGAGATAAATGCGAATCTAAGAACACGTGTAGGAATAATACATATTACTGATTTCATAAAACACTGAAATATTAAACGGTTCAAACATTTAGTAAGGTTAACATCCCCACCTTTGTAAAAAAAAAAACAATTTTGTTACGAAACAGATAAATAAGTCTCGAATTCAGAAGACTTTGGAAATATTGACTCGCTTAAAGGAAAAAGCTTAACAAATGGGGCTTGTCATCAACCAAGATAAGACAAAATATATGGTAATTTCAAGAGACTTTCAATATCTTGTTCTCACTCCCGCGGAACCAACTGACATAGTTAGTTAGTTTAAAATCAATTTTTAATTTTTACACAAAAGAAAAATTCATTACCAGCTTCAGAAACCGAGCAACGGGAACGGGAGCATCAGAAACAGACGAGAAACGGGAACGGGAATAGGAGCATCAGAAACAGACGAGCAGCGGGAAAGGGAACGGGAGCATCAGAAACAGACGAGCAACGGGAACGGGAATGGGGGAGGGGCCGAACGATTACTCTGTGCGCTTAGAGAAATGTATTTGAATGTACAATGACTACCTATATGAATTCAATGACACGCTCCCAGCAAAGGTCTGGGCGAAGCCGGGTCGGGTCGTCTGGTTTAAAACATAAAAGTGTAATATGCAATCAACGGTTGGAGTGCAGGTCATTCTGTGGTAAAAAAAAGCTGTATGCTCAACATGTAGTATTCTTTGTTGTGAAAACAAATTCATAACACATTGTTCATCAAAGGTACAACAATACAATATCTAGAAATAGATGTAGTCACTAAATTAAGAAACATTTCTTTTTATCTCCTGTTTATCTGGCTCAGAGCATTGTGGTACATCTACCTCCTGACTGGAATGGTTAAGTGTTCTAAACCCATAGGTGAAGGTCTTTCTCTTGGGTAAATTTCTATCTCAGGTGTCTTCTCCAATGTTGAGCGAGACATATTAAAGTTCTACTGGCAGTCTTCAACACTCTTGTGTTCTCATTAGTTAATTAAAATTTCACAGGGACAATCTCTTAGAGGATGGGGATGGCGAGGGATGCATTTAAATATTGGAATAATACATGATCTGGTAGGATATGGACATGGTCAAAATACCTCTACATCTTTCAGCAAGTAAGTCTGCATTACCAGGATTGAATGAACAGCATTCAGTTTGGTAGGCTCACATTTACACAACCCATCTACAGTTCAAACAAACTACACAATACATAAGCATATGACAAAAACCATATGTATTATAACATAAAACATGTGAAGGTGAAAAAAAAAAGAAATGGGAGGAGGAAGGAGAGTGGTTCCACTCAATGGTGAGATTACTACCCTCTTCTCCCTAGATGGAATTAATTCCATCATATGATGTTGTCAAAGAGCTGCAAGTAACCTAATAGAGAAGATAGAAGTAGAACTATGGAAATAGACCTAGACAAGATCAGGAGAACATAGCTATCTAGGCAATAGGGACAGAAGGGACAGAAGCACGAGTGAGAACTATAAATAGTTATCCGAATGGACGCACTCGTGTCCAAAAAGGGGACACTGTAAGACGTGAACTGGAGTTGCCCAAAATAGAGTGGGAAACCCGCATCACGAGAAGTGCCCACGAAACACCAGTAACTTTAAGCAGTTGACCAGTTACTAACTGCGTGCTGGAACTCCGAGCACGCAAACTAGCTGATGCACGAAGAGTAAACTGCTCGTGGCTGGACACGACACGAAGATCGCCAGACCGCGACTCGACAGCGTAGGAGACAGACTGATGTATTCGCTGTGAATACTTTGTTGCTTACAAAGGACAATAGCAATAGTTGTGACTTAGACTTAGCTTCGATAGATGCTGTTTGTCCATCAAGAATGATGATGACCATTCATTTCATCCAGTGGGGTTGAAGGTGTGGAGCCGTGGGTTCTAATATGGCTGATAAGGCCTATTTTGGCTCGAAATGTTCTTTGACAATGTGGGCAAAGAATGCTTGACGTCTCTGGAGGAGGATTTCCTGCAGTTGTTTTTCTGTCCTGCCTTTTCTTCACAGCTCTTGCAGTCCTGGTTGCCTCACATATGACTGCACCTTTGCGCAATGATGCACGCCACGAATTTCTGTCTCTGGCTGCAGCCTCCCAGGTGTCATGATGAATTCCAAAAGCATTCAGTGAAATTTTCAGAGTGTCTTTAAAACGTTTCCTCTGGCCACCTTGGGAGCGTTTACCACAACGCAGTTCGCTGTAGAAGATTCGTTTAGGGATCCTGTGATCTGGCATGCGGGTCAAGTGACCAGCCCAGCGAATCTGATTCTTCATCAGTAGAGTGTGGATACTGGGCATGTATGCTCTTTCTAGGACTTCAGTGTCTGGAATCTTGTCTTGCCATTTAATCTTCAGTAGCTTCCTTAGGCAGACTGTGTGGAAGTGGTTTAATTTCCTAGCGTGTCGCTGATAAACAGTCCAGGTTTCACAAGCATATAGCAGTGTGGATAATACAACTGGTTTGTAGACTTTTAGCTTTGTTTGCAGGCTTATTCCAGTTTTGTCCCATACATTCTTGTACAGTCTGCCAAAGGCTGCACTGGCCTTGGAGATTCTTGCATTCACTTCGTCATCGATTTTGGCAGCTTGTGACACAGTGCTGCCAAGATAGGTGAATTTGTCCACAACACTTAGTCTATGATCATTCACTTTGATATTCGGCACAGTGTGATTATTCCCTGGAGCTGGCTGGTACATAACTACAGTCTTCTCCAAGTTGATATTGAGCCCAAAGTTGGCACAGGCATGTGAGAAAGCTGAAACATTATGTTGCATGTCCGCCTCTGAGTTGGCGTATAGAGCGCAATCATCAGCAAACAGGAGCTCTCTGACAGTGCCGCTGTCAATTTTGGTTTTAGCTTTCAGCCTTCTGAGATTGAATAACTTTCCATCCATACGGTAGTTGATGTCTATTCCAATGTCGTCGTTCTCGAAGGCATTCATCAACATGGCTGAAAACATGAGGCTGAACAGTGTTGGTGCCAGGAGACATCCTTGCTTCACTCCATTGGTTACAGGAAAGGGTTCAGACAGTTCACCATTTTCCTGTACTCTTGCCTGCATGCCGTCATGAAATAGCCGCACTATTTGGACAAACTTTCGTGGGCAGCCATATTTTGCCATAATCTTCCACAGTCCGTCTCTGCTGACTGTATCAAAAGCCTTGGTAAGGTCAATGAAAGTGGAGAACATTTCGCAGTTCTGTTCCTGACATTTCTCTTGCAGCTGCCTTGCAGCGAAAATCATGTCAACAGTTCCACGTTCTTTTCTGAAGCCACATTGACTCTCAGGAAGAAGACCTTGATCGAGATGGGCTGTGAGGCGATTGAGAAGAATTCTGGCGAGTATCTTCCCTGCAATTGAAAGCAAGGAGATGCCTCGGTGGTTGTCACAGGATTGGCGGTTTCCTTTACGTTTGTAAAGGTGGACTATTGACGCGTCCTTAATATCTTGTGGCATGGTTCCGTTCATCCATATGTTTGTGAAGACTTGGTGAAGCTGCTCTGTTAGGACCGGCCCACCTGCCTTGTATATCTCTGCTGGGATGGAGTCAGGACCAGGTGCCTTGCCGCTGGAGAGTTGCTGGATGGCTTTGTTTATTTCCACTATGGTTGGCAGGTCACCAAGTGTCTCATTGGTGGGAACTTGAGGAAGGCAGTTGATGGTTTCATCATCGAAGAAGGAAGTTGCATTTAAGATTTTGCTGAAATGCTCTGCCCAGCGTTGGAGGATTTCTTTCTTATCGGTGACCAATGTTCCCCCGTCTGCACTGAGGAGGGGAACTATGCCTGGTGATGAAGGACCATAGACCGCTTTCAGTGAGTCGTGGAAGTTTTTCATATCATGTCTGTCAGCAAAGCCCTGAATTTCATCAGCTTTGCTGCTCAGCCAGGAGTCCCGCATGTGCCGAAGTTTCTGCTGCACTACTCTCTGAATGTTCTTGAAAGCATCTTTTTTTGATGTTGACTTTGGGTCATTCAAATGTGCCTTGAGGAGAAGATGTTTCTCGGCCAGCAATTGATTGATGTCTTCGGAATTTTCATCAAACCAGTCTTTATGCTTTCGGGGGGCTGGACCCAGGATTTCCATAGCAGTGTTGTAAATTGTGTCCTTTAGGGCTCTCCATTCTGTTTCTGTATCCTGTGTAGCTTCAGCATTGGGCTTGAGGCGGTCTTCCAGCATATTTTCAAACGACTGCTGCATTTTCTTGCTGTTTAGGCGGGTGACATTTAGCTTCGATAGATATTACCATCGGTATCACCTTTCACATAACATCATCACAATATACCATGAGGTGTATTACCTATGTGGTTATCCGCTCGCAGAGCTACTGTACAACTTCTTCTTCTTCTTCTTCAGCGTTCCGAGCCATTGAGGTTCTTTGCTGCAAATACAATCCGTCTCCATTCGTCTCTCTGGTGGACCTTCTCTTGCCAGTCGTTGATTCCAAGTGCTTGTAGGTCTGTACATGTATTATCTCTCCACCGCCTTCTTGGTCTACCTCGGGGTCTACGGTCATTTATTTCCTGAGTGTAAGCGAGTTTTTTTCCCTATTATCTTCCATTCTTTCTATATGCCCCAGCCATTGTAGTCTATTAGCCTTCATGATACCAGTGATTAGCGGGGACTTAAACAGATCATAAATGTCTTTGTTACTTCTTCTTTTCCACTCTCCACTTTGTGTATCCCTAATGGGTCCAAAGATGCGTCTTAAAATTTTGTTCTCAAAGGTTTGTAACAAGGCTTCGTCTCCTTTCGTTGTACTCCAGGTTTCAGAGCCATACAGCACAACTGGTCTGATCAGTGTTTTGTATATTGTGATTTTGGTGTTACGAGATAGCGCCTTTGATTTTAGTAGATGTTGTAGTGCATAGTATATCTTATTTCCAGAGTTGATTCTAGTTTGTATTTCTTCCCTTATGATGTTGGAGCAGTTGAAGATCGTACCCAGGTATTTGTATGTTTCCGTTCTTTTAATGGTCATATTATCTATTTGTATGTGGCCAGAGTTTCTAGCCATTCCGTCTCTTGAAATTACCATATATTCTGTCTTATCTTGGTTGATAACCAGCCCCATCTGTTGGGCTTTTTCCTTTAAGTGAGTCAATATTTCCAATGTCTTTTGTTCACTTTGCCCTATAATATCTATATCATCTGCATAACCAAGCAGCTTGGATGTTCCTCCAATATCACATTCCTCCTTTACCTTCCTTACAACTTTCTCTAGAGCCAGATTGAAGAGTAGCGGCGATAGTGCATCACCCTGTTTCAAGCCAGATGTTATTTGGAAGGGGTCTGATTTCCTGCCTTTATATGTTACTATATTATAAGTATCTTCCATGCATAGTCTGGTCATGTTGATTAACTTCCTTGGTATTCCAAATTCCTGCATAGCATTCCATAGACTATTCCTATGGACACTATCATAAGCCTTTTTAAAATCCACAAAAATGTTATGGAGATCTCTTTTATATTCCCAATGTTTCTCGGCTATTTGTCGTAAGATAAATATCTGATCTATTGTTGATCTGTTTTGTCTAAAACCCGCCTGGTAGTCACCTAATATGTCTTCTGAATATGGTTTTAATCTATTTAGTAATACTGCGGATAGTATCTTATAGCTTGTGGACAGTAGTGATATTCCTCTATAATTTCCACATTGGAACTTGTCTCCTTTCTTAAAGATAAGTATCAATAATGACTCTTTCCAGTCATGGGGTAATTCTTCTGTCCTCCAGATTTTTATTATTAGTTCGTATAGCTTTAGATGTAATGCATGGCCACCTGCCTTTATAAATTCAGCAGCAATTCCATCAGTCCCAGTTGCCTTATTGTTTTTAAGTCGTGTGATTACATATAGGATTTCTTCAAATGTAGGTTCTTCAATTTGTGGTTCGCATGTTAGAACCTCTTCCTGTGAGAAAATGTTACTTGGAGCTTCACAATTTAGTAATTCAATAAAATATTCTTTCCATGTGTTGCACATTGTACAACTAGCTAATAAAATTGTATTATAATTATATCCTATTGTACGACGTACGAGTTCTCATTTCGTATGGTACAAAAGAGGAATCCTTGTATGCCTGTCAAAGTTAAGTTGTTGACAGATGTAATGTCATGTTTTATCAAGACTATAAAGATACAATCAAGTTGTCCTGTTGTTGCAAAGTCATGTTGTGATGAAGATAGGTTGAGACAAAGGCATGTTGTGATGAAGACAGATTGAGACCAAGGCGTGTTGTGACAGATGCATGTTGAGATAGATGCATGTTGTGACAACTGCATGGTAAGTCAGAGGTATGTTGAGATAAAGGCAGGTTAATATAAAGCTATCATTAAAACATTGCATCACTCTATGCCAGTAATGCACACACGGCCTTTATTACTCTTGGTTAGAGCTGGTTCTTGTGTGCCTCCCATCTTCATCTTTATTAGGACACTTGCCTTTTCATATCAAGGGGAAAATTAGGACCTTTCATCCAGCAACAAAAATAATGATCACGAACCAACATTAAATGTACAACAATAACAAATGAGAACATATCAGACATTTCATGAAATTATGCGAGAGCCTTTAGATAGGTATGCATTGATCATACACGATGGGTCAAAAACAAACGCCGTTTTCAAACCTAACCACTGTTTCAAGTAATTTCCGTGCACAAAAGTCAGAAATGCGTTGATTTATTACCATTTTTCAGAACACAATTGGCAGGCCCCTGAATGTAATAATCACTCAGTCATGAGCAACATTTGTGTGAGGCTGATGGTGCGTGCAACGTCTGGCAGACATTTGAGTATATGATGCAGTCCCTATTAATGAGCATTAATACTCACGAGAAGACATGGCGAAATCAAAAAGCATATTCATGAAAAATGTGAACAGAAGGATCCCATTATATATATATATATATATATATATATATATATATATATATATATATATATATATATATATATATATATATATATATATATATATATATATATGCATTTAGGATGTAATATCATTCTGTAATATGTGGCGATAGTATGTCTAGCAGAAAGGATTTAACATTGTAGATGCAGCGATGGAAAAATATATGGCGCTGTGCAACATTTCTCTTTTGAGCAGGATCATTGACTTTGATCATGTTTAAGATGTTTAAACATCATATTTAAACCATTATACACATCCACACCGCAATACCTTAACATCATAGATCGTCTTAGCAGATATTTAGGGTCGAACTTGCCTGCAGGGGCCCAGAACACCGGCCGCTTTCACATCCTAACCAAAATTGCTGGTGGCTGTCTCTGAGGTTTGACGTGGAATTAATTAACTGTGTTTCACCCCCAATAATGTCCAATGACTCTGGTGGTCCGGTCTTGTTGGACCAATCTTCTTTCGTCTTTTCAAATCTCCCATCCGTTCCCACTTTGTTTTGACATGGCTGATGAAATATTCTCTGATATGGTGTCCTTTCAGATCAGTGTGATGGATCTCGGAAAATGTGAGGTGACTGAGAAAAATATCAGTCCTGTGTGAACAATATGGGAGGAATCGTCACTGCTGGGCAAAACAAGTGTCTCATTTGCACTGTCTCTGGTATCCTTTACTGCATCTTGTCTCATCTTCATTGACTCTTATCTTACTAAATGTTTTAAGTGTAAAATTATATTATAACCACTAACAAATTCACCTGGGATGATTTTCTATGAAACCCACGATAATCGGCACGGCAAGTAATCATCATGATGATCGTGAAACACCATGGCACTGACCACTATTGCTGTATCATACTGGTGGAGAACGGCAGTCGCAGGAAAAGCAAGCACAAAGTTGAATTGTGTTCTTTTCAAACTTGAAATAATGTGCAGTGATTTCCATTAGTCGCCGCCGGTATTCTATGTGCAACCTGCCTTTCTCATTGCGTTATCAGTATTGCAACTCGTGTCTATTATTGTAATTTTTCATACGTAAATATTTAGAAATATGTATAAAATAAATCTTAGAATCAAGGAGCACAAATATAAATGATGTTTCAAGCATCAAGGGTGATAAGAAAACTAATTTATTGGTGTATAATTGAAGGTTATGTAACGTAAATAGTTACTTTGAAATAAGTATAGCATGTTTTCTAAGGAAATATATCTACCTTATTCTTAACAGCTGCTCAGTTACATCAACTGGAGTATAGTGCTTCCATATTGACGTGGATAGGCCTTAGGTTCAAGCCAGAATACGATCAGCGTTGCCAGTAGTGGGTTGTGCTCAATATTTAAATTTCAAATCCCGAAACAACCAAATAAATCAATTTGATTATTGCTCACTGGACTTTGGAGGCCTGGTGATCCTTGCCAGTGCGAAGTCCTGATCGTTCGGGTCCACATCGATTGACGGACGCCAGTCGCTGCGATCGGGCAATCTTGAGCATAGCCTACGATGGATGACTTTGTAATATTCTGTTATGATAATTTGGCCGTGTCCAACGCGTGCCGCGTGGTTACACACCCGTTTCACACGCCAGTGATCCGGGGCTTGCTTCCGGATCAGGTCAGGGATATGCACTACTGACGAGCTCAAACGAGAGAGAAACTCGAGTATAGTGCTTCCTTATTGACGTGGATAGGCCTTAGGTTCATAATAGAATATGATCAGAGTTGCCAGTAGTGGGTTGTGCTCAATATTTAAATTTCAAATCCCGAAACAACCACATAAATCAATTATAGAGTGTTGTTGTTACAGTGGCCGAACTAATGTAAACATAGAGCTTAATTAGTGGAATACTTACATAATATAACCGACAATGAGCTAATAGTAAACATACAATCTTTATAATCATTAGTTACACCAAATTAGAGAATTTACTTTGTTGTTATGTTATAAAATCTTAAAACTTAAATATATTGTTATTAGGGGGAAAAATATTTTTTCTTTTGAATGAATATTTTAATAATAAATAAAATATAGTTAGTAATTTGAACATAAAATTTAAAGGTTATTGGAAATTATTGGTTATTATATAATATATTATTGATGGAAGTTGCTTGAAATTAAGAATTTAAAATTTATTTTGTTTGTTTGAGTTTATTGTTAATATATTAATATTAATAAAAGAGGATCTGAATTGTAAGTTTTAACGTTAGTAAGTGATTAATTTGACTATTTAAATTTTACATTATCATTTAAATTTATCGGTTTTGAATTTATGCATGAGTTTTGCATGCTAGTATTAATAATTACGGTGTTGTATTGTTGTTGTGCATGAAAAAGTTTAACATCTGATAAATGAAGCTATTTCTGTTCGAATCGGTGATATCTCAGCGTGCTCTAGAGGGGTAGTACACAACTTTAACACCTATTTGTGTGTTTGCAGCACTGATGGGGCAGCGAATGAGACAACATCGGGTCGAACGACAACCGAGCATGACTAGCTTTTGTTGGATGATAACTATTACATTTTGGATTAATTTTATTTATCACACGAGATGAGTTGTATCCTGGCGAGGCGTTGGCGATGCGGGGTTCCTTTTGGTACCATCAATACTGGCTGTGGGACACTGTATAGACTGGGCTTACGGCAGAACTATGCCGATTTACAAGGAGAGCGGTACATGACATTTTGTCAAGAATTGATAACACGAGAGGTTGTATCACGTTTTTGACTGGTCGCCGAGATGGATTATTTTGGTTGATTTGAATGATATAAATGGGCGAATAGTAGTCCATACCGGTGAACAGTGGTTCATATGATATCGAGAAATATTAGGTTATTTTTGATTTTGCGAAAGATTTTGATATTAAATTAAGGTGAGGATAGGTAAAGCCTTACTAATATTGACAACAAGTAATGTGGTTTTGCTAACATGCGGCGAATTGAGCTCGTTGCACTGTATGATGGCGATCGCGCAATGCAGATTGTTAATATACATCGGTTTAGTAATATGAAAAATACTCAGGTATGGTGGCATTGCGAGTTAATGTACAGTTATAATACTACCATATTTAAATACTTTCGTGTTGTTACTAACCCGTATTCATTGTGCCACAAAACCATACAAGAATTACAGAAGGGAAATTGTTCCGTAAGGAGAATAGATGATTTATTGGAAAATAAGCAGTATTGCTAAATGAGATGGTTATGGAATCATATATAAATTGATTATTTATGAATTTAGTGAGTAAAGAAATTAATTTATTCTTTTTTTTTTTTCATAAACTTTAAAAGGTTACAATTAAATTATAATTAATTATTATTATTTTATGAACACAGTATTAGTATCATCATTGAATATTTATTACTAATATCTTGAGATGAATACTGTGATGTATATATGATAGTTTATAGTTGTATCTCTTAGTTGTATCTCTGAAACATTTCAGTGATCGAAACTAGTGGCAATAATCATAACGCAATGAGACAACGAGGAGTACACAGAATACCAGATGTTCTCGGCTCGCGATGATGGTGGAATTCTGCAAGAGGGCGTCTGATTGGTCTGGAACTCTGGCACCCCAGTATAAAAGGCCTCTGCGCACGTAGAACTGGCATTTTCCGTAGTCCACCGCACTGAGTGACGAGGCGCCAATGCCTATTGCAAATGTGTGTTTAGTAGTTAGACCCTGAAGTTTTGCAGTGGAAAAGCCAGAATTCTAGTTTTAGATTTTAGATTTTTGGTGGACTAGAAGTTTTTGTTAAATTAGTTTTTAGTGGACTAGAAGTTTTTGGTAAATTAGTTTTAGTGAATTAGTTGTTGGTGGATTAGTTTTTGGTGGATTAGTGTTTGGTAGATTTGGAGTTTTTACTGGATTAGAAGTTTTTGCTACACTTAGGAATTTTATTTGTTTGATTAGTGTTTTTGCTGTTTGATTTTTGCTGTATCCTAACTTCCTTGTTGATGCTACATGTCTGTATATTATTGTGAAGTTCAGAAGTTTAATAAACAAATGATGCTTGTGTTACTCTTTCTTTGTCGTTTAGCTGATAGACTCTTGTTATAGTCATTGGTGTTAGAACAGCCCTTGGAGTAATTCTTTGTCTGGAATTAGAGAATATTGTTCCAATTCCCTGTCGGCCCACCCGGGATCTTCTTAAACCTTAATTCTTTTCTATTCCTGTTAACCGAGGACGGTGAGAGGTTCTTTCTCTTTATTCATTCTCTCCTTTGGCCCTACGCAGTCAGGGTTGCGCTCTTCTCCTCATATCACCGTAGCAGAAGTAAGTGTTTGGAATATGCATATATACTCCTACTGAAACCATCAAGCTTTGCTCAAAGTTACAGATATAGTCGACGACTTCATGAATGAACAGCAGGAGAGCAGAACGCTCCTATAATCAATAGGGGCTGCGGCTGTGCTTGCCTAAGAGATAAATGCTGTTGATTCTTTCGGGAGAACAGTTGTGGACTGTTCATGCGACTGATTTCAGTGGCACCAACATCTGGAGCCATCCATAGAAGAACCTTTCCCTTGTTTGTCTGGAAGAGGGGACATCAGAAATCTATCCCACTAGTGTGTCCCACCAGCAGCAGAGCGCTGGACATCGATATTCAATCCCCAATGGTGGTATCATCATCTGACATCATCGAGAGGGATGTTTCCCTTATTGTACATCAGTCCACCATGTTCGTTTGAAGTGACATGAAAATGTTACATGTGGTGATCAGAAAATCCTTTCCTTATAGGCGGAAGCAGAGGAGTTCATGGTACCAGCGTGTTCGTCCAGGTTCACGATAGCGGAAGTGGACATATTAAGTTTCGAGCAGTGAATGAACTGATTTCCTATATTTCCCCCGTGCATAGAAAATTTAAAAGAGACACATAATAGATTTTCAGTGAGAGGAAATAGCATCCAGTGTGAATCATATATTTCCACGACACACTTTATGGACAAATAATTAGTTACTAGTTAAGTAATTGTTTTGTGTCATTCAGTGTTCATTTGAATTGGGAATCCCCATTCGCAGGTGTCTTCGAGCATGTTTTGTTTTGCTTTGTTTTTTCCCCCCATGTACAGGTATTTTTCTACCCTGCTTCATTTAGGTACCACGGTGACAACAGAGAAATTACTGACTCATCCCATGGAACTGGTGGATGCTGCTAGCAGAAGCGGGGCTACCAGAATCAGACCGGGAAAACAAAACTGGGTTTGCTTGCATAGTCATGGGAATTATTATTTTTTTTTTCAGTGGCAAGGATGTCTGCATCTTGATTTGCAGGTGGTCTAGTGGATAGCACGCATGTGATTCTGGTCATTTTTTTTTAAAGTGGGGATTGCAAATTTAAAGGGATGGCTATGTGGAAATATTTTTATGGGTGCCCCTAGGTATTGCATCCATGGAGCTAAGTGTTGATGTTGATGTCAGGGTTGGTGGTTTATTTTGTATGCAGGCTGCATATTCCTCATGGCCACACATAAGAGATGGTATTATCTTTTGTCAGGGACTGATTTTTTTAAGTTGTCACTGATGTATGTTTTTAAGGTAGGTTCAGTAAATATAACTGGTAACAGATATACACTGTGATGTTTAAGTCCCATGACGAAACCCCCTTAATTGATTGTTTACTTAAATAGCACTAGTGGTTTGTCTAAACGCTAAGGGTCTAGAGTATTCGACGGGGACCGTCGAAAAAATTGGGGGTGAGATGTGTAATCGCTTGACGCGATACATGATGATGATGATGTTACCAATACCAGCGTCCCTCGCAGTGCCCTAGGGTATGACGGGAAGCTGCTCAGAAAACACTGATAAATAGAGGTGTCTGTCAGTTTCCCGGTCTCTTCAACTAGAACAACCGTGGCCGAAGGAGCGATTAGGTAGATCGCTGTAGAGATGTAGATACCATCAAATAGGGAGGCTTTAACCAGCCCTCCCCAGTCACTGGACTCTATG
This sequence comes from Cepaea hortensis, assembly GCA_963921405.1. Classification (NCBI taxonomy): domain Eukaryota; kingdom Metazoa; phylum Mollusca; class Gastropoda; order Stylommatophora; family Helicidae; genus Cepaea; species Cepaea hortensis. The sequence goes on along the minus strand of CAWUFQ010000008.1, from coordinate 246,526 downwards.
TAGTGACCCTGGCCATGGTTGTTGTAGAGCAAACTTGAGCTCCAGCTCTGGTTAATGTCGTAGGCCACTCACATCCCCATTCGTATACCTGTTTATGCCTGTTTATGCCACTATATCTCTGCTGTTAGGGTTATAGTTTTGTTATTCGTTATGTTATGGCTCTTCGCTGTATCTGGTCCCAGTCGACTTATGTGATGCGGGTGTCTTGTGTGGGTATTGAGGGTGCCCTTCGACTCAACTGAACATGATTGAGGTTTCACTGTCATTCAGAGACCGCCCCTGTAGTCAGTGCTAGGCAGCAGTTATCTCTAACTGTGGGATTTTCAGATTCCCATTTCTGTATGTACCGACTGTCCATGAGTCCTAAGATGATTGCAATAGAGAGTCCATACCTGCTGTTACCGTTGTTGTTTACGTTGAGGCTCTGTTGTTGCCATGTCCTTGTTGGTTTGTGGAGATTGGTACCTAGTCATGTGCATAGCGATGTTAGGCAGCAGTGATTACTGTGGGAACATAGGTTCCCATTTCTGTATATGTCAGTTATGTGACATGTCAGGATGCCTGTTTGTCCCTAAATCATGCGGTTCTGTCATTAAAAGCCTAATTTTTTTGTTCTTAATTTGTTTTGTTTAGTCTGTAGTTTGTTGTGTAAACTCATTGATCCTGTTACAGTCCAACAGTGTAATCTTCTGTCTGGGGTATACAGCAGTACATCCCCGGCCCTAAGAACTCCTGGAATCGTCTGTCTAATTCTATCCCTTTTCTTGTTAACTGAGGAGAATATATCCAGTGCTCTCTCTCTTCTTCTTCTTCTTATTGTCCTTTTCTTCTCTGGAACACTAAAAGTCAGTGTTGCGCTTCTTTGTCTTTGTGCACCTAGGTATAGGAAATTACATCTTCCTGTCCTTGATATTCTTCCTCCTGTGACAACCATTTTGTAACAGGAATAATGAATATAAAGGATAGGAGGACATAGTTTCCTATTCTTGGGTGCTCAAAGACAAAGAACCGCAACACTGACTTTTAGTAGGCCAGAGAAGAAAAAGATAATAATAAGAAATAGAAAAAGAGCACCTTATATATTCCCTCCAGTTAACAAAAGAAAGGGATAGAAAATTAGACAGAAGATTTCCAGGAGTTCTTTGAGCGGGGGGTACACTGTTGTATACTCCAGACAAAAGATCACACTGTTTGACTGCAACAAGATCAATGAATTTGCACAACAAACTATGAACTAAACAAAACAAATTAAGAACACCACAATTAGACCTTTATTGACATAAGTGCATGATTCAGGGACAAACAGACATCCTGACATGTCACAACTGACATATACAGAAATGGAAACCTATGTTCCCTCAGTGGATATCACTGCTGCCTAATATCGCCATGAACACGACCGGACGTCCATCCCCATAAACCAGCAAGAACATGGCAACAAAGAAGCCTATACGTGAACAACAGCTGTAACAACAGCTATGGACTCTGTTAATATCAGCTCAGGACTCATGGACAGTCGGTACATACAGAAATGGGAATCTGAAATCCCACAGTTGGAGATAACTGCTGCCTAATACCGACCACAGGGGTTGTCTCTGAATGACAGTGACACCTCAACCATGTGTAGTTGAGTCGAGGGGCACCCTCAGTACCCACTCAGGACAACCGCATCACATGGGCCGACTGGGACCAGACACAGCAAAGAGCCATAACATTAACAAATAACAAAACTATAACTTTAACCATACAATAAACTGAGGTATGGAAAACTGGACTATTGAATCAGTGGGGAGGTGATGGGTGAGGGGAGAACTGGGTGGGAATAAGGAAAATTGGGGTAAACAAAAATAGAGGTACGGAAAAATGGGGGGTAATTAAGGACCCAGAGTTGTTCCCTTCGACAGTAATCACATCCTGCAATCAAAGTAAACAAACAAAAACATATTTAACAACTGTTAAATATTACTACTATATTAACAACAACTTAAAAACTATAAAATAACTGCCTATGAATTAATAATATACCCATACACTCATTCAGACACTGTCTGTCACATTATTCACACTGGCCAAGTTAAGCCCTGCACCAGCAACATACATGGGGACAGTTGGACATCACATCTCAACATCAAGTGACACAACAACAACAACATCATGATGCATGTGACAGCCAGTCACATGCTGTATACATGGCCTCAATAAGACAACATTGTTTGAACCTACCCACACAGTGTTTACATATAACATGACATGTCAATAGAATGATAGCAAATCAATAAATGGTCAGAATAACTATCAGCATATTTCTCATGGTGGCCAAACCCAGTTTTCAATATGTCAGAGAATACTCATGCAGCCTTATGATGAGAATACTGCACCAGCTACCAATTATTAAACTACATATCTGTCCACATTTAGAGGCTATCTACACACCCTGTTGATCTCTAGTTACAGCTCAAAGGCACCTCCGAGGTTTATCTACATTCTGCTTTTAGTAGCAGGATAATGCCAGCAGTAAGAAACCAAAAGGCGATATATTAATAGATATGGCCTGTTCGCTGTTTCCGTTTTATTCGGGGGAGGTCTCATTTACATCCTTCACAAAGCCTTAACATTATTCTAACACCTATCTCTTAACTTCAATGTCACAACCTCACATCAGTCATATTATCTGGTAAACTAACATTAGTTAATAGAGATTAGCCAAGGGCTACAACTCCCGCCCAAAGGGAAAGAAGTAAGACCCTCGAAGGCCAGAGTATTCCAGAACCTTCTCGAAGGACTGGTCAGTGAGTCCACTGTCCCGTGGACACTGATGCGGCCCGCCTATTGCGGGGTCCACGAGGAACTCGAACAGAGTTACCACCCGTGTCGGATTGCGACACGTGTGGATGGGCAGAGAGAGACGGGACATCGAAGAGGCAACAGGGCCTTCCTTAGAGGGACTCAATAGTTTAGACTCTATAGTTTAGACCCATGTGGGGTTTATAGACTTATGCTAGATAGTATGCTTAGAATGTTTGATGATGTTAAACTATGTGATGATGTTAAACCTCTGTGATATGCGAGTTAGTGCGGGCTTGTTAAACCCACTGCGCCAACGCACTGTCTATTGAAATACAATAAATGTTAGATATTATAGCTAACTGAGTTATTGTTGCCTGTATGAGCCCGAGCTCAGATACCTAGACATACAACACGCTGACAGGCTTTTTGGGGGCTAGGTTCCGGTTTTGGCATAAGCTTTACATATAAACGGCTATTAATTGCCAAGTAAAATAATAAATTAATCATATCAAATTGTTGTTTGAAGAAGTTTAACAAATGTGCACCAATCTAGCGATCAACTAGTATTAATATGAGTCCCTCTGCAGTTAGTCTCTCAATGATGTTAATACTATAAACTATTTTGACATGACTGTAACATTTTTTTGACTGTTACTAATGTTTTCTCATTCTACGAGCAGATTGTTCCGCGAAGTGTGAGGATTTTTTTTGTGCGGTGTGTAACCTATGTGAACTATCCAACAGTGGCGAAAGTACAAGACAACATTCACAAGTTCTGGGATCATAAGATAAGTTTCACATCATGCCCATTGCAACCCTAAGCGGTACTTATCACCATCCATCCATGTATCATTTTGCTTTGCATTGATTTGTATGTATATTCATAAGCTTGTAACCAACATAACTTTGCATTTGGATTTGCGCATGTAATTATTAAGGGAGATAACTAAATTTTCTACTCCCCAACATTTTTCTAAGGGATTTAACTTCAGTAAATTTACCAACAAGTAAAACACAAAATGTCCACCTTAGAAAACTGTATTGAGCAAGGTATCAGATTAGGTTATAAAGAAGAGAAACTGTCAGAATGGGCACAGAAGACGCACGCAGAGAACATTGCCCGTGAAGAAAGAGCGATAGAACGAGAAGAAAAGAAGATGCAAATGCAGGCAGAAGAGAAGAAATTGCAAATGGAGGCAGAACAGAAAAGGATGCAGATGCAATTACAATCTGAAGAAAAGAAAATGCAAATGGAGGCAGAAGAGAAAAAGATGCAGATGCAACTACAATCTGAAGAGAAGAAAATGCAATTACAAGCTCAAGAGAAACAATTAGAGCTTGAGGCCGCGGCCAAACAAGCCCAATTGAATGCCGATACACAAATAAAATTAAAACAGATGGAGATTTAGTCCAACGTAGAAATATCTGTAAATAAATTAAGAAGCAAAGAGGAAGAACAGAAATATAATAAGTATAAAGGCCTCGTGAAAGCTTTCTGCTCAGGAGATTCCATCAGTGCATACCTGGAAAATTTTGAGTGTCTAATGTCCTACCATAAGATCATAAAATCAGATTGGTCATTTATTTTAATGAGAAACTTAGCTCTGAAACCTTTGAAAGTAATAGAGACAGTGCCACAGGAAATGAGAAAGGATTATGACTACTTAAAACAACGCATTCTCCAACATTTCTCTTTAGATACTGCAGGTTACCAACAACAGTTCGCTAAATTATCCCCTCAACCAAATCAAACCTTCATAGATTACGTATCGAGAGTTCAGGATGTGTGCACAAAGTGGATTAACTCGGCTAAGACTAACAATAGCCATGACAAACTAAAAGAACTCATTATTATTGATAAAATAGTTAGTACAATCCCCACACCTTTTGCTAAGTTTTTGAAACAAATGGATTGTAGGAGTATTCAGGATGTAGAGACAAAGGGGAACGCATTTTTCACAGCGAATAGAGATATTTTCCAATTAAACCTAGGTCAGAACGAAACAGCAGCAGTGGTAAATACTAAATACTCGAAACCAGCTGAAAGCAAGTTTAAACCACGCTCAAATGTCAGGAAGCCAGTTAAGTGCCAATATTGTAGTCTGACGCACGAACAATACGCTATGTGCGATAAATCGCCTAACTATCCTCATCACCTCAAAATGATTGTGGAGAAGCAGAAAAACAAAAGAAATGCGTACCAGAGAGCGGTCAAATGCTATTTTTGCAGCAGCATTATAGTCGCTTTTGTGATGGCCGAAAATTACTAAAACAGGCCAATGCTGCACTGGTTGAAAGTTCCTCAGAGGAAGATATTGAGTTACTGAATGAGTGTGACAATCAAAGCGAATGTTTGAGTGAGCTAGGGAATGCGGTGCACATTATTGACACCATTACAGACAGTAAGTGTAACACCTGTACGAAATTCCAACTTGACACAACATTACTATGTGGCCACACTATCCCTATTTCAAATGAAACAGCCAATGCTGCCTTATCTTCTACAGGCAAGCTTAATTTTTCAACAGGGTTTGTAAATAACAAAAAGTGCACATTAATTCGTGATTCCGGCGCAACGCTCTGTGGGATTAAGAAAACATTAATCAACGACAAAGACTACACACACAAACACGTAACTTGTCGCACATTCTCAGGCACTATAGAGAAATACCCCATTGCTCTTGTCGAAATTCGAACACCGTTCATATCAGGACTAGTATTGTGCGCTGCCCTAGAAAATCCGGTCGCTGATATTATACTTGGGAACCTGCCCAACATACGACCTTGCTCTGAAAAGGAAATCAGAGACTGGGAGCGAAAAAACGGTATACAACACCCAAACAGCGATCCGAAAGAGAAACACCATTCATGCTTGTCTCAATCTGCCAAAAGGACAAGGGAGACAACCAATGAAGTGATTCAGAAAGAATTCACCGAGTTGTATGATGCAGGGGCGGTCGAATCTGTTAATGATACGACCAATTTAAAACCTCGAATTGAGGATGCTACCGATCTACCAAGTACCAAGCCTGTAGATGTGCAACAACACACACAACACACGAATGCAATAACACGACAGACAACTCACAAAACTCACACCGACCAACTGCAGGAGTCACTAGATATTGCAGCACCAAACACTACTATCACTAATTTTGTAGATGAACAAAAATCAGATCCTACACTTTCATCATATTTTAGGTTAGTAGGACTTAAACCAAAATTATCTAAAAACGCATCGTGGTCATTTACATTAAACAACAAGGTGTTGACCAGATTATACACTAGAGATCAGTCCACAATACAGCAAGTAGTGTTACCACAAGCACATCGAGAGAAAGTACTAAAAATAGCCCATGATTCACCTTTTGGAGGTCATATGGGGTATGAAAAAACTAGAGCTAGGGTCCTGACCCAGTTTTATTGGCCGAAATTTTGCCAAGACATAAAAACCTATTGTAGATCATGTGATATATGTCAGAAACTTGTGAAAAAGGGGAAAAACCCTACGGCAGAAGTCCAATCCACCACAACTGCCTCGAGGCCATTCCAAATCGTGGCAGTTGACCTTGTAGGTCCATTGAATCACATCTCAAGTAAAGGGAATAGATATATTTTTACTCTTATCGATCTATGTACGAGATGGCCAGAAATGCTTCCGTTAAAATCTATCTCCTCTAAGGATGTGACGGACATATTGTTAAATATATTCTCCCGTTTTGGCTTTCCGGAGAAAATAATCTCAGATAGGGGAACCCAGTTCATATCCAATGCCACTCAATCGGTAACTAAGTTACTATTCATAAAGTAATGTTTCACCAGTCCCTATCGACCAGCCGCAAATGGTATCTGCGAAAAACTAAATGGGGACCTGAAACATATGCTATCCAAAGTGACAGCTGAAAATCCAGCCGATTGGGATATACTTCTCCCAACGGTGCTGTTCGCATATAGAGAAGTCCCGCAGTCAAGCACAGGGTTCTCTCCCTTCGAATTGATGTATGGAGCAAACCCAAGAGGACCTCTCACCATTTACAAAGATATCATATCACAACCTGTAAATATCCAACTACCCATTTCCACCTATGATTTGGTCACTGACACCAGAGACAAAATCATACGTTCCTGTATACTAGCCAGAACATCACTGCAGGAGAAAGGTTTTAGGTACAGGCAGTACGCCAACAAAGGTGCAAAAACAATTGTATTAAAACCAGGTCAGGATATTTTACTACTGCTACCTGACAAGAGAGATTTACTATCAACCTCTTGGCAGGGACCTTTTAAAATTGTTAGAAGAATTTCGGAAGTGGATTACGAAATTTCGTAAAATGGAAAGATGAAAATATTCCATGTAAACATGTTAAAACCATACTATGCTAGACAAGACACCGACACGAGTGAGCAGACGCAACTAACGGATGACAGAAACGAAACGACAGTGACCCAACTGAGTGACATCTCGACAAACGAAGCATCGTTAACGACGCACTCTTACGACAACAAAGACGACGAAGACATATGTACATTACCGACAATATGTAATAACGACAGCGACGACCAATTTGACGACGTATTGACAACGATTAATCTCGACGACGACGACAATGACATTGAGGACAATTTACAAACAGTAGCATCTGTGATAAACCAGACAGACGTAGACAATACTGAAATCCCAGTACCGATTATGAATGACGACGGTAGTATAAAGGACATACAAATCTCTGACACTCCACAACAGCAGCGACATGACATTTTGACTCTCCTTAACGAGTATAAATCTATCTTCTCTAACAAACCTGGACGGACTGACAAAATAACACATTCAATTGTGTTGACAGATCTGACACCGGTCAAATGTAGACCATATTCTATTCCTCTGCATTATAGAGCAAATCTAGACAAGGAAATTTTGGATTTAGAGAAAAATAGGATAATTCAGAAATCTATGTCTCAATATTCTTCACCGATTGTTCTGGTGAAAAAGAAGGACCAAACAATTCGTTTGTGCATCGATTATCGAAGGTTAAATACAATAACCACCACGGATGCGGAGCCGATGAATAGCTGTGAAGACCTCATTTTAAACATGTCTCAATCATCCTTATTTTCAAAGGTTGATTTAGCGAAAGGTTATTGGCAAGTACCACTAGACCCTGCTTCTAGACATATAACAGCATTCGCCACACCTCTCGGTTTGTACGAATGGAGATATCTTCCATTTGGTCTGAAAATCGCTCCCGCCACATTTGTGAGGTTAACTAGATTGCTATTGCACGGAATTAAAGATGTCCAAGCTTATATTGATGATATTTGCATTCATTCTGCTAATATAACTTCTCACTTACTTACACTCAAACAAGTCTTCAACCAAATCTTTCTTTTCGGTCTTACTATCAAACCTTCCAAGGTTGAAGTAGGCTTTAAACAAATAGACTTCCTTGGTCATAGAATTTCTGAAGGCAAACTGCTGACAGACGAGAAAATTGTTTCGAAGATACTCAATCTAGAAGTTCCTACCACAAAGAAGCAAATAAGAAGTTTATTAGGTCTTATAAACTACTATTCTAAATTTATACCAAATTGGGCAGAACTTACATCAGTGTTTTCGAATATGTTAACAAAAGATCATCCATCAAAAGTTTGTAAAAGTACCAGCTTAGAGGATGCAATATGCAGATTGAAACATATTTTTTCTAATCCACCAGTCTTACGTTTACCAAACATAGATTTACCCTTTATTTTGACCACAGATTCGAGTGCTATCGCAATTGCAGGATGTTTAACGCAAGAAGTGGATGGAGTGAGACACCCAATTCTCTACGTAAGCCGTAAGCTGAAGAAAGCAGAGACCCGTTACTCTACAGTGGAATTGGAGGCATTGAGTCTATTATTCTGTATCCTCAGATTCTCTAAGTTCCTCTTAGGTGCCCACTTCGTTGTACTCACCGACAATTCGCCATTGTTGGTACTGAATCAAGGTGTTCCCAAAAACCACCGTTTACAAAGATGGTGTCTTCTTCTTCAAGATTTCGACTTCGACATCCGCCATATCAGAGGCACTGATAACATTATAGCTGATATTTTATCGCGGCAGACGAATGCGCCAGCAGAATAACATTTGGCCATACCAGAAATTGTGATATTTTATTCCGTACCATATAACAGTGTAACTCTACACCTGCTAGAGAACTTTCAGTTAAAAGTAATAACACCTCAGTGAATAGGTTACTTAGAACACCCACAAACGTGAAATGTTGAGAACTATACGACCATCTATCAAAGCTCTAAGACCAATCCGAGCAAGAAACATTAACTATGAAATGATTTCATCTAGTGAACTGACATTGATCACGAAAACATGAAGAACACTTATACTGGACATTGAGAACGTTCCATACTTGCTGTGGCTAATAGACTTTGCTAACAGCCGAAATAGAACTACATCAACGACAACACTCAAGAGACAGCCATACCAACTATTAACATTCATGTCACGATACGCTAACAACAGGAGGACAACGCGCACATCATCGTTGGATTTAGTTACTTAGTTAATTAATTAAGTTAGTATTGAATATGTATTATATTATTATGTATATAAAATGTGTTCACCTGTAAGTTGTACATTTTCTACTATATTATTACAGGTACTTCCATTCATAGGTTAAATAACCTACCTATGCCATTTTCTCTATGTAAATTATAAACCATTTTTGAATCATCGTACAAAAAGTACGTATTATCTTAAAGGGAAAATATCGCCTATTCCATTTTTTCTAAGGGAAATAACACTTACCTCAACTTTACTTATATATTTTAACCAAATACTATTTTGAATGAAAGAAGTGTGAATGGCTGTGTGATAGAATTAAATGAGAGAGCGATATACTGAGCGGACAAATTGTACGCAAAACGTATTTATTTTAATTTGTCTGCGTCTTTCATGTAAATTGTACTACTTGTCTAATTTATTGATACATGTTTAGCATTTAGTTTAGTACTCTTAGTTTAGCAGTTAGGATACTACATCTAAGCACCACTGCTTGGAATACCTGATCATGTATTGCACACAGTGGGTAATTCATGATTAAGGATATACCAACTCGTGACGCTTGGAAATAACATTCAGCCACACATTCAGCACACATTTACACAAAACTCAAAACTGAACACTATCAATTAAAATGCAGTCACTTTATTAGTAACATCAACTTATTAGTAAACACACTAACAAGCCAACAGGGACACATGTAGTCAGATGGGATAAAATAACAACGTAACTACATATTTAGCATTATACAACATACGAGAGTAAAAGTGTATTGAAATGCACACACTGAACAAGATTTGAAGGTGCACTTAATTAGCCAAGACTTTTGTCTTGTTAATCCTCTTTAAAACAGAGGTTAATTATCTTGGTATCAGTGGGATACTATGAGAAGGACGGGTTGTAAACACAACTAGTAAACGTCACGTAACTTCGGTCGGGTAAGCATTGTTAAGGACACAGGAGAGATAGAGATCTCTTCACCAAATCAGAGAAGTGGTGTATGGGAGAATACATGAGTGTTGATGCCAGTATGTAGGTTACCAAGTTACTCTCCACCAAACTACATATACCATCCTTATGTGATTCTGTGACAGAATTAGTGCAGAACTAATTACCCTATAACAACCCATCCAATCAGGGGAGAGGGGGAATCCTGTCACAACCTCACATCAGTCATATTATCCGGTAAACTAACATTAGTTAATAGAGATTAGCCAAGGGCTACAACTCCCGCCCAAAGGGAAAGAAGTAAGACCCTCGAAGGCCAGAGTATTCCAGAACCTTCTCGAAGGACTGGTCAGTGAGTCCACTGTCCCGTGGACACTGATGTGGCCCGCCTATTGCGGGGTCCCAGAGGAACTCGAACAGAGTTACCACCCATGTCGGATTGCGACACGTGTGGATGGGCAGAGAGAGACGGGACATCGAAGAGGCAACAGGGCCTGCCTTAGAGGGACTCAATAGTTTAGACTCTATAGTTTAGACCCATGTGGGGTTTATAGACTTATGCTAGATAGTATGCTTAGAATGTTTGATGATGTTAAACTATGTGATGATGTTAAACCTCTGTGATATGCGAGTCAGTGCGGGCTTGTTAAACCCACTGCGCCAACGCACTGTCTATTGAAATACAATAAATGTTAGATATTATAGCTAACTGAGTTATTGTTGCCTGTATGAGCCCGAGCTCAGATACCTAGACATACAACACGCTGACATTCAACAACTATTCTAATTATCGGTTACTAAACTTTAGGCAATTACTAACTGTGGGGCTAGTTATGGCCCACATCTCTTATGTTATTTAATAAAAGCAAGCGACTCGATTTGCCAACGTACCTCCACCATCGTGCATCAGTGTTCCAGCAGGGCATATTTTGTGAGTTCAGCCGAACTGGTTTCACCATACAGATATTGGCGTCTGTTGGTGGGGAATACAGAAACTCATCCATATCATGCCGGAGGCATTCAGGCTTCTCCATGTGTGGGGATGAGATGAGGGACCAGCTCGGGTCCTCTCATCTTGAGACCATCCACCCGCCTGTATTGGCGGTTGTTTTAGAACTGAATCGCCGGGGCAAAATGCCGGCTCAATTGTTAACCATTCAAATTACCCATGATCCTCCAGCTGCAGGGGAGGGGTTTCTTGTCGTTGCATCAGCCAAACATCCTGTGGAGCCGTGTCGTGTCACGCGGCTTCATGCCCCCCCATCCAACAAATGCCTGGTCCCACAGCAACACATACTCTGCATCCCTTGGGAGATTGGGATGGATTCTCTGTGCATACCATCAACAACAACAAAAAATCAGCCCCTGACAAAAGGTAATCCCTTATCCTATTGTTGGCGCTGGGAATTATGCAGTTTACATTCAGAATAAGCAAAAAAAATCCTGACATCAAAATGAACACTCAGTTTCATGTTGGCAATACATAGTTAGATCAAAAATAAAAAGAATGCTTACAATGACAATCATCATTGTCAAAAAGGGGAAAATATCTCCATTACAACCCACGTAACCAGACTACCTTGGGTAATATGGGCATGACCGCCATGTACATCTGAAATAAAAAAGGCATATGGCCATATATGGATTCTACATTCTATGTCTATGGAGATAAATCTGCAGTAATTATCTGCCCCAGTGGGTCTTGTTCTTGGACAGACTGGTGTTCTTCCTTCTTGAGAAAAAGATATAATCACCTGCTTAGAATACAAAAAGGCAACAATAAGACACAATGCTTTCAACTAATTACTAAATGTCAAGTCAGCAAGTTGATCCCTGCATAAATAAACTTCCTCTCTGCCTCCTTCCTGAATGAAGAGAATTTCCTGATAACCAGGATAAACACAGTCCATCGGCCACATCACATTGGCACGATTAAAACACGTAAAGCAAGGGACACCTCCCTCTTGATTCACTTGTCAATGTATGTATCTCTGGCACACCACATAAGCCATTCGTTATGTTGGAAGCAGAATGTATGTTGTTTCGCCGCTGGAGGGTTACACTGGCGGGATGGATCTCTGATGTCCCCTCTTCCAGACAAACAAGGGAAAGATACTTCTATGGATGGCCCCAGATGTTGCGCCGCTGAAATCAGTCGCATGAACAGTCCACAACTGTTCTCCCGAAAGAATCAACAGCATTTATCTCTTAGGCAAGCACAGCTCCAGCCTCTATTGATTATAGGAGCGTTCTGCTCTCCTGCTGTTCATTCATGAAGTCGTCGACTATATCTGTAACTTTGAGCAAAGCTCGATGGTTTCATTAGGAATATATATGCATATTCCAAACAACTTTATAGTATAAGTTTGGTGACCTTCGTTGGAGTTTTCGCACTATTAATTTATACCAGCGGACTCAGACTGAGTGCCTGCTGGGTGGGAAACTTCGGTTCCCTAAACAAGGAATAAGTTCACCTTTACTTTCGACGACTTGAGATGTGGTGTAGGTCTGGAGGCTCTTCTCTCAATGCTGTGCTTCTTGGAGACTTGGGAACAAAAACTGAACCCAGTTAATGTCTTTGGCCAGGGACCTCTCACACACCCAAGTAGGCAGAAAAAAACATGGAACTACCACCTAAAAGAATCATTGAAGACTGGAACAGACACCAACAAGATAATCTAAAGGCCGCCAAACAACCCAGGCTGAGGCTCGCCACTTGTCACAGGAGGAAGAATATCAAGGACAGGAAGATGTAATTTCCTATACTTAGGTGCTCAAAGACAAAGAAGCGCAACACTGACTTTTAGTGAGCCAGAGAGGAAAAGGGCAATAAGAAGAAGTAGAGAGAGAGAGAGAGAGAGAGCACTGTATATATTCTCCTCAGTTAACAAGAAAAGGGATAGAAGTAGACAGAAGATTCCAGGAGTTCTTAGGGCGGGGGATATACTGTTGTATACCCCATACAGAAGATTACACTGTTGGACTGTAACAGGATCAATGAGTTTACACAACAAACTACAGACTAAACAAAACAAATTAAGAACAACAAAATTAAGCTTTTATTGACAGAACTGCATGATTCAGGGACAAACAGGCATCCTGACATGTCACATAACTGACATATACAGAAATGGGAAACTATGTTCCCACAGTAATCACTGCTGCATAACATCGCTATGCACATGACTAGGTACCCATCTCCACAAACCAACAAGGACATGGCAACAACAGAGCCTCAACGTAAACAACAACGGTAACAGCAGGTATGGACTCTCTATTGTAATCATCTCAGGACTCATGGACAGTCGGTACATACAGAAATGGGAATCTGAAATCCCACAGTTAGAGATAACTGCTGCCTAGCACTGACTACAGGGGCGGTCTCTGAATGACAGTGAAACCTCAATCATGTTCAGTTGAGTCGAAGGGCACCCTCAATACCCACACAAGACACCCGCATCACATAAGTCGACTGGGACCAGATACAGCGAAGAGCCATAACATAACGAATAACAAAACTATAACCCTAACAGCAGAGATATAGTGGCATAAACAGGTATACGAATGGGGATATGTGTGGCCTACGACATTAACCAGAGCTGGGGCTCAAGTTTGCTCTACAACAACCATGGTCAGGGGTCACTACCTAGAGTCCAGTGACTGGGGAGGGCTGGTTAAAGCCTCCCTATTTGATGGTATCTACATCTCTACAGCGATCTACCTAATCGCTCCTTCGGCCACGGTTGTTCTAGTTCAAGAGACCGGGATTGTTTTTTTTTAGTGGATTGTTTACTTGGGACTTTAACCTCAGGAACACCCAGCATGGTGCTCACTTGTTTGTTTGTTCAGTTGGGACTTGAAGCGTGGTGTAACAGACCTGTGTGGTGATGCCGCAGTATATTAATTATTGTTCCTACCCCTGGATGTTCTTCACCACGTCATGAAAAACATGCACTGAGAATGCATCTCCCATTTCAGGAGAGTGATATCCTCAACCATTTGAAGTACCCCAGTCGTCAGCTTTACAGGCAGTCTGGTCAACGTTGGGATTCAGTACAATATCATCACCTCAAATTATGTTCTCAAGAGGGAGTTGTCTTGCATGGGACTTATTACAAGGAGGCTATTACCTGGAGCTTTCCCAACATCAATTACTGATGATAACAGGATGCTAATGATCCAGAACAGTAATTCTTTCCTTGGGTTTACCCATAACAAGGATTCTATAATTTTCCCCAATGACAGTGAAAGGATGATAAGTACTATGAATCAGTGGTGTAGAAAGAGATTGGAGTTGCGGAGGAGGAGAGTATATTGAGATCTGCTGGTGGATTACTTAGGAGTTGTTGTACCATGTTTTATCTGCATGCATGTTCTGCATATATGTATATTACATACCTTTTGAAGTGTAGAAATGACGAAGGATGAACCATTGGTCTTCACTCGACCCCACCAACAACTCAATAAATAGTATCATTGAACCAGTGTTTTTAAGTGCATGTCCCAGGTGAATGTCTTGTACAGTTGCTGTCAAGTATTGTTCCTGGTCAATGTCTTATTTTACTGCTGTTGATTACAGATATTGTGAAAAGTCCTGTATAGATGTTGTCAAGTTTCTTTCATGATGTATGATTTGTCCTATTGTTGGTGTAACCACTTCCTTGTGAATGTGTGCCTAACTATTGTCAAGAACCTGTCATGTTGATGTCTTATTCAACTGGTGTAAAGCACAGTTATTGTTGATGTTTATGTTCACTACAATGGTACAATTTGGTCCAGTTGTCGAATTGGTCATTTGTTCATGTGTCCTGTGTCACTTGTGATCATATTGAAAATGGGATGAAAAATTAGGTTGGCGACCAGAGCACATTCAACAAGATAGACGAGGGACCAGCTTTTCATTTGTTACTGTGGCTAACTGCCAGGATCTCTATAACCTAGAAGAGGAATCATCTAATAATAATTATGTGTTGAACTTAAAGTTAGGTCTAATTTCTCACAGTGGGGGTACTCGATGAGCCAAATTCTAAATGGTTTCTCTAGAAGAGTTTTGCGGGAATGATTATCTATGCCTCTAGAAAAAAAACTTGCTGTTACTAACCTGTATCTTTTATAAATGGATATACTTTATAGAACTTCACTCATTGGAGCTTCTGTAATTATCTATAAACCCACAGAAAACCTCACAAGCATGTTAGCCTCTCTGGCTTGTTGCCAGTCTTTGACCGCCTGCCTCTTTCCCAGCCATGCCTTCTCAATCTCTCCATTCCATCATGGTGTCTGAAACCATCTTTCTTGTCTCCTGTGGGAGGAAGTTGGTTTTCTTCTTCTGATCTTTCTTATGGCGGTTTGAACAGATTTTAGTTAGTTAGTTAGTTAGTTAGTCGTAGTTCCAACCTCACAGCAACGGGTCGTTCCCGTTTGTCATACGGGAAGGCATTTGTCTTGTTTCCTTGACTTCTGGATCTGTCTTTCTCGATCGGGATGACACAAGGGTAGTGGTAACTATCGTGGTATCCCAGTGTGCCCCACCGGCACCTTGGTACGATGGTGGGCGACACCAAGGCTAAGTCAATGACGCTGTCAGAGTCACCTCGTTGAGTGGCCATACTAATGACCTTCCCAACATTCAGACAGACTAGGGCAGCAGATGCCAGGGCGTCCTCTAGATCCTCTCCCTGTCCATTAGTAATGCTATTCCCCATTGACTTCCTCTCGCATTGAGGTCCCCAATAGTAGATGATATGCCTTTCATCCATATCGAAGAAACTCTGCCATTGTCGCACGTCGACCTTCCCATTACACGCATAAACGTTCACGATTACAAGCTGCACTGGCGTCATTATTCTTAATGCCTGCACTTGCAGGGCATCACTTTTTCAGGGGGACATATCGATCTCAGACACCAGTACGTTGTCGCGGATCAGAATGGCCTGTCCGAGATGCCGCCTGTTAAAGAAGCCCTGAAACCCCACAGCATTGACTGTTCCGTCGCCTAACAGTGTTTCTTGTAAGACTACAATATCGTTTCCATAGAGTAGTTTTTCAAGAATGGGGCGGCGTTGACTAAATGACGCACAGTTTCAGTACAGTACTCGAACGTGTCCGATGCCCAATCTGTCACATTTTAACAGCCTTCTGCGTGCGCCTGCTATTTTACCACGATATGTCCTTGCCGGTCGTCGTCTGGTCGTCGTGTTTGGCTTAAGTATCGCCACTGGACGCCGATGATATGCCGAAGGGAGTCCGGGCGCGCATGCACGAACTCCGTTGCACAGTCAGAACTCCATTCCACCTCGAAAAACACACTTAAACTACAAACATTTAGGCAAAAACACGTTTCATTCTAAGGGACGAAAAATTGTCCCGCCATCTTGCTCCAAGGAAGTTACAGATAACATGTCTTGTCTGTAACTCCATTTCTTTAAACATTTCGTAGTCTATTCCATTCTTATGATATTGTTCTATTATAGTCCGCAAATCTTGCACATACTGGTTGATGTTCTTTCGTGTGCTCTTTCTTATTTCTCGTACTAAAGTTGTATACTTCAACATGCTGTCATCGGTTTCCCTTCTGTTCTGTTTCAGTTCCCTATGTTGTTGTATTAATTTTAACGTGTCTGATGTAATCAGTGCCTTATGTTGCTTATTCTTGGTCGGAATTAGGTGTTTGGCATGTCATCAACATATCTGTAGCTTGTACTGCAAAATCGCCATGTATTATTTACTCCTGTATAGACATACTACCGGTCTCTGTGGCTAAGGGCTTGGTTTGTGAGCCCGTATACCCGGGTTCGAAACACAGGGGTGCTGGTTTTTTTGAAAAAGGTATAGGGGCCGGTCGTTCAGAAAGCAATGGCAAACTACTGAACGTAACACTTGCCTAGTACATCAACAGCAGCTGAAAATGCTGGTGTTGACTGCAACGTCCCGTAAGGGATACGCAACAAAAAAATGACATATATATCCAAAAACGATTCTTCAGTTATACGTTGTATGCAACTGATATATTTGTGAGATGAAAACAAAGTGGCCTTGGTTCTCACAGTATCAAGGGACATAAACAGAAATGATGTTACAATTAATAAAGGAGACAAGAACACAAATTTCTTGGAATAATATTGAATGAGGTTTAATGCAATTAGTTAGTAGGAAAGGTCTTATGTCATAATTTATAATAAAGCATATTATATTATTGAACACAAGCTTCTAACATAAATGTAAGTAATTGCGATTTCTTAGATTTCCAATATGTGATCTCACGTGGTTGTGACGAAACGGATAAATATCGTAAGATCTCTGCATAATAGCCCTTTGAAGGGAGTGCCATGCGTTGGTCTCCCTTTAATTTAATGTCAATTAATAGGGGAGTTCCCTAGAAAAGTAGTGCGGGGGCGGAGCTATTCTAGTTATTTATAGAAGAATCTAGAATGTTCCCCCAAGTGCGTACGTGGTTTTGATCTCTAAGTTCACGAGTGCGTTGTGCAGCACGGGTTGGAGGAATCCATCGTGACTCTGGTTTTCTTCATGAATCATGAAAGTCACGCAGCCCGTGTAGGCGAGTGGAAGGCGGACTGACGTTGTCGGAGTCAGTCGCCCACCAGACCTCAGCGTGGAGAGATCATGGCCAGCAGGCTGCAGTAATTTGGATGTCAATAGTCGCGGCCAGAGCGGACATCTGCAGTCAAAGTTTGTGATGTTTCAATCACAGGTTAGTTGGGTACTTATTCTATGATTTAATTGTTGTCGTAATGCCGTGCTGAGTTCCCGGAATGAAATAATTGCCATCGCAAAATTGAGTTGTCGCGTAGCGTTATCCGTTACAGTTGGCGGTTGCATTGTTAAGTAGGCTTTATCGATCAGCAATGTAATATGTTACCTGACGGAACAAGCCGTGTTCCACCGCGAGTGGGGTGTAAATAAAATAGGCCGAACGATGTGCGTTACAGTGTGTAGCAGTTACGGGTTTGGTTTATTCATTACGCAGGCAAGGCGACAGTTTGTCCGTCATGACATCCACCTGCTATACGCTGCAAATGATAAGGTATAGCTTATTATTAGAGATGTGTAATGTGCTTCGTGACATTAGAATGGTAACGTACTTGTTCTATCAGTGATGGTGATGTTTCGAGGAATCAAGGTGAAATCAGCAGTGGTGTATTTGCTGTATGCAGATAGCAGTGTTATTCCGCGTAAGCCGAATGGCGTTGCATCGGTAGGATACCAATTGATAAGAAGTACTCATGATACTATTGTGACTGCTTGTTGTCCTGTCCGTCCGCTAGGATGACCGTGCGTGTTCCATCTTGCGTTTGTCTAGGCAGCGGGAGGTAGGCCGGTACCCCCAACCCGATCAGTAATAGGTCCGACCCAATGCAATCGTGCATGTGCGATGGATGAACATACCCGATCGAGGGTGATGCGGCGCTCCGTAATTCGAGGCCGAGGTGTCTAGATAGATCGAGGTTTGAACCTAACCGTTTCTGTCTCTAATATTCTACTCTTCTGGAACCCTGACTCGGTTCATGGAGTACTTGGAGTACTGCCGTGAGGTAGTAGGTGGGAGGGGCATAACCACCCCCCCCCCCCAAAAAAAAAAAAAAGGTTGAGCCAGAGTTTGGTAGTGGAGTCTGGAGGTTTGCTACATTGGATGACGTGACTTAAGTCGTCACGGGACAAGGTACACGAGACCCACAGTAGCTGTGGGAAAGTGTAGTGGTGGATGGCCACCACTGCTGTGCTCGACCGGCACAGGTATGACTGACCTGAAAGATAGTCAGTGAATACAAGGGCAACTCAGGATCTGGGGCAGGGATCCCAGACCTGACACTATGGCTGTGATATGATTTTGTTAGTTAAGTGTAACAAGTCATGAGTTCTCCTTAGTTAATGCTATAGTAATGAATTATCAGGAGTATAATTCATTATGGACATATAGTTATTAATGTGTGTAATTCATCAGTCCATGGGTTAAGGGATTGATGAATTGATGAGTCTGTCAGGAAGGAGATGTCCGGCTGGACACCTTCTCGATACAGTAATCCCTACACTGAAAGGAAAGTAAGTGTATATGTTGATTGATGATGGAAGATGAAACCGGATTGGACTGGCACCAGGCGAAGGATGCTTGACAGAGTCATACAGTCGACTCTGGTGCTAGGGGTTATATGTAGCCCAGAAGTGTTACTTGACTGAACAGGTGTGCTATTGCTTTTTCTACCATCATTATGCCTATATATTATAGTGACTAGGTAGATCTATGATGTGATGATTTCATACTCATGTTGGTAGACATGAGGAATGTCTGAGAGGCAGGTGACAGGGTGGAGATGCTGGTAGTCTTTGTTGTAGTTGAGTACTCACACCAACCTCTCCGTGTTTCAGGATCTGTTATTACTATACAGTAGAAGATTCAAGAGCTGCACCATGAGCTTTATGGGCCCACTCATTCCAGGGCCTATCCAGAAGTTGATTGAGGTCATACTGGGAGTGGTTGTCTGATTCTGCGAGATCAATGTTGGAAGGAGCTGAGTGCTGAATAAGTCGGTAGGTCTAGGTTAGGACCTCCGTCAGGAGTCCGACGAGTGTCATCCGATCCTGAGAGGATCCAACACTGAAACGTCTGGTGATTCAAGCCAGTGAAGCACTGGTGACATTCAGTCTCTGTGTAAACCTTGGTAATTGCAAGGTAGTGACCTTTCAAGTTGTGCGAGGTGATCATTGTTACCGGTCACCATGACCTGTGTTATATGCTTCTGGCCCGGCTGGGTTATGGGACACCATGTATCAGTTGATGCTTACATAGTGTTTTTACATTGGTTACCTTTATGAAGCCAACATGTGGTCCAG
The DNA here is from genome assembly GCA_963921405.1 of Cepaea hortensis. Lineage (NCBI taxonomy): Eukaryota > Metazoa > Mollusca > Gastropoda > Stylommatophora > Helicidae > Cepaea > Cepaea hortensis. Next base: position 226,386 of record CAWUFQ010000008.1, on the reverse strand, counting down.
TGAACTAGGACATTGATTACAACATTGGTGGAAACACCTGAGTGACATGGTTGTGAAGGTAGGGAGTTACCTCATGCCAACGTTATGAACTGTTGACAATGTTTGTGAAGGTAGGGAGCTACCTCATGCCAACGTGATGAACTGTTGACAGTGTATGCTAGGTTGTGATTACTACCCATGGATCAGGGTAGGTACATAATACTGTGTGAAGATCTATTGTCCAAGGACATGGAACTAAGGTGAAGTGTTTAGTCACCTGATAGACTTTACCAGTGACATTGTGTGTTCGTGTGGAGCAACCGCTTATTGTGTAAGTGACATATCAGTATGTGGGTCACTGATGAGATAGAAGAGTGACCTGTCTCTTGTGTATTTTGAGACGGTGCTACATGTATTTTTTCTGCAAGTGGGAGACCGCTAATGTTCTAGGGTCGGCCCAGACTTCATCAAGAGTGTGACGAGGGAAATAGTACGACAGCAAGGAAGGATCCTTGTTCATCAGTGCAGTGTCCGGCAGGCAGTGGTACGGCGCTTGATCAGCCCTTGCTTGGTTCTCTGGGTGAAGAGGGAACTTTGGAGAGGCAGCAGACCTTGGAGTTCCAGTCCACTGGAGGAGCCTGGGTGAGTCGCTACCACGACTGGACAACCGCACGAGCTATCGTCCGCCTCCATGATGAATACTCATCTGCGTCTTTGATCTTGTACATAGTTCTTCTAGTCTGGCTTCCAGCCATCCTTCTCTGTGTTGTGGTTGACGTAGTTCAGAATTAAATTTTTGTTCGCTTAGCTATGACTTTGTGCAGTGATATGACTGGTGTCTGGTCCGAGCCCCCTTGGGGTTTGGAACCCTAGGTGAGGGAGGGGAGGTTAAGCTGTCCCGGCTTGTGTGGGGCCTGGTAGATGTAGAGTGCTATTGAGGTGGTTGGAGCAAAGGCAGGGGATAGTATCTATCGTGGCAAACCAGTCCAAGCCCCGGCGGTCTTGTCACAAGATAGAGTGGGGGCTCGTCCGGGATCTTCTCTTTGTTCTGACATCTCGTAGGAATAGGTTATAGTGTCATCTGTCCTATACCTATTATCTACTTGACAAGTAGGGCTACTGAAACCTTTCTCTTCGACGTGGACAGACATTTAGTTAAGTTAGTATAGATACATAGTTACAGTGTTGGTTGGAGTACAGTTAGCATTGTGATTGGGTATTGCATATCTATACTGATACCAAGTTACACTAAGCATGGCTACCTGTACTTTAGATTTAGCTAAGGTGCGGGCATCTGCAACTGAGATGGGATTGGAAGGTGAGGAGTTTAAAGCCTATGTACTGGAAGTAGAGAGAGACTTCAGAGCAGAAGAGAGTGAGAGAAGAAAGTCAGAAATTGAGCTGGAAGCTCGAAAGGTAGCACTTGAAGAGCAAAAGTTGGTGGCAGACCAACAGGCACAAAAACTGGCAGCTGACCTAGAGTCTAAGAAATTAGATGCTAGGAAGTTGGAAATGGAACATGAGTTCCGTATGAAGCAACTTGAGGTAGAGGCTAAATCGGTTGGTGAGTCTGAGGGAGCAGTAGGTGGAGTAGCTTTACCTAGCTCATCAGTAGCCAGCAGACCAGCTTACCATGCTATGAAATGGCCGTTTCCACCATTTGAACCGGACCAAGAGAAGATAGATCAATTCTTAGAGAAGTTCGAGGCAATGTGTAAAGCTATGGGTTTAGAGCCTGAGCGTTGGAATCTTAAGCTTTCACAAGGACTCCGTGGCACCGCGTACGAAGTGTATGCGCGTCTTCCCCCAGGGATGGAAAATGATTATCCAACCCTGAAATCGGCTCTTTTGAAAAGATTCGAAATGACAGCCCATGCTTACAGGCGGAGGTTCAGAACTTCCAAGAGAGAACCAGGTGAGATGTTCTCGGCCTATAGTGTGAGGTTGAACTCATACCTGTTGAAGTGGATGGCGTTGGCCAATTTCAAAGAGGATTATGAGAGTCTGAGAGAGTTGATGGTGGTGGATCAAATGAAAATGCAGATGTCCAAGCCTTTAAGGAATTTCTTAGGGGAAAATGGGGCGGAAAGGCTAGACATAGTAAATAAGTTAGCTGAAAGGTATGTGGAAGTCTATGGTGAGACTGGGGATTCCAGTCAGACTGTTTCACAGAAAAGGCAGAAGGGGCTTGATCAGAAGCCCAAGACCAAAGGTCCCAAAGAATCATCCAATGTAGCAGATCCTGTGGTAAAAGACTCTGGTAAGAAACCCGATAAGCAAAGCCCTCCCGCCTCCCCAAAACGGAAGTGGAGTAAGAGGTGGTGTAAGCATTGTAAGTCTCCTTCCCATAATACTGTAGATTGTCTGAGGAAGCCAAAGGACTTGCACTTTGCGTGTCTCGCCTCTACTAGAGGTAGACCTAGCGAGACCACACCTAAGGGTCGGGAGAAACCAAAGTCTAAGAAATCACCTGTGATCGAAACGATAGAGGTGAATGGGAAGCAGGTGGAATGTCTATACGATACAGGATTGCAGTTTGAAGCTGTAATCTCATCCCACCTTGTGAGCCCAGGGCAGCTCACCGGCGAGACAAGAGAATTTCAGCTGGCCATGAGGAGCTCCGTAGCTATGGACTTGCCGATTGCTCGGATTGACATTCGGTGCAGGTACGTTACGGGTAGCATCCTGGCGGCTGTGCTGCCTGATCCTATTTACCCTTTGATCCTCGGTCGTCCGCATGTATTCCTGGGGGACCCCAGGGAACATTGTCTAGTGAGCGCTAGGCAGGCCAGGGCTAAGGATGGGAAAAGGCAGTGTGGTAAGGAAATAGACCATTCTCTTGCGAGGTTAGTGAGCAGTGCTCAAAGTGGGGACCAGACTTTGCGTCCTTACTTACTGGAGGTGTCCCAAAGTTCTGTCCCGCCAACTCCGGGTCAGTTCTATGTAGAAAACCGGTTGCTTTATCGTAGAGCCGGGCAAGGGGATAGCCAGTACGGTCAGATGGTAGTCCCTACTGACTACAGATCCCGCTTGGTACATAGAGTGCATACCTTATCCTTAACCGGACATAAGGATGTGGGGACAACAGTCCAGTGTCTTTCCAGCCACTACCACTGGCCTGGAATGACAGGCGACGTGCGGAGATATATCCGGTCGTGCCCAACGTGTTGTCTGGCAGCACCAAAGCACAAGACAAGAAACGGTTTATCTCTGCAGATTGGAGATAGGGTTCTCGCGCTTCTCCCAATCGAGGGGGCGGAATTCGAACTCGGATGGCAGGGCCCTTTTCCTGTGGAGCGGATAAGGTCCCGATCCACGTATGAGGTGAAGGTCCGCGGGGAATTGCGTAAGTTCCATTGTACTCTCCTTCAGAATTTGGAGAGGTCCGAGGTAGTTTCTCCACAAGATAGTGCGACTACCATCGCGCTAGATTCGGTTCTGGGTCCAGACGAGGGCGAGGAAGACTCAGTCCTACGCAGTACATCCTGTGGGGAGGGTCTGCGGTCTCCTGAGCGTTCAACCGTAGATAGGGCGAACGGGCTCCGTCGGGAAGAGGCCCATGGTGTTAAGCACACTGGGAATCGAGGTCGGACAGGTGAAGTCACATCTGGCACGACGGGATCGTCGGGTGACTCGATACGCCGACAGGCTCACTGTCCTTACTCGCGGGAGAGAAGGCAGGAGCAAGGGTACTCCAGACGAACCTGGAGTAAGCGACCATTCATTTCGGTCGACATCCGCGAACAGTCCACGAAGGTGATGCCTAGTCGGGATAGGAAATATCCTATTGTCAGAAGGGACGAACGAACCTTCAGTAAAGTAACCGATGGCCTACAACAGGTGGATGCGGAACAGTCCAGTGTAGACCGATCCTGTAAGCCAATCACCAGGCCGTTACGTTTCGGGCCTAATCGCTGGAGATAACGTATGTTGGAGGCGGTGGTTGGTGATCCAGCATCCATACCATTCTGGTAAATTTACCCAGGGAAAGTGAACGTTATGGAACGTCTTTTCCTGGGAATCCAATCTTGATAGAGTAGAGGTTCAGAGTTCAGACCGATCTTTGTCTAGTGAGTTCGACCGGGTCGACCATCTTAAGTGGGGGCCTATGTGACGAAACGGATAAATATCGTAAGATCTCTGCATAATAGCCCTTTGAAGGGAGTGCCATGCGTTGGTCTCCCTTTAATTTAATGTCAATTAATAGGGGAGTTCCCTAGAAAAGTAGTGCGGGGGCGGAGCTATTCTAGTTATTTATAGAAGAATCTAGAATGTTCCCCCAAGTGCGTACGTGGTTTTGATCTCTAAGTTCACGAGTGCGTTGTGCAGCACGGGTTGGAGGAATCCATCGTGACTCTGGTTTTCTTCATGAATCATGAAAGTCACGCAGCCCGTGTAGGCGAGTGGAAGGCGGACTGACGTTGTCGGAGTCAGTCGCCCACCAGACCTCAGCGTGGAGAGATCATGGCCAGCAGGCTGCAGTAATTTGGATGTCAATAGTCGCGGCCAGAGCGGACATCTGCAGTCAAAGTTTGTGATGTTTCAATCACAGGTTAGTTGAGTACTTATTCTATGATTTAATTGTTGTCGTAATGCCGTGCTGAGTTCCCGGAATGAAATAATTGCCATCGCAAAATTGAGTTGTCGCGTAGCGTTATCCGTTACAGTTGGCGGTTGCATTGTTAAGTAGGCTTTATCGATCAGCAATGTAATATGTTACCTGACGGAACAAGCCGTGTTCCACCGCGAGTGGGGTGTAAATAAAATAGGCCGAACGATGTGCGTTACAGTGTGTAGCAGTTACGGGTTTGGTTTATTCATTACGCAGGCAAGGCGACAGTTTGTCCGTCATGACATCCACCTGCTATACGCTGTAAATGATAAGGTATAGCTTATTATTAGAGATGTGTAATGTGCTTCGTGACATTAGAATGGTAACGTACTTGTTCTATCAGTGATGGTGATGTTTCGAGGAATCAAGGTGAAATCAGCAGTGGTGTATTTGCTGTATGCAGATAGCAGTGTTATTCCGCGTAAGCCGAATGGCGTTGCATCGGTAGGATACCAATTGATAAGAAGTACTCATGATACTATTGTGACTGCTTGTTGTCCTGTCCGTCCGCTAGGATGACCGTGCGTGTTCCATCTTGCGTTTGTCTAGGCAGCGGGAGGTAGGCCGGTACCCCCAACCCGATCAGTAATAGGTCCGACCCAATGCAATCGTGCATGTGCGATGGATGAACATACCCGATCGAGGGTGATGCGGCGCTCCGTAATTCGAGGCCGAGGTGTCTAGATAGATCGAGGTTTGAACCTAACCGTTTCTGTCTCTAATATTCTACTCTTCTGGAACCCTGACTCGGTTCATGGAGTACTTGGAGTACTGCCGTGAGGTAGTAGGTGGGAGGGGCATAACCACCCCCCCCCCCCCCCAAAAAAAAAAAAGGTTGAGCCAGAGTTTGGTAGTGGAGTCTGGAGGTTTGCTACATTGGATGACGTGACTTAAGTCGTCACGGGACAAGGTACACGAGACCCACAGTAGCTGTGGGAAAGTGTAGTGGTGGATGGCCACCACTGCTGTGCTCGACCGGCACAGGTATGACTGACCTGAAAGATAGTCAGTGAATACAAGGGCAACTCAGGATCTGGGGCAGGGATCCCAGACCTGACACTATGGCTGTGATATGATTTTGTTAGTTAAGTGTAACAAGTCATGAGTTCTCCTTAGTTAATGCTATAGTAATGAATTATCAGGAGTATAATTCATTATGGACATATAGTTATTAATGTGTGTAATTCATCAGTCCATGGGTTAAGGGATTGATGAATTGATGAGTCTGTCAGGAAGGAGATGTCCGGCTGGACACCTTCTCGATACAGTAATCCATACACTGAAAGGAAAGTAAGTGTATATGTTGATTGATGATGGAAGATGAAACCGGATTGGACTGGCACCAGGCGAAGGATGCTTGACAGAGTCATACAGTCGACTCTGGTGCTAGGGGTTATATGTAGCCCAGAAGTGTTACTTGACTGAACAGGTGTGCTATTGCTTTTTCTACCATCATTATGCCTATATATTATAGTGACTAGGTAGATCTATGATGTGATGATTTCATACTCATGTTGGTAGACATGAGGAATGTCTGAGAGGCAGGTGACAGGGTGGAGATGCTGGTAGTCTTTGTTGTAGTTGAGTACTCACACCAACCTCTCCGTGTTTCAGGATCTGTTATTACTATACAGTAGAAGATTCAAGAGCTGCACCATGAGCTCTATGGGCCCACTCATTCCAGGGCCTATCCAGAAGTTGATTGAGGTCATACTGGGAGTGGTTGTCTGATTCTGCGAGATCAATGTTGGAAGGAGCTGAGTGCTGAATAAGTCGGTAGGTCTAGGTTAGGACCTCCGTCAGGAGTCCGACGAGTGTCATCCGATCCTGAGAGGATCCAACACTGAAACGTCTGGTGATTCAAGCCAGTGAAGCACTGGTGACATTCAGTCTCTGTGTAAACCTTGGTAATTGCAAGGTAGTGACCTTTCAAGTTGTGCGAGGTGATCATTGTTACCGGTCACCATGACCTGTGTTATATGCTTCTGGCCCGGATGGGTTATGGGACACCATGTATCAGTTGATGCTTACATAGTGTTTTTACATTGGTTACCTTTATGAAGCCAACATGTGGTCCAGTGAACTAGGACATTGATTACAACATTGGTGGAAACACCTGAGTGACATGGTTGTGAAGGTAGGGAGTTACCTCATGCCAACGTTATGAACTGTTGACAATGTTTGTGAAGGTAGGGAGCTACCTCATGCCAACGTGATGAACTGTTGACAGTGTATGCTAGGTTGTGATTACTACCCATGGATCAGGGTAGGTACATAATACTGTGTGAAGATCTATTGTCCAAGGACATGGAACTAAGGTGAAGTGTTTAGTCACCTGATAGACTTTACCAGTGACATTGTGTGTTCGTGTGGAGCAACCGCTTATTGTGTAAGTGACATATCAGTATGTGGGTCACTGATGAGATAGAAGAGTGACCTGTCTCTTGTGTATTTTGAGACGGTGCTACATGTATTTTTTCTGCAAGTGGGAGACCGCTAATGTTCTAGGGTCGGCCCAGACTTCATCAAGAGTGTGACGAGGGAAATAGTACGACAGCAAGGAAGGATCCTTGTTCATCAGTGCAGTGTCCGGCAGGCAGTGGTACGGCGCTTGATCAGCCCTTGCTTGGTTCTCTGGGTGAAGAGGGAACTTTGGAGAGGCAGCAGACCTTGGAGTTCCAGTCCACTGGAGGAGCCTGGGTGAGTCGCTACCACGACTGGACAACCGCACGAGCTATCGTCCGCCTCCATGATGAATACTCATCTGCGTCTTTGATCTTGTACATAGTTCTTCTAGTCTGGCTTCCAGCCATCCTTCTCTGTGTTGTGGTTGACGTAGTTCAGAATTAAATTTTTGTTCGCTTAGCTATGACTTTGTGCAGTGATATGACTGGTGTCTGGTCCGAGCCCCCTTGGGGTTTGGAACCCTAGGTGAGGGAGGGGAGGTTAAGCTGTCCCGGCTTGTGTGGGGCCTGGTAGATGTAGAGTGCTATTGAGGTGGTTGGAGCAAAGGCAGGGGATAGTATCTATCGTGGCAAACCAGTCCAAGCCCCGGCGGTCTTGTCACAGTGGTATATAATCTCTCAAACGAAGTGCAGCCTACCTACCTACGGGATAATACACCTATTGCAATATCCGTTTACTTGTGCCACATCTTTGTTGACGAAGTTATATTTTTGGCCGGCACATTTGCATGTGCCTGATAACGATACAAAATATGGTCATAGTGATCTTCAATGGCACGTAGAAACAATGATATCGATTTGTGTCTGTGATACTCAAACGGATTAAGGCAGTCGCTGATATTTATTTGACGCTGCAGATACGAGTGATTGTATCAAAGACAAGTCGCCGTGTGTTGTGTTCAGCTAAATGATTCTCAATATCCAAACATGTAACATGTGTTACTTGCATTTTCTCTCTAATACAAGAATTTTGTGACAAATCACATGTTTGTCTTACTCCTTACATGGCCTGTTCATCACTGTCCTCTGTGTTATGTATATTGACGCTTAGAAAAAGAGCCGCCTATGATGGCAACATTGTATGTAGAGTGAGCATGCGATATATGTAACGGCAACGTTTTGATGCACACGGTGTTGCATATGGCAGAGATCTGCAACTTTATCGTGAACCATACATTATTGGACCAGGGGCTACCATGCTAATGAACAATTTTACGGGTGCTTTTTAACGCCTACCTAAGTAATATAGCAGCAATTGACCAACAACGTGATTTTTCTTTTTTTAAATTGATTTTTTAAAAAATTTTTAAAGTCATGTATTAGGATCCTGTTGTAGGTATGCGAATAAACAGAACCATGACATGATGTATGTCTGAGTGCACGAAGGGATAGGTGACCATCATCAGCATCATCATGTGTCCTGCCAACTGTCGTAGCCGTTCCTGTCATTCCACAGATGTCAGTCCGTGATGTTCTGGATCAATTCAAAATATCAATCATTCCCAGTAGCTACTTCTTCACTGCAAAACTCACACCATGTTGCATTTTGTTCTGCCTGCCGTCTACCCTTCCAAAAACAGGTGTAATTATTTTCCCTGAGTGACCCTTCCTCATCGAGGCGAGTCTCCTGCAGGCCAGCAGTATCAATGCTAAGACGATTGAGTTCGGCATCAAACACAGTCGTTTTTCCCACATCGTCAATGTTCGTTAAGTCAGTGGAAAATCCTGAACACATGGTTCTTACGTTCCAGGTAGCAAGCCGTAGCTTGAGGTTTCTATTTTTCTTTTTGTTAGTACCTGATGCATTGATTTTACAGCCTGCAATTCAGATTTTGTCCTAGCCCAAAGCACCTATTGAAGCAGTCAGGCTGTTTCAGATCTGCACCAGATTGGCCGGGGGCTGCTCAGCTTGAGGCAGGTGGTAGTTGATCAGTGACATCTGTAGTTGTCTCCCACCATCAGAGGTAATGCGTGGCGCCTCATGGCTACGCCAATTGACAAGGACTTATAACCCGTAACAGTTACCTCTCGCTTTGATTCCGAGACCGGTTAAGACCAGGGATGAAGTTATTGCCTCTCCATAGCACAAAGCCGTGGATAAAATATAGAGATCATGTGTGGCCCATTAAGCATGATCCCTCTCTCGGCCTGTCTAGTTCACCCCAAAGGAAATGTAACACCTATACATCTGGAACAAGACAAGCTGCAAAAGCTGCCAGATCAGTAAAGCAATGCTCTACTGTCCGCCTGTCGGTGCTTTGATCCTAGACCAGCTACCAACCAAGGCTTAGGGCATGGTCTGCTCTGCCATGACATTTTGTCTTTTGGTTGCGTTTCCTCGCACCAGGATAAGGCTTGTACCCTCCCAATTGCGCTCTTCCGCCAGAAGCCGTGTACACAATGTGGGGTTTCGGTTCGCAATGGCAATTTTTGTTCCATTCTCTTCAAGGCATCTCCCATCAGATGTTATGACTGTGCCGAGATAACAATATCGACTCACTTGTTTAAGAATATGCCCATCTACTCGTATATCACATTGTGGTACTTCCTTCTTTCCAGTGACAACCATAATCTGTGTCCCCTTAATATTCAGTTCTAACCCTAGTTGTTCACTGTCTGCAACAACTGCATCTACTAAATTTAGCAGGTCCTGTTCATTGCCTGCAATCAAGACTGTATCATATGCATATCTAATGTTATTGATGTATCGTCCGTCCACACCCCCCCCCCAATGTTTATTCCTTCCATATCTTCTATATCTCTGAATATAATTTCACTGTACAGGGAAAAAATATCTGGTGACATTACACATCCCTGTCTCACACCTCTTTTAATTGGCTGATATTGACCTACATCGTTATCAATTCTGATGGCAGCTTGTTAGTTCCAATATATGTTTTTTTTCAAGTCTACGGTCTTTTCCATCAATTTGTAGATCTTCAAGCAACCTTATCAAGTCGACATGTCTCATTTTGTCGAAAGCCTTTGTGTAGTCAATAACGCAAAGATATAGTTCTTTGTTTACTTCTATAGAACATTCAATTATTGTTCTCAGTATATACACAACATTTACTGTGCCTTCTACAAACCCACATTGTTCGTCTCCTATTTCGGGTTGTATTTTCTTCCTAACTCTTTGCATGATAATTCTCAGCAGAATCTTCGTGATGTGGCTCATTATATTAATTGTTATATGTTGATCGCATTCCATGGCTCGTGATTTCTTCCGGATTGCAATAAATATAGATTTACATAATTCAGGAGGTGTATCTCCAGTATCGTATATTGTGTTCAGCAGTCTGGTGACTTGGTCCATTCCATATTCTTCTAAGGCATTGATCATTTCTACTGTTCTGTACCCGGGGTCTTGCCAGTGTTCATATGGTTCATAGCATTTTGAATTTCTATCTTCAAAATTGATGGTCCATTATTATTATTCGGTTGAACATATTGTTCTTCTCTTATATCATCATAAAGGGCTTTCACATAATTCTTGGCATCTGCATCCCATACAAACGACATATTCTTCTTCGTGGGTTTGTTCGTGACTACTGAACCACACATTTTTGCACCAGCGGCTACCATGCAAATGTAATTTTACAGGAAAGAGGGAGAGAAACAAGGCATACACTCAATGGACGTTTGATTCTGTTATGCTTAGTGTAGTCTGTTCAATAGAGAGTACAGTGAGTGGCACCTTGCAGTCTTGACAGACCAAAGTATGTGAGCTGGAATGTGGCCAATATTCCATCACAATGCCTGGGCAGAGCTTCAGAGAAACATGTGGTGCCCAAAGGACATGTTCCCTCTCTCGGCCTAGCCTTGTGTTTTCCAGAGGAATGGGTAACCAATACGTCTGGCACAAGGTAGGCTGCAGACACTGGCGGCTCAGCGTCAAACCTTCGAGACCTCGCCTCCACGAGCAGGTGGCGAGTGATGGCAAAGTTATCCAAGTAAGATCGTGTCATCTAAGGAACCTCGACTGATTTAATGAGCCATTCGCGGTTTCACCGTGAAGAGTGTGAACTTAGACATGCATGGCTTAATCTTTGAGACAAGCATATGACTACTGGCAGGATCAACCAGATATCTATCGGACAGACGGACTATTCACGCACACGCAGGCCAAGAGTAGCTCTCCCGCGCCCTCCTGGTACAAGGTGATACTGTGGTGAAACGCCAATGGCTCATGTCCTCATGCCTTCTTTGATTTTGGGAAAACAGGGGAAAACAGCTTTCGGAACCTCTCAGTTCTCTTGTTCGCTCAATCTCCAGGAAAGATAGTTCTTTGGGTTGCCTTCATAACACAATCTTTACATGGAGCGAGTAGATATATGATTGGTTCTTTCGGGTAGACCCGATGGAGCGCCTTGCGCCAAATGTGCACTGGTGCGGCTTCTGGAGGATTCATGTCCGTGTCTACTGATCGCTATCTACTGCCTAATGTCAAGAGTCCAAGTTAAAGATTGCGACATTCTAAAGGCAGAATACTGATGGCCTAAGAAAGGTAATCTTAGGTTGTAATTAGTTTTGCACTTATAAATCTCTATTGTCTTAAAGACTGAGATGATATGGCGAAACAGCAGTCTTGCCATATTGGGAAGGGGTGACCGTTAGCCAATCTGGCTATGCGTCTTAATCTTGGCATGGCAAGGGAACAAATCTGAAGAAGAAATATTTCCCAAATGATATCGCTTGTTCTTGGCAGCCGATAGACGAGTGCTATCTTTCTTCCTACGGCTTACCGTTACTTAGTAGCATCTCTAATTTAAATATAAGCACATTAGATAGCTATGATGTGCCGGAAGGAGGGAAGGGCTCCTTGGGGATGGGGTCCACCAATCTATGATCTATCTTTTTGAGCCGGAAGAGGCTATCCACGGTGCTATCTCTTTCGTCTTTTAGTCGATAGGATGATGTGGGGATTATAAATAAACTTCTTTATCTCATTGAGAGAACCTGCATTTCTCTGAATCTACGTGTTAGGTGAGGCACTGCCGGTCCATGGCGGCGGCAGCTCAGACAAGAGCAGCAGCCGGAAGAGGTAGTATCTTCTTTCATATTCTTGCTGGGAATGGGGAACTACACTGCGTGCCATACAACCCCACTACTATACTATTAGTTAACGGGGAGAAACACACAGATTACTAGGCGCACCACACCACAAGATCTTGGTTGTGAGAAAGGCATGGTTTGCGAGGGAGAGAGAAGCTGGGAAACGAATGTGCCCAATAATAATAAAGGCAGGGTATGAGTGTGGAGAGTGATTCGTGTATGCAACAGGGTGCATAGTGTAGCCGACCGGACGTCTACAGATTGGAGGTCTATGCAAGCCAGGACGTAGCCAATCCAGGGGCTACCTGACATGTCCGACGCATTCAAGCAAGCTACTTATAAACTGGTGTTGGTAAGCCGAAATGCATAACTAATATGTGGTCCATGAGTCAGCTTGATCCCTCACTAAAATGTTATCATCTACAGGGTCCTTCTTTTGAAGTCTTCTCATCAACTTAAGGTTGAGTGTAAACCGGAAAGTGTGTTGAGGGAATTGACAAGGCTTCTATACCTAAAGTCCTAAGCACCTGATGAAGCCAGGGCAAGTCAGTGGACATATGAGGTAGAATGTTTTCTAATTTTAAGAAAGAAGCATTACACGAAATTAAATGAGTGGAAAGACCACAACTCAAGTCTCATCGACTGAAGGTCGAGTGTTTTTCTGATGAGGCTGTTTGGACCTACGCCAATCCCCATCCTCTACCGGGACAGCGAAAGACTCTGATTCATTCCCTATATCCAATCTGGTATCATGACTTTGGTTCCCAACCTCAATTGTGCCCAATGAACCCATGGCACTTTCCCAGACCAGATTACTGACTATATCGTGGTGACCTAGGAAACTTGGAAGCTGTTGTTCGAACAACCGACGCTGGATAGAGAGACTGGAACTTTGCCCGGTGAGGCAGTTGTGAAATGACTGGACAATTTCAAGATCTGTGCTATATGATGTTCAGAGTTTTCTGGATTCATTTCTGGACTAGAGTTATCTCATCAGTTTTGTTTTCTGGACTTGTATAGGTTTATCTGTCTTGGTGTTTTTCTGTGTTGTCTTTATTACGATATTAAATCACAATTATAGTGACTGAGACAATCGTCATGTTACGTTTGTGTCAGCCAGAAATACACTGCAGGAAATAACCCTGAGGTCGAAAGATAGAGTGACAGTAAGTCCGGGGAACGGATGAGGGTTGGCAGCAAAGACTTATCCCCAGCCAGAGCAAAAGAATAAGTTTGAAATATTGTGACGGGACATTATGGGACCCTCCCCATAGCTTGTTACAGATACATGCAAAACCACTGGACGCCTACCCACGAGCTTTCAAGCTATGCCGGCAGGACTGACCGAAAAGCTATACCAGCTTGTTCTATTGTTTGTCCATAAAGAATGATGATGACCATTCATTTCATCCAGTGGGGTTGAAGGTGTGGAGCCGTGGGTTCTAAGATTTTGGCTCGAAATGTTCTTTGACAATGTGGGCAAAGAATGCTTGACGTCTCTGGAGGAGGATTTCCTGCAGTGGTTTTTCTGTCCTGCCTTTTCTTCACAGCTCTTGCAGTCCTGGTTGCCTCACATATGACTGCACCTTTGCGTAATGATGCACGCCACGAATTTCGGTCTCTGGCTGCAGCCTCCCATGTGTCATGATGAATTCCAAAAGCATTCAGTGAAATTTTCAGAGTGTCTTTAAAGCGTTTCCTCTGGCCACCTTGGGAGCGTTTACCACAACGCAGTTCGCTGTAAAAAATTCGTTTAGGGAGCCTGTGATATAGCATGCGAGTCAAGTGACCAGCCCAACGAATCTGATTCTTCATCAGTATAGTGTGGATACTGGGCATGAATGCTCTTTCTAGGACTTCAGTGTCTGGAATCTTGTCTTGCCATTTAATCTTCAGTAGCTTACTGACTGCAGGCCCACTACTCATAGAGAGAGAGAGAGAGAGAGAGAGAGAGAGAGAGAGAGAGAGAGAGAGAAAGAGAGAGAGAGAGAGAGAGAGAGAGAGAGAGAGAGAGAGTGGGCGCTTATCGGGACTTTGTCGAACGGTCGTACAAATTAGCTCTTTTGCTCGCTCAAACCACAACCCTAGCTGCACGATGCGGTTACATTCTCGAAACGCCTGCCTCTCTAACTTGCGTTGGCTGGGGGGATCCCAGTTTGGTGCACCTCATACAGCCATCCGAGACAACGAACGCTAGACGCGGGACTGATCTTGCGAACCAGACCAGCCCTCACAGAGAGTACAATGCAGCTACATTTATTCATTCAGTAGCATGTCCTTTTGCAGAACCTCGACAAGTGGTGTTTGTTTAATTATTCAGTAAATTAAACATGATTAGCAGTAGAGCAGTATAGAAAACATCTTATAAGTGCAATGTTTTCATCATTTTTACCTCTTTTTGTCAAATTATGTTACAAATTATATTATTATTTTATTATATTTACAACCTATAGCAATAATTCCAATACCAACATATTCCTTGTGCAATCCCCTTTATTTTCATTTATAATACATTTATGCTAACATTTTAACCATTTTCATAACATTATTGTGACACCCCCTACTTCGAGTTTTCTGCCATTATTTTTTTTCATTTTGCGTGAAAAAGACATGGTTCAGAATATGCAGCAAAACTTCCTTTTGGGTAATTTTAATGAGCAATACTATTTATATTCTTGAAGACAAGTGGTGTTTGTTTGATTATTCAGTAAATTAAACATGATTAGCAGAGAAGAGTATAGAAAACTCCTTATAAGTGCAATTTTTAAAATAATTTTTACCTCTTTAATTTCAGTTTTTATTATTAAACCTCTCATTATTGTCATAATATTTGTAACCTATCAATTAATTATTAACACTGTCATGTTCCGTGTGCAATTCTCTTTAATTTCATATATAATACAATATATCTGCTACCATTTTAATCATTTTAAAAGCATTATTGTAACACACCCTACTTCCAATTTTCTGCCATGAATTTCTGTTTGGTCAGGACCCAATTTTTGTTTGGTAGCGAAAGAGTTAAATAACAATCTTCCGGAAAACCTCTCGATCGTAAGCAAGATTCCCCGCGTCCGATACACCCGTCTGGAGATTATCCGCCACATCCTGCACCTATCTTCTCTTTGGCCTTCCTATTCCTCTCTTCCTAGGTATATAACCCTCCATTACTGTTCTCTCCAAACTTTAATGACGTTTCAAGTAACCAAAATATTTCAATGTTCTTTGTTTTATCGTCTTTAATAGCCAATCTCCTTCAATATTCAGCTCTTGAAATATGGATGCATTTGTTCTTTTCTTTACCCAAGATATGCTTTGACCTCGTCTATCATCATCATCATCATCATCATCATCTTCCACTTCTGCCGTCAAGCGTCGTGGGGAGGAATAATTTGCGTTCCAGCGCCCGGTGGACGGCACTGGATAGTGTCATTCCGTGTGGTTGTACAATGTCTCTGATGTCGTCAATCCATTTTCTTCTTGGACGTCCTCGTGGTCTCGTCGCAGATGATCTTTGATGTAAGGCCAGTGATGGTAGTTGCTGATGTTGCATTCTAACAACATGGCCAAACCACTTGATCTTCTGTCTTTCAATAAATGTGGCATAAGGTGTTGATCCCACAGTCTGTCTGATAGTAACATTTCTTACTCGGTCTCGGATTGTTAAGTTGGCAGCTCTCCTCAGGCATCTCATTTCGCAGGTGTTGATTTTGCGAAGGTGTAATTTGGATAAAGTCCAGGTTTGAGATTGGTAGCATAGGGTTGGTGTGAATATGCTGTTTATTATCTGTCGTTTTGCGGACATGGGTATGTTTGGATGTTTCAGTAAGGGTGACAGTTGATATGTAAGTGCACTAGCTTTTTGACATCTGATTTCAATTTCTCTGTCTAATCTGCCATCTTCTGTGATCATACTTCCAAGGTATTTGAATTCTTTAACTTGTTTCAGAGGTGTGTTATTTATCTGTATACTTAGTGGGCCTGGCGATCTGCTAACTTGCATTACTTCGGTTTTGGCTGTGTTTATACTCATATTGTATCTGCTGCAGGTTGAACTCAGATTAGTAATATGAGTTTGTAGTCTGCCCTCGTCGTCGTAAAACAGGCACTGATCATCTGCAAATAGAAGTTCATTTATTCCCTGTGGGTCGGTTGTTTCATCTGGAGTAAAGAGTTCTAAATTTTCTGAATCTGGTCTGTCGAGACTTGCTTCTTTGGAAATTCTGTCCATGTAGATATTGAATAGCAGGGGAGAGAGCACACATCCCTGCCTCACTCCTGTATTGACTGTGAACATATCTGATATACCTTCCTGTGTTCTTACTGCACTTTGGCTCGAGTGGTACATGGCTATGATGTTTTCTAGCAGTTGCCCTTCTATCCCATAGTCCTCAAGGATGGTCCATAATTTGTATCTGTCTACTCTATCAAAAGCCTTTTCCTGATCTACAAACACAATATTCTGCTGGTCACTATATTCAATAGTTTTTTCACAAATTTGTCTAAGTGTAAATAATGCATCAGTGCAACTTTTACCTTTCCGAAAACCGAATTGTGCTTTGCTTAACTGTTGTTCAACTATTGGTCTAGCTCTTTGTTCCAAAAGTTTTGCATACATTTTCCCTATATGGCTCAGGAGTGATATACCTCTGTATGTTTCGCACTCTCTCATATTGCCTTTCTTTTTCCATATTGGTAATATTATTGCCTGTTGCCAATCATCTGGGACTTTTCTTTCTTCCCATGCTATATTAAAAAGTCTTGTTAGCCATTTAACTCCTGTTTCCCCACAGGCCTGAATAGCTTCTGTGGTTATTCCATCTGGACCTGGTGATTTGTTTTTAGGACTTTTCTGTATAACTGCTTTGACTTCTGCAGGTATGAAATTTGGTTCTTGCTGTCCCTGGCGTTTAGGCACAAAAGTGAGGTTTCCTATGTTATCTGTGGGGTTAAGTAGTTCTTGAAAGTATTCTGCCCACCTTGCTAGTCTTTGTTGTGGATTAAATATTGGCATACCTCTTTTGCTGTTTATGATGGTGGTTGGGTTGTAACATGCATCTCTGTTTCTAATTGTGGTGACACGTTTATAAAATTCTCTTGGGCAGTCTTTGCTAAGGGTCGCCATCTGTTCACCGTATATTCTCCAGGATTCATCTTTAGATGTTCTAATTGTTCGTTTGGCATTACGTCGTGCTATTCTATAAGTAATATAGTCCTGTTCAGATTTAGTTGTGATCCACTTTTTGAATGCTACCTTCTTTTTGAATATGCTATCTTTAACTTCGTTGTTCCACCAGGCTGTTCTTAATCTTTTGTCCTGCCCTACTTTCTTTGTTCCACATTTATTTTTCAGTGTGTCGAGCATCGCAGCCTTGAAACATGTCCATTCCTTATCTACGCTTGAGTGGTCATCAGGGATGTTCTTATGTAGGTTTTGGATTTCTTGATTGAATTCGTCTTTAACCGTATTTTCCTGCAGCCTCCTATAATTGATGACATGTGATGTTACCTTTTTGTTTCTTATTTTCCTGTGTGGTGAAATCTTCTTTATTATGACTGGCTTGTGATCAGTATCAACATCTGTATTTGGGAGTGCTCTTGAATCTAATAGTAG
The DNA here is from genome assembly GCA_963921405.1 of Cepaea hortensis. Classification (NCBI taxonomy): domain Eukaryota; kingdom Metazoa; phylum Mollusca; class Gastropoda; order Stylommatophora; family Helicidae; genus Cepaea; species Cepaea hortensis. Next base: position 208,661 of record CAWUFQ010000008.1, on the reverse strand, counting down.
CCTTCTGTCTGATTTCCTAATTAGAATAAAGTCAATTTGGGATGCTTGGTTTATGTCATTCCATATATACCAGGTTTTGGTGTGGCTACGACGATGTTGAAAAAAACTATTTGTTATTATTAGTCCATGTTCCGAACATATGTTGAGTAGATGTTGACCATTGCTGTTACAATCAGTCTCTGTGTCGCTGAATGGCCCCATGCAATCCTTCCACGGTGTTCTTCGTGTGCCTATTCGTCCGTTAAAATCACCCATCACAACTAGTTCATCTGTCTCCTTGACATTATTTAACGTGTCTGCAAGTTTATCAAAATATTCGTCTTTGTCTTCGTCACTGTAAGTGTCATTACATGGGGCGTATGTTTGTATAAAAGTTGTTGTTCTATTTCCTTCTTTGATCTGTACTAGTATTATCCTTTCTGATATAAATTTAGTGTTGATAATTGCTTTCGCTTTGTCTGGATGCAACAAAAAACCCACTCCATGTTTAGCTGTAGCTCGCTGGTCGACGCCACTCCATATAAGGACGTAACCTTCATGTGTTTGTTTCGTGTTCTGCCCCTTTTTCCTAGTGTCTGCGAGTTCTAATAATTGAATATTTGATTGTTTCATAAACTCTACGAGAGCTGGTTCCTTATATCCTAGATCTGTAACATTCCAAGTTGCAAAACTCTCTTTTCTATTTGAAGTGTGTCGAAATTTAGCAGTTGTCGTCGTTAGTCGCTTGTTGATGTTGTGTCGCTTCGGTGTGTAGTTTCCGGCGTGAACGCTGATAGAGCTGCGTTTTTCTCTCAATTTCCTCCATTTCTATAACATTTATAATTCAAAGGCATTTGTGCGCTGCCCAGCTCTCACAGGCGTATGTTGCAATGGGAAAGATGCATGCTCGTAAACAATCTAATATTTGTAGTTCCCTCTGTCCCATTCCATAATTTATTCAGTTGTTTTAGTCTTTGAAGAGCAATTGACAGTCGTCGTTTAATTTCTTTCATTGTATCACCGTTGTTGGTAATCAATGACACAAGATATTCAACATTGTCCACCACCTTCAATTTTTCCTCATTAACATATATTTCTTTCTCCATAGTAGTTTTATCTGTATGTATTTTCTTTGTTTTTGCTATGTTAAGATACAAGTTGTGATTTGTTGTTTGTGATTTGTGACTTGTTGTTGCTACATTCACATTCGTTATGTCATTCTCTCTCTCTCTCTCTCTCTCTCTCTCTCTCTCTCTCTCTCTCTCTCTATATATATATATATATATATATATATATATATATATATATATATATATAAGACATTAGACTTATAACAAACATATATTGGAAACAACAAACTACCAAAAGGATTGGTAATAAAGTGGGACAATATCAGCCTATTAAGAGAGGTGTTAGGCAGGGGTGTGTAATGTCTCCAGATCTGTTTTCCCTATACGGTGAAAATATATTCAGAAATGTAGAAGATATAAATGGAATCAGCATTGGAGGGCGAAATATCAATAACACTAGATATGCACATGATACTGTATTGATTGCAGACAGTGAGCAGGATCTGCAACAATTATTAGATGCGGTTGTTGCACACAGTGAACAACTGGGGTTAGAATCAAATTGTAAAATGACACAGATTATGGTCGTCACTAGGAAGAACAGTGTAATATACAAGTAAATGGGAATATTCTTCAACAAGAAAATCGGTACAATTATCTCGGAATAGTCATAACATCTGATGGGAGATGCCTTTGTAGAGATTAGAACAAGAATCGCCATGGCGAAAGTAGCCTTTATCTAGATGACAAACATACTGACCAATAAAAAGATGTCAATTGAAACGAGAAAAAGAATGTTGAGGAGATACATAGAGCCTGTTCTTTTGTATGGATGTGGAACTTGGACAATGAGCCGTCAAGCTGAAAAACAACTGATGGCTGCAGAAATGTGGTTTCTAAGGAAAATGCAAAGAATACCAAGCGCAGACAGAAAAACCAATGACCAAGTACTACAGGAGACAAAATTAAATCGTAAGTTGATTAGCGAAATTAGACGTAGAAAGTCAACATTTTTGGGACATGTAATGAGAAGAATTGGATTGGAGAACTTAGTGACAACTGGCAAGAACTCAGGGAACAGACCAAGGGAGAAGACCGAGAAGAAAATACCTGGATGGCTTGGCCACATATCATGGTAGAGACAGGAACACAGAGCTGATCCACGACTCTTGTGATCGAGTGAAATGACAAGTAATTACCGCCCACGCTTTCTGGCATGGCACATTATATATATATATATATTTTTTTTGTTGTTATTGTTTTTTTGTTTTTTTTTCGCGTTTCCATCCTGTTTCAGGATATTGCGTTCAACACAAGCATCTGTCAGCTGTATGTTGATTCCTAGGCTAGATTACGCTTATCAGCACGCCACGACTTTCTGAGCGACCGGCTCCATACTCTCATAAGTCACTGACGCGACTCGAACCACTTCTAATTCTCGTGCGCTCACGTCAACCACGAGAGTATTCGGGGTTAACGGAGAAAGCTGCTAACTCCTCGGCCAGGGAGCCGGCATATATATATATATATATATATATATATATATATATATATATATATATATATATACATATATATATATATATATATATATATATATATATATATATATATATATATATATATATATATATATATATATATATATATATATAAAATAAATACTTCATCTCACGTTGATCGGCGTAATATACGGTAGAATAAGAATATACCTTGTCAACAAACTGGAACATCTAGAATGGAAAATATTTATCCAAGGGATACAAGTCGTAACGTAAGCCGCAAGGAAGACAAGAACCTTGATATATGTTTGCACAATAGTTTTCAGTCTGTGGAATGAGTGATATATTTCCAAACTAATTATTTAAAATTGTTTTGTGCAAGCCACATCTATACATTGCGAAGTTAAGGGTAGTGTAAATATAAGTTCTTGTATAAGTTAGATTTGAGAGTAAAGATATTTTACTTACTGGATAATATTTAACAACCAGACTGGTGTATTAGTTCTATCATAAATCAAGTCTAGTATACGGTTAAAGTTATGTGTTTAAAGTCCCTTTTCCAATATTTGGCTGGCACAAACTTTTGCGCCTGGAAATAATGTAAGGTATCTAAACAGAAACATTACTCGGGATTTTAGGCAAAGATCAAAGTGTATTTACTGCAAATGATTGTGCCAGGGCTACCAGCAAAGGCGATTAACATAATGACACAGTAACATAGAACCTCATGGGGAATCACTAGCCCTTATATACAAAAGAAACATTATTTATAGTATTTACAAGATGTGGATTTAATCCCACATGTAGTAAAGACCACAAGGGGCTATTGAGATACTACAAATTCAGAATCAGTAAGTCCATGGCGCATATTTTGTTTCACAATACCAACATTTCACTTATGGCATTTCGTGTGCTGAAAGTGGTAGTATCTAACATCATAATTTGTTCCAAAAGTTTTTTTAATGACTACTACCGATCATGATGTTAAGTTTACTACCAACATTGAGGTTGAACGATAACATTTAAAGATTGGGAACACTGATCTATAAGTTCTCAACATTTATAAGAAGATGCTTTAACAACAGTGGCTGCTTCTTGTTCTTATCATGACGTTGCCGTCATATATGTGTGGTCCTGTTAATTTGTATGAAGTCGGTTGTTTTCTCAAATGCAACATCAAAGTCAGTTAAACCAATCTTAAACATGTCCATGTATTTCCAATCCAATCCAATCCAATCCAATCCAATCCAATGTTTTGGTACGAGTACCCACTTTCAGCCTTCGGGTTTCGAATTGGCTATGTAGGGGTGTTTATGGTGTAGCTTGAAGTTTCTCGTTCGTACTTTAGTCTGCTTGTTGTCAGCTTCCCGGCTTCTGATGGGTTGATTGCGTTCGTTACTTTCTTGCTGTGGTTTTTCATGTCTGGACAGAGTCGCGCACTTGTTGAGGCCTGGAGTAATTGGGTACCCACCCCGTCATATGGTGCTGTTTCCTTCAGGGAGTTTTAATAGTTGTCGTCTCTCCTGTTGTTCTTCCTATTTCCCCGTCGTGAGCTGCCTTCGAATGTTCTCGGCGTTCGCCAGTCGGATCTTGGTGGTGAGCGATATCGTTCTTCCTCTGTTGTTTCTTCTTATGTTTGTGCCCTTGTATCCTCTGGTTCGGGTGTGGCTGTCTGGATCTTGAATAGGTCAAGTATCTTATCAGAAGTGTCTTCTGTCTTTCGTTTCACATCTTGTATGTTAGATAGCTGTTCATCTGGCTCAGTCTTTATGGCAGCCATTCGAGCGGCATCCTGTTCGATCTTCTGTTGCACTTGCTTCATTTCTTTGAGGATGCGCTGAACGGTCGTTATCTGTGTTTCTTGCTTCTTGTGTTTTTCCTCCTCTGTGCTTGATAGCCTTTCTTCTGTCTCAGCCTGTATAGCAGCCATTGGAGCGACATCCTGCTCAATCTTCTGCTGAACTTCGTTTCGTCCAGGATGCGCTGAGCGGCTGTTATCTGTGTTTCTTGCGTCTTGACTTTTCCTTCCTCCATGGTTTTGAGCTGTGTTCTCAGGTCCTTCAGTTGGTCTTCCAGTTGCGCTTTGTCATTTTTGGTGAGTCGGTTGGTCGCCTCATACTGCCTCCTAGCCTCCTTATAAGTAGGTTAGACGTGATGGCGATTGTCATGGCTTCTTTCCTGTCTTGGTGGCAGGGGCAGCCGAGGTAGCTGGCGCCGTGGTAGCCGAGGCAGTTGGCGCAATTTCTGTTGGTGTTAGGCCTCCTGAAGTCCAAGTCGTTCTTTGCTTGCTGGCGTTGACTGTATAGTTGGGGTCCAGAGCAGTATCTACACACCTCCACCTCACTCTTGCAGGTGGCACGGGTGTGCCAAAACTTCTGGCGCTTAGAGCACTGCAGCACTCTCGATATGTAGTGCTCTGGAACTTGGTCTTTCTTGTCCCATCTGACGTATTGAGGGATCACTCGGTCCTCCGATGTTACAATGACGACTGTGGAGGGGATGTTGTTCTTTCCTATGATCCTCTCGGCACGGGTGATCTTGAGTTTCTTGTTCTCCCATATCAGCATCTCCCTGATCTGGTCGTTGGTGAGATGGGTCTTGACTCGTTTAATGACCCATCGTTTCATCATGCTGTGTCGTGCGGCTTCCAATATTATGCCGTGGTGGAGATGTATGGTGACTTTCTCTTCTTGTGTTATCTTCTCGATAAGTGCTGCGGTCTTTTGGTTTTTATTGATGGAGACCACTACTCCCTCGGGTGTCTTGCGCAGCTGGTTGATGATGTGCCTTCCCAGCTCGTTTTCAAACAGACTGATTATCTTGTCTGTTGGTAGCGGCAACAGTTTAGCTTCTCCCACGCTTGTCTGTTTGAGCAGTATTCTGCCGGTGCAGTCCTCAGATGTTTCTGTTGATTCCTCCTGTGTGGAGGTCACTGGAAGATTGGGCTACATCGTCTTGGTGCTGGTTTGAACTTCTCGGCTGCTGCTGGCTTCAATTGTCGTTTCTTCATCAACTGGGACGGCTTAAACTGGTGTACGAGCTGGACTGCTGTTTGTAGAAATGAGCTCAGCAGAAGCAGCGGCATTCCTCGCCTCTACCTTCTTCGCGGCTGCATATAGCGAATGTCTCTGCGCGGCACGTTTAATGCGAGGCATCCTCTGCGTTATATGATTAGGCAACTTGCTCTCGATAGCGCGTCGAGTCGATGATGTGTTGCAGTGGCCTCCTCTAACCAACAGAATGCCGCAGTTACTACTTCCACCTCCATTTACTTACTGGATGTTGTAGTCTCATACGCTAGGTACTCCGTTTTCTGGCATTGTCATTCAGCCTTCGCGTTGAAACCTCAAACACTAAGTATCATGAAGGCTAATAGACTGCAATGGCTGGGGCATATAGAAAGAATGGAAGATAATAGGGGGAAAAACTCGATTACACTCAAGAAATAAATGACTGTAGACCCCGAGGTAGACTAAGAAGATGATGGAGAGATAATATACATACAGACCTTCAAGGACTTGGAATAACCGACTGGCAAGAGAAGGTCAACCAGAGAGACGAATGGAGACGGCTTTTATCTGCAGCAAAGAACCTCAATGGCTCGGAATGCTGAAGAAGAAGAAGACAATTTATTCTTATTAGCTCTCTTAGCAATGTGGATCAGATTCTTTGTGCCGCGACAGCAACCGAAGTTGGCATCCTGGTATTATTGGCACCTTGCCGTCTTAACAGACGATAGTTTGTGCTTCAAATAGGCATAATACCCTTTACCTATGGCGATAGCGAATGTGACTGATAAGGCCACTTGGAGCTGTAAATGTTCGTTCACAGTGGGTGCATGTGAACACGTGGTCATTTCCACCAACATGCACCATCGTACGTCTCACACGCTCGGTGTGTGACTTATCTGAAATAATTTTCTCCTTTGTCTTTATTCCATTTCTGTTGTTTGCCCTCCATGCAACACGTTCAGCGGCGACTTGTTCCCAATGTGCATTAGCAATGCCTGTATCAATCATGTCCCGCCTACACACATCCTTGTATCGTAGTAGAGGCCGACCCTGAGACCTCTTACCCATCTGTAATTCACCAAAAAAGATGTCCTTTGGTATTCTACCATCATCTATCCTCCTAAGTTGTCTAAGATCTAAGATGTCTAGGATCTAAGATCTATCTAAGTCAACGAAGACTGAACATGGAATACACCGTCACACAAACTGATCTTTCCAATACTTCAGTATTTGTGATGTTGTCTTGCCAAAATCCTGGTATACTGGCACCAAATTGCCCTATGTGAAAGTGCGCTTCATGGTTACTACGTTGTTATGGGCGACGCCCTCTACCATTCAACGTCTTTCTAGTCATCCCAGGTCTAAAATTTTCTCCGCGTCAATTTCGTCTTTTCTGTCTCAGGCCGTGCAGCTCGATCATATAGTGTTGTAAAGTACTCCACTTGGATGGACTTCCATTCTCATTCGGAAACAATCAAAGGACTCCAACTAGGACGATGATGATATTTACTTATCTTTTATTTCATTCGGAAGTCGTCACATTACTTCGAATCATTACAAGATTCATGACAATAATCAACAAACTCTCACACATTCAGAATGGCAAGATACTTGACAACCCTGTGGGCATGGCACAATGCTATTTCTGAAGGAACTAGCAACAGATTCAAACATCCAAACATACCCATGTCCGCAAAACGACAGATAATAAACAGCATATTCACACCAACCCTATGCAACCAATCTCAAACCTGGACTTTATCCAAATTACACCTTCGCAAAATCAGCACCTGCGAAATGAGATGCCTGAGAAGAGCTGCCAACTTAACAATCCGAGACCGAGTAAGAAATGATATTATCAGACAGACTGTGGGATCCGCACAGAAAGACAGAAGATCAAATGGTTTGGCCATGTCGTTAGAACGCAACATCAGCAACTACCATCACTGGCCTTACATCAAAGATCATCTGCGCCGAGACCACGAGGACATCAAGAAGAAAATGCATTGACAACATCAGAGACATTGTACAACCACATTGAATGATACTCTCACATGGAAAAAGTAGGATGCGGATAAAGGTAAGGCCCTTCTTGCATGCTACATAGAACAGGCTGACCAGAAAGAAGAGCCCGACAGACAGAGGACCACAACGACATTCTCTCAGTTGTGCGGGGGGGGGGGGGGGGTCGGGACAGACGAAGAATGGATAATCACAGCTGAGATAATGCGTGCGCTGCTCGAGAAATCACCTAACACTGCCCCAGGTCCAGACGGCATCCGATATGGTGAACTACTGGTGATATCAGATGCTGACATGGAAGAACTGGCCAGAGAATTCAACACCAGTATCCAGAGAGGTCAGATCAAAGAAGAATGGCTACACAGCTACTTGCTGCCGCTGCCAAAACCGAACAAAGACAATTCCAAGATAAGCAGCTACAGAATCATTACGATGCAGAACACTGCTGGCAAGTTACTGGAGAAAATTGTAGCACACAGACTCGCTTGTGACTTGGAACAACTCGGCTGCTTCCCGCCCACACTTGGAGGATACAGATGTAACAAAGAGTCATGGCTTAATGCGGCGGTCTTTGCTCATGATGTTTACGAAGGATTTCAGGTCAGAGAAGAGACATGTGCGGTCGCCATAGACTTAGAGGACGCATATAACAGCGTATCTTTCGAGCACTTGATGCAAATCCTCCTCGGACTGAAAGTGACAGTCACCTTGTAAGATGGATAGCTGCAGTTCTGCTCCAAAGGAAGGTGGTGTTAAGATGCGGGAGTTGGTCTTCTGAGCCGTTAAAGATATGTCCAGGATTGCCGCAGGGTTCACAACTGTCACCAGTACTATTCAACGTGTATACTGTGCCGATCACTGAACAACAGTTGAACGGGAGGGGTAGTACTCATTTTGCTGACGACATTCTAGTGTATCGACAGGGTCGAGATAGACAGGCGGTTGCCAATGATATGCAGGCGAACTAGATCGAATTTCCTCACGGTGTGCTGATGCCGTTGCCCTTGTCAACCCTGCAAAGGCATCGGTTACATGGTTCTCCCTAAACAACCATATTGTGAACACAGACCTGATGGCAGTAAGAATGGATGGGAGCATTTTGAGTAGAACCCAGTCAATGACATATCTTGGCGTGAGGCTTGATCGCAGCCTGTCCTTCAAAGACCATGTCGATTATGTCATAACGAAAGCTCGAAAAGGTTTGTCAGCAATGAGAGTCATGGCAACTGCCAATATCGAGCAAAGACTGCTAATACTTCTGTTCCAAGGTCTGGTGCTTTCACGCATCGAGTATGCCCTGGCCATCCTCACTGTCAGCCCTACACAGATTGGATGACTTGAAAAGGTACAAAACGAAGCCATGCGCATCATTTTGGGCTGCACGAGAGACATCAGCTGTGTAGCAATGAGATATCTCCTTGACTTCCCGATTATGGAACACAGGATCAAGATCTGGAGAGCTCGTGCATACTTAAAATTAAGTGCAGATGAGCAGCACCCTCTGCATGACGCTATATTCAGAGAAAAGGATGACAGGCTAAAGAGGGGCAAATCATGGATGGGTCGGGCGGAAGATGTCGTCAGACAAGTCTGCAGTCTTACCAGCATCAACCACGGCAAGGAATGGGTCCCAGTGCCTCCAGATTTTAAGTGCGCTTTCTCCTGCATTATCACACTCGACAGACGGTGCAGAGAGCAGAACCCTGCCGCTGTCAATGCAGGGGCCAACCCGCTCATCTATGAACACTCAGATTGCCCCGAAATGCTCATCTATACAGATGGATCTGTTGTAAAGAAGCAGAGAAGTGCGTGGGCATTTACAGCCCGTTCAGCGGCCGAACCGTTCAAGAATCCAGTGGTGCCCACTCTATGACCACGAGCAGCATGACGATGGAGGTGATGGCAGTTACACAGGCTTTCATATGGCTGGAATCACAGCATTATACCAACGTGTGTGTACTAAGTGATTCAATTAGCATGATTCAGAAGGTCGAAGCTGGATCTGTACATAGACAGTGGACTGAGTCGCCGCGGAAGTCTGTTGTCCGTAAAGTCACCTTCATCGTCGTCCCGGGATATGCAAATGAATGAGCTGACAAACTGGCTGGCCCTGCACCCCCTGTAGATGGCCAGCCCATGGATCGTGCCGATGTTATTAACGTCCTCAAAGATATGGCAAGAACAGAGGACTTTGACGTCAGTGAATCCACATCGCTGTCCAGGATGAAAGAAAGACTTGGGAGTAAGAATCGGCACGGCCAGACGCGAGAGGTACATCGGAAAAACAAGGCGCCTGGTCAACCAACACAGACCTGGCACTATTAGCCACCGGACGCTGATGCATATGCTGGGGGGAGGATGTGAGCACCTATGGACATGTTCGGAGTGCAATGAAGATACCCCAACTGATAACAGAACTTAACTGAATTGAATGACACTATTCAGTGCCGCCCACCGGGCGCTGGAACGCAAATTATTCCTCCCCACGACGCTTGACGGCTGAAGTGGAAGATGATGATGATGATGATGATGATGATGATGATCAATTAACTATTTTCACTTCCTACGCAACAATAACGCCGCTGCTAATCAGCATACCTAACATCTTTCGCCCGTCCATCAGGACTCAATTAAATAGACTGGTTGACTTTGTGTCGGAGCCAATTCACAAACACGACCGCTCCCGGTGCAGTTCTTGTATCGTCTCTAATGTTGACGTTTTGTTCTTAGCCTTTTGTTGCTACGCCAATCTATGTTACGTTGTATCCCCTTGTTGCGTTCTCGTGCTCTTCTACTTTTCTTTCCCTAATTATACTCTTGCAAACGTTTTTTTTTTTTTTTTATTTTTTTTTTTTTGGGGGGGGGGGGGGGGGGAATTTTCCCCTATTAACTTTACCCCGTCCTCTATTCTGTTACACGTGTTCAGTTGTTTGTGTTTATTTATATGTTGTTTAATTTTGGAATATAGTTTTAGTTTAGTTCTCTCCATAAGCTCCACGTTTTTGATTATGTCATACAACTCTAGCCCCTACATTTTGCACCAGTACGCATTAATAAATGTTCCCAAATTATATTTATCATTTTAGCCCGTCTCCGTTTTTCTGATAGATACAGTAGTATCGATTTCACGATATTATTGCATATTTTATGGTTGGTGTTTCTTCTAGCATTTGTTCTATTACGTTTACACCGACCGACGAGTTCGTGTAATGAAGTATATATTCATTTCATGGCTCCTTTTTTTATCCCATACAATTGTGTATGCAGTGTCATCTCTCTAGGCCAGTAGTCCTGTCTTAGCTAACTGTACTTGTAGAAATTTTGGAGAACACGCTCTGTAGTTTGATCATACTGCCTGTATGAACATAAATGTGGGTCACTAAAACAAAGTATGTACGTGTGTTCAGTATGTACATATGTTCTTCACATGTACGTGCAGTCTGCTATGGCCTTTATGAAGACTTGCAACGGTGACGTGTCCTTGTAGGTAAAGAGAATTATAGTCGTCGTTGGTCAGGTTCCGTTCTTTTCTGATAGTCCAAATAACTCTATTTTGTTTCACAGTTTAAAGTTCGTTTTCTTCCTATTTGCATCTTTCACATTTCTTCACGCCTTTCTTTGCTTTTTTCATTTCCGAGTACATCACAGTAAGACCCTCATGAACCATAGTTCGTTTTCTAGCAGCTTCTTTGTTTAGTCTACGCCTCAAATATGCGAATTTGCCAGCCTTTAACCTTCCACCTCCTCTAGTATTGTTATCTCTGTTGCATAGTTGGAACATAATTTACCCGTGGGTGCTTAACAATGTTATTGTTATTATTTGGATATGATGGATACATCTGTACACGTTTGTATAAATAAATTAATCAATCTTTTAATATATTCATTCATGAATGTTGAGGATAGTTTGCATGGATCATACTTATGGTGGGAGTTCTTTTTGGAAGTCATTGTTTTCAGTCCCCGTGGCAAGGTTACTGATGGAGATGCTAATTTATGGGGTGTGGCCAACTTGTTCCTAAAGTTAATGGTTAACCCATTGGCTTCGGCAGTATTGTTTGTGTTTCTGTTCATTTTTCTGTAGCGCGTGTTTTCATTTATACTTGTACGTACTCCCAATTATTATGCTGTAATACAATGTTCGTCAGTAACTATGTATGACTCTCTCTGCGACTTTTTGTTTGGTTCTATGTCGAGCTCTATTTTCTGTCGTTCTGGTTCTCTGTCTGTTAATGTTTTTGTCACTCTCTACTTTCTGTCTATATGTCTCTATGTTAAGTGTTTTATGTGGCTCTCTAGGCTCTCTGTCCATATGTCCCCTCACGTATTACTAGCTATCTCTCTATGTCGCTTTGCCTCTCTAACTGTCTCCCTGCAGTGGCTGTCTTTGAAAACTTGTATTGGTCTAGTATCATATACATGCTGGGTTGATGCCAAATAACAGTGTTGACATGCTGGAAAACACTTATTGTTGAGACACAGAAGAAGGACAGTAGGGATTTACTGGAGACATTAACTGAAAGATTATGCATGTTGTCACCTCTTGATGCATGTGCTATATCATGGCTGTGGAAATGGCTGCCATTATCGACGGCTTTTTCTCTAATCTTCCATACACACCATTCAGTTGACAGTGATGAACAGACCAAGGAAGGCGTAAGACACGGATCTATTTTCTCACCAAATTACTGTATTAGAAAGAAAATTAAGGTAAAACATGTTAACTGAATCGCGACTGAGGGTCATTGCAGCTGAATTCTTCAAACGGCGGCTTCACTTTGCTAGGATGAAGCGTAATTGCAGTGTTAAGGTAAGCATCAGCGACTATCGTAATTCACTTGTGTATCAGTTATCAGTTATCAGTTATCATTTATCAGTTGTTGTATCTTCATTGCACTCCGGACAGGCCCATAGGTGCTCAGATCCTCCCCCCAGCAAAGCAAGTGTATCAAAGACGGACATCGACATCATCTGTTTCTTAGCGGCATTAAAATCTCAACGACCATATTTGATAGAATAATGAGGCACATGCACATGTGCCAGCCAAATAATAGTCACATTCATATTTGCTAATCGTATTGCGAAGCGGAAATTGCAATTTATATAGTATACAGTATGTAAACAGCACTTAGTTTGAGATATTATCTATCTCATGAACTCACATACTAGACATCTAAGATATCCCAGTTATTTAAATTTATTTCGGTAGCTATTGACTACAAAAAGAATTTTCTTCATTAGTAATCATGATATATTGTTTTAAAACTAACTGTTTGCATTACACAGCCTTCGTTTATATTGTAAAATAAAACTATATTTCTTGTCTCCCTTGTTGCTTAAAAAAACACAATTTTTTTAAAAATCTATGTCCCTTGAGACTATGATTTCCTATTATACAGATGTTTATATTTTTACCTATAAAACATCACACTGATTGAAACGAGTTGCAATATTGTCGGATAAATAGTTGATGGCTCAACCCCAAAGAGATCAAGGATCCAGAGTTCCTCTTTCTCAATGTGATCGTGCCCGTTAAAATTAATTTAGCTGTCACTGGCTCAATGATTTGAGACCATTAAATAGAGTTTTGGAGAACCAAGGAATACCTAAAGGAAAAAATGAAATTTTTACTGAGTATCCCAAATATCCTTAGGGATGGTTCCTTGCCTCTCCTCTACCAACTAAATAATTAATCTAGGGTAATTACTTACACCAATTTTACTATGACAAGAGAACTCTCAATAGAGAAAATAACCCGTAATTTTCATCATTTGTTATATCTATATAAATGAAGTTGCTGCATATACATGTAATAACATACAACAATCAATGCAGTACAATTACCAGATTATTTACATATTAATTTCTAACTAATTATCTATCTCCTGGCTGTGCCACTGTATCATACATGTTCCTCAGAGTTGCATCCGTTTTTAATTATAAATATTGGGCCTCTTCTGCTGGCGTAATATGTGGAACGAAACTGGGTACATTCTGGTTGGTTTCCCATCAAGTTCTTGGATCTCGGTAGTATTCAGTCAGTGTAGAATATTCTGGAGAGTTCTTTTATTTTCTTCCCCGGTTTTATTTAATCTTTTGGCTCACTGTGTTTCTTCCACCTATACCTAGGAAAAAGGATATTTAATACCTGTCCTGGAAAGGTGATGAAAATTGGCAGGAAGTTGCTGTGGAATAGTATTTGGCCTCACTATCTCAGCTGCCTCACTCAGTTAAGTGGCTACTGCATTCAGTCGAGCTCCTACAACTACTTTCACAAAGTGCTGCATTCACAAAGTCAGGTCTGGATAATGACCACTACCTGAAATTTTAGCATCCATCATAAATCTAAAAGTATCAGCAGTATGAACATCAGAACTGAAATGTTCTATATTTTTCTCAAGAACATCACAAAGAAAATACCTAAAAGAATCCTAGGAAAATAAACAGTGGAAGGTAAATAGTCTTGGTGCTCTCAAATAGATATCCACAACATAATTGGTTGCTCTCCATTCCATCTTCCATTATATGGTGTTCAAGATTTTAGACTAGCAGATGTGCAGTTTCATCTTCACCTATATCTGTCCTCAGGTCTAACGGTTAAGTAATACCTTGATTGATTTGGAATTAACAACTATGTTTCCCATCCCATTCTGTACCTTGTTAATTCTCTTCTTCATCTTTTTCTATTCAAGAAAAAGGGTCTCAAACATTAAGGGCTTTTAAAAATAAGTTGCTATTTCAATGAGTATGTGCTTATAAACAATATAAGCACATCATGGTATCATTCTTGTATAGCATTCAGGTGTATTCTTCTTCATTAAATGCTTCAAGTGAGAAGTTTTCTTCCACTCCCATGGATGTACTATTTATTATCATCATCATCAACATCATCATTGTCTCCTTATATCATTGTAATTACAATCATTATCATTATTATCATGCTTTTTACCTTAGAAATCATTACATCATTCAAACATTATCATCATAATCATTATTACATCATTATCATTACATTACAGTCATCTTTGTAGTACATTATTATCATTACACTAGACAATATGTGTTAACAGGAGTGACATGAAGTGGTATTTTGCTTAAATTAAAATCACAGATGCGGGTAGTATGCGTAATGTATGATACTGGTTGTGTAGTGCTTAGCAAAACCAGATGATTATAACATGAATGATATTTTATACAAAGTGTTGTTATGCGCCGGAGTGTACCAAATTATTATTTAGTTTATGGGTTACGCCGAACCAGTTCTCAGGTGATAGTCATGGCATTTCACATCAAGTTGCCGGCTATCCTGAGATTGACTGTTGGCCTATACACCTTCTCTCTCAGCCTGAAACTTCACTCACTCACTCAAACTCCTCATGCATCAGACAACATATCCATCTGTGCATGTGGGGTCAATTCACTCATATCAGACATCATTCATATGCATGGGTGATTATTTCACTCAGTATATAGACATATTCACATTGGTATGGGTGATCATATAGGAATCATTCATCACACATCCTTCATACTGGCATGTAAGGTGGGTAATTATACTTATGTGATTTCCCAATGATAACTTAAAATGTTTACCATCATTGATATCCCAATGAAATATCTCTTTTCACAATCACTCATCATA
The DNA here is from genome assembly GCA_963921405.1 of Cepaea hortensis. Taxonomy (NCBI): domain Eukaryota; kingdom Metazoa; phylum Mollusca; class Gastropoda; order Stylommatophora; family Helicidae; genus Cepaea; species Cepaea hortensis. Next base: position 193,435 of record CAWUFQ010000008.1, on the reverse strand, counting down.
CACATCATATCTGTAGGAATGACAATCATGCCTATGTAGGTGCTTTACATAGAATACATTCACAGATTCGACAAGAATGACATTACAAGGGAATCTCATATGACACAAGCATGCTCTTCAATGGCATAGACACGTGATCATTAGGCACACTTATGAAATTCACCCAGGATTTAGCAACATGAAATCCAGGAGTCACCTCATGCTCTCATAAAATACATACAATTTATGTGATATACTCAATCCATATTCAGGCATTATGGATCTTAACCATTCTAACATGCCGGTTGACTAAGTATTATTATTGTGTGGCACAAATATTACTTCCTCGTGTATCTTGGAGAACATTAGGCAAGGAGAGGAGTGGGTCAGAGTACCAGCGGAGCAGTTAGACTTGTTCAGAGTTATAATAAATTTGAGCCTGGAGTGCAGGGAGTGGCCATCAGGAGCCACGGAAGTGGAAATCCAGCAACTAATTCAGGATAACGCTCGCCCGGGTGATGTGATTATTTACACAGATGGTTCGGTGTTGCGAGGTAGTAGAAATGCCTGGGGGTTCTTGGCAAAGGCTAATGGTCGACTTTTGGTGCAAGAGAGCCTGACATATGATACTACAACATCTAGCTTAAGAATGGAGGTGGAGGTAGTCAATGCAGCTTTCCACTGGATGGAGAATACGACACACACACACACACACACACACACACATCGTGATTGTAACTGACTCAGAAAACATGCTGAGTAGGGTGAGGACAGGCAAGCTTCGTGCAGAGTAGCTTGCTTCGCTTCGGAAGTCACGTGTGGCAAGCATCGTCTGGATCTTTTCTCCGGGGCATGCTGGTGTGCTGGGGAATGAACAGGCAGAATGATTGGCTGTCTCTGCAAAACTTGGTGAAGTATCGATGCATGATAAGGCAGACGTAGTTGCGGCCTTGTGGGAGCACGTGTACACCTCGGAGCAGCAAATGGATCACCATGGTCTGGCAAGAATGCGACAGCGAGGAGTTGACGAGGGGATCTGGCCGATGCTCGACGCTTAGAGGAAAGGCGATTCACACATATAAACAGATTGCAACTGGTACTATTGGGGTCGGTACTCTTCGCTGGCTTCTGAGGATAGGGACGGAGCGCTTATGGGAATACCCCTAATGCTGTGATGTCGGTTCCTAAATCAATCAATCAATCAATCAATCAATCAATATGTCACCATATAATATACGGGCGAATAGTACTATTCTTATACAAGTGAATCGGTACAACTAACTCGGAACAGTTATAACATCTACTGGGAGATGTCTAAAAGAAATTAGGACAAGAATCGCTATAACAACGCTACCCGTTTGCAAGATCGAAAACATATTGACAATATAAAGATGCCAAGTGCAACGAGAACAAGATTGTTAAAGTGATACAAAAAATGCCTACTTTTGAATGTATGTGGAACGTGGACAATGAGCAGACAAGCTAAATACCATTATATGGTATTCGAAATCTGGTTTCTAGGGGAATGACAATGTATACCATGGACAATCAATGATCAGGCCCTATAAATATTAATTGGAAACACTAAATTAATGCGAACGATTAGATGTCGACTGTCAAGAAATAATTTGGGCACTCTACGAGCAGAAATAAACTAGAGAACTTGGTTACAACTGACAAGTGGAAGGAAAAGAACAAGAGGAAGAAAGAGAGGCAAACATATATATGGCCACATGGCATGGTGGAGCCAAAAACGCTTAGCTGATCTACGGGTCTGCTGATCGTATGAGACGGCGAGACATAAGTGCCCACATTTATCGGCATGGCACCTGGTCATGATGATGATGCTGAGACACCATGGCACCGACCACCAGCCCTGCAGTATATTGATGGAGAAACGTAGATGCAGGGAACAACAAGTACAAAGTATAGACTTGAAATAATGTGCAGTAATTTCCACTAGACACCTCTGGTATTATGTATTCTGCCCGCTTTCCTCGTGGTGTTAAAAATATTACAAATCGTTTCCATTATTGTAATGTTTCATATGTAAAAATGCAGACATCCGTATAATAGGAAATCATAGTCCCAAGGAAAATAAGAAAGAAATGCTTTTAATCACCAAGGGAGAAAAGAAACATGTTTTTTGTGTGATGAGTATACGTGGATGCTGTGTAATGCAAATTGTTATTTTGAAGAACTTCTGACATGATTTATAAAGTCATCTATCTGCCGTTATGATCAATAGCTACTAAAATAATGTAAGTAATAGCGATCTATTAGAATTTCAGTATGTAACCTCACGTGGGGATAATATCTCAAACGTCGCGCAGTCTACCTACGGGAAAATATATCGTATGCACTATCGGTTTCCGTTTAAGTTTTTATGCGTGTGGTGAATTGATATTTTTGGCTGGCACATACCCATGTGCCTCATAATGATATAACATATGTCCGTAGAGATTTGTACTGGCACGAAGAGATAGATGATGTCGATTAACGTCTTTGCTTCACAAGTGGATCACGGCAGTCGATGATGACTGCCTCGAAGAAGCCGTTGTGTTTGATCCTAGTGAAGACACGCCGCCGTTTGAGGTGTTCAACTGCAATGACTCTCAGTCACCAAACATTTGACACGCTTTATGTCAATGTTCTTTCTAAAAGGGGAAGTTGGTGGAAAAAAAAACATATTCGTGTCTCACCCTTTACTCGGTTCGCTCATCACTGTCTCGGCATTAAGCCGACTTACAAACTGACTTACATGGTACGATGACAAGCCGTTATTCCCTGTCCATCCGTTATATGTTTGGCCACTATGTCTTGTTTTATTTGTCTGTACATTATTGTCTCTTGTGGTATACTGTTAGCTGGTATATGTCCGAACCATTTAACTAGCTATTATCAAATAAAATCTAGCACTGCTGTAACCCATTCCCCACTTTAGTCTTGATTTGTGATAGCGCAGAGTCGGCAGGGAGACTGTGTTGTAGAGTGTTTTAAGTATATACTTTTACGAGTTTGTTCTTTAGCATTTGTGTCATTTGTCCAATAACTTGATTTGGATTATTGCATCTATTTTCGATTTCGTATTATAATTTGCCATTTGATGATATTATACTTCCTTAGTACTTGAAGTTCTTCACTTGTTTTAGAGGGCGTTCTTTCAAGTGAATCTTTGCTGTTGTTATTAATCTTTGGTAATAATCATTATCTCTGTTTTACTTATGACAATGTTATTGTTATGATCAACATAGAACAATTAGTATAATGAGTCACATCACAAAGATTTTGCTAAGAATTATCATGCAAAGAGTGAGGAAGAAGATACAAACTGAAATAGGGGAAGAACAATGCGGGTTTGTAGAAGGAAAGGGTACAGTAAATGCTGTGTATATGCTACGAACAGTTATTGAACGTGCTAAAGAAGTAAACAAGGATATACATCTTTGCTTTATTGACTATACAAAGGCTTTTGATAGAGTTAGACATGTCAGCATGGTGGATATGCTTACAGATCTACAAATTGACGGGAAAGACATTAGACTTATAAAAAACATATATTGGAAACAACAAACTGCAATAAGGATTGATAATGAAGAAGGACAGTATCAGCCAATTAAGAGAGGTGTTAGGCAGGGATGTGTGATGTCTCCAGATCTTTTCTCCCTATACAGTGAAAATATTTTCAGAAATGTAGAGGATATAAATGGAATCAGCCTTGGAGGACGAAACATCAATAACATTAGATATGCAGATGATACAGTATTAACTGCAGACAATGCGCATTACCTGCAACAATTAGTAGATGCGGTTCTTATACACAGTGAGCAACTGGGGTTAGAATTAAATTGTAAAAAGACTCAGGTTATGGTCGTAACTAGGAAGGAAGAAGTGCCACAATGTAATATACAAGTAAATGGAAATATTCTTCAACAAGTGAATCGGTACAATTATCTTGGAACAGTCATAACATCTGATGGGAGATGCCTTGAAGAGATTAGAACAAGAATCGCCATGGCGAAAGTAGCCTTTAGCAAGATGAAAAACATTCTGACCAATAAAAAGATGGCAATTGAAACGAGAAAAAGAGTGTTGAGGGGATACATAGAGCCTGTTCTTTTGTATGGATGTGAAACTTGGACAATGAGCAGTCAAGCTGAAAAGCATCTGATGGCTGCAGAAATGTGGTTTCTGAGGAAAATGCAACGAATACCATGGACAGACAGAAAAACCAATGACCAAGTACTACAGGAGACAAATGAACATCGTAAACTGATTAGAGAAATTAGACGTAGACAGTCAACATTTTTTGGAAATGTTATGAGAAGAAATGGATTGGAGAACTTAGTGACAACTGGCTAGATCGAAGGGAACAGACCAAGAGGAAGACCGAGAGGAAAATACCTGGATGGCTTGGCCACATGGCATTGACGAGACAGGAATACTGAGCTGATCCACAACACTGGTGATCGAGTGAAATGGCGAGTCATGACCGACCACGCTTTCCGGCATGGCACATGATTGATTGATTGTTATGTTCCTTAGACACTTCGTTGAGAGTATTCATGTGACCGTGTAATTCTGCTTCTGATTTTGCTATTAGTCCTTGAGCTTTCGCAAATAAGAGTTCTCTAATGGCATAATTTGTCATTTATCCTTCTTCTGTATTTTGTTCTTTGTGTGGCGTTGAACGGGTCAATATTTGGCTGGTCTATATACATTATAAACAAAGGGGGGGGGGGGGGGGGGGCGGCATGGAACAGTCTTGCCGAATCCCATATATTATAGTGAAGAATTCTGAGTGTTCTCCGTGTGTTCTTACTGAAGCAGAATGGAAAACAGTGACGTATGCTACGAGGGCGAGTCAATAAGTAAGTCACACAGTTCTGTGGGATGGCAGGTAAATGTAGTTGGTGTTTTCTACAGGTGTCATTGGGTGACAGAAAAATCGAACTTTATATCCCCGTTCGTCAGGTGGCGATATGTCTCATGTGCAGCGCATAAACAAAATGGCGACTGTAGTTACTGAGTGTACAACCGAAGATCAACGTGCTGTTGTGCGTTTTTTTTTTTTTTTTTTTTTTTGGGGGGGGGGAGGCAAAAGGACTGCCTGCAAAGGACATTCATAAGGAAATGCTTCCTGCTTATGCTGACAAATGTCTGTCCTGTAAAACGGTGCATAACTTGGTAGAAAACTGTTCTCAAGGACGCTTTAAAATTGTTGATGAAATCCGATCTGGGAAGGTTGTGCAGACAGTGTTCTTGGATGTACAAGGAGTGCTTTTAACCAATTTCAAGACGAAAGGTGACAATGTGAATTCTGAATCGTGCTGTGAAGTTCACTCGATGCTGTATGGTGCAATTCGAAGATAACTTCCAGGACTGCTGACGAGAGGAGTGTTGCTTCTTCGTGACAATGCCAGACCACATACGGCTCGATTAACTCAGGAGAAAATTAACCAACTAATGTAGAAAGCTCTGGAATATCGACCTTACAGCCCCTGCTTAGCCCCTAGCGATTTCCACATTTTTGGTCCACTGAAAACGCATCTTTGCGGGAGACATTTCGCGAATAACGCCGAAGTTAAATATGAAGTGAAAACATGTTTTAGAACACAGCGCATGCAGTTAATTGCAGCCGGCTTAATAGGACTGATATTACATTGCAATCAACACCAACATTTTTCAGCTGCTGTTAATGTCTTGGCAAGTTTTATAAATGGAGATATCAATCAAGACACTAAAGGAATGTTATGTGTGCTTTGACGAGTATATCAATGCATATGTTGAAGTGTATCATGATGAACTCATCTCAGTTGATTGAAACTATCTGGAAATAATAAAATAAATTTATTGGAGCCAAGTAGCTTCAATTAAAATGTGAAATAATCCATCCATCATGTGCCATGCCGGTAAGCGTGGGCGGTCATGTTCTGCCATCTCACTCGACCACCAAAGTCGTGGATCAGCTCAGTGTTCCTGTCTCGACCATGCCATGCGGCCAAACCATCCAAGTATTTACTTTTCGGTCATCCCCTGGGTATCCTTCCTTCGATCTTGCCAGTCGTCACCAAGTTCTCGAAGTCATTTCTTCTCATAACGTGCCCACAAAAATTTGATTGTCTACGTCTAATGACTCTAATCAGTTTATGATCTTAATTTGTTTCTTGAAGGACATGTTCATTGGTTTTTCTGTCTGTCTATGGTATTCTTTGCATTCTCCTCAGAAACCACATCTCCATAGCCATCAGCTGTTTTTCAGCTTGACTGCTTAGCTTCACATCCACAAAAAAGTATAGGTTCTATGTAGCACTTCAACACTCTATTTCTCGTATATGAGTAGTTATATAGGGGCTCAATCACCCCACCCACAAAATGTGGTGCCGCGTGGATTTTACTTATAAAAAAGAGGAGGAGCGAGAGGAGCCGGGAGGAGCGACCGGTTGTAGTAAGTGCAAAGAGGGAGATGCGGGATATAACTCATGAATAAATAATCGACTCTTTATATGTGCTGTTACCTCCCCTTTTTTGAAAATATTATTTAAAAAAAAAATGTAATGGTTACTGTTATTGTGGGTTGCAATGGGTGGGGCTTAGAGACATTCCTTGTTAAGGGATTGGTAAGTGGCGGGATAGCTAGATAAGTGCTTTCGAACACTATAATCATACGGTTTCAGAGCTTTAAATGAAAACCTTAAAAAAGTAATAATGACCGATAGTATCAGTTGTATTGGTTATGACATAATACAAATCGGTGTTACGGGGTTGGTAGCGGTTATTAGTGATATGTAGAGGGCTGTAGTCATTTAAACAATAGCATCATATGGGTTACAAATTACAACCTTAAAAAAGTAAAGATGGCCACTAGTACTGGTTGTAGTGGGTATGGTTTAGTGAAATGTATTGATAATCGGTGGGTGGGGATTGGGTATTTTGATAAGTGCTTCCGAACACTAGCATCATACGGTGTCAACTCATTAAATGAAAACATTATAAAAGTAAAGATGGCCACCAGTACTTGCTGTAGTGGGTATGGCTTAGTGATAATCTATGTTAAGGGGGTGGGTGAGCGAAGGAGTATGTCAACAACTGCTTCCGAACAATATCATCATCATACGGTATCATATCGTTAAAGAAAAACCTTAGAAAAGTAAATATGGCCTGCATTATTTATTATAGTGTGTATGGGTTAGTGAAATTCGTTGGTAAGGGGCGAGTGAGTGGCGGAGAATCTAGATAAGTACTTCCGTATCATCATATGGTATCAGATCGTTAAATGAAAACCTTTCAGATAAAAGTAAAGATGACTGTCGGCGTATATGTGTGTGCTGGTTCGAATTTCGGTACTGTGTCGTTTGTAGGGTTACCAGTCGTCAGCGTGTAGTCATACGGGTTAGGATTAGGGTCGGTCTGTCCATCCTTATCGCCGCGGCCACAAGTCCGAGGAAAGACATCGGAATCCGACTTCACAGCTAACTTAACATAAAATAAACGGGAGAGCATAAGATACCCATAAACTACTCCACCTGTTACTAAACATCAATATTCATCCGCATAGCGTATAATGCAGGTCCTTATCGTCAGCGTTAGAAATGAGTTGGTTTATTAATATTACTGATAACTTGGCCATTTCAAATAGCTCGTGATATTAATAAAAGGCCATATAAAGGTCGGTATGAGGATTAAATGCTAAACACCTATTGTCGTGACACCCGCAACAAATCAATAACACTAGCCTCGTTTCTTCTCATAATTGTCGGCTGGGGCCTATAGACTCAGTGTATGTGTCCTTAATCAGTTAAAACAAGTGGTATGAGTGGGAGATATCACAAGCAGTATCAGCATCTGCCAATCCGATCTTAAATATCAGTATGTCTTTATTCTTGTGACTTTGAAAACGCTTGTGGCTTGAAACATGATGGTGTACTATGTTATTGGGGGGGGGAGCATATATATCGACCATTATGTCAAGTTGTTACATACCACCCTTATCAGCGCATCGTAGCCGTGTTGTGAATTGTCTCCTATTACACCCGGGTGTAAAAATAACCACACATATGTTATATCAACTCAGTTGTCATGAATCTAAGTATCTGTAATCTTTGTCTAGAGGCTACTTTAAGAACGTATTGTGTATATGTGTATACGGGTTTACCACTACGCATTGATTTGCTTGTCCTTCACAGGACGTAGCAGTCAACCACAGCATTTTCGCTGTTCGTGATTCCTGAGCAAATTTTACATTCAGTAGTTTGCCATTGCTTTCTGAACGACCGGCTCCTATACCTTTTTCGAAAAAACCAGCACCGCTGTGTTTCAAACCCGGGTATACGGGTTCACAAACCGCGTTCGCAAGCCCACTGCGTATAGATATGTGTAAAATTATTGGAAAGCACCAGCTATGTATACTTTATTAGTGTGTTGCCTTACATAGCTGGTATAGTGTCTGTTACGGTGTGTGTGTGTTTTTTTTCTTTCTTTCTATTGGCATTTATTATTTGGAGGGAAATTCATATGTCTAATGAAATGTTTAAATTTTTCCTCAGAATCCACATCTGCAGTGTCATTAGATGGTTTTTAACTTGTCTGCCAAATGTCCTCGCTTCACGCAAATATTAACTGTTGTGAAACAAACTTCTCATGAAATTGGAATATTTATAGATAAGCGTCCAAAATCTGTAACTTAATGTAAGCCGTGGAGCTCATTTCTGGGAATTTAAATTGTATCATGATTGTCGGCAGTCATTAGACGAATTTGAAATGAAAATGAATAATGACTTACATTTCTAGCATATGTCAGCACCAAGAATACCATAACTGATGTGCGGAGATTGTGGAACAAAATATGTGACGCGGTTTTTACTAACTCTGAGAGTGTGGTAACTCAATCGTGGCATGTGTAGTTTAGTGCATTTGAGTTGTACTTAGGACGCACTTCTATTACACATCATGAATAATGTTTCTACTACCATAAGTGTTATTATTTCATAACACATACTTATGTACCAGGCAAATATAATTAGATGAACGATATACATAAACCAATAATTGTCGATATAGATTACATTCTAAATATACGACTTCCACATGGCTTGCTATAGTATTACGCTGGTATCTTCGTACTCTGTTCTTCGCTCCGCATTTATTGACTGGAAGATTGCCTGACATCTTCTGACTATCTACAGTGTCAAGTATGCTGGATAGAACACGATTAATTATGTCACGTCAGTGGAGTGTTTGCTTCGATCTTTACTGCGGTGGTAGTTACAACAGTCATATGCATTTGAATAATCCGCAAATGATGAGAATATGTTTACACTAAAGTCTCGACACTTCTTTATTACTAAACACAGGTTAAGTATATTATCTCTTGTTCCTCTTCCTTGTCTAAATCCAGCGTGAACTACGTTAATCACTTCTTCCATTTTCTCACGAAATCTCACGAATATGATCGTTAGTAGAAGGTTAATTGTACGACTGACCAGAGCAGCAGTTCTATAGTTGATGTGTAATTTCAGAATGTCCTCTTTTGGTAGTGGAATGAAAATAGTGATCTTCCAATTTTTCGATCATATATGTCTGTTTACATAGTGCGTGATATATGTGTATGATTTCTTCTCTTCCCGTTTTAATTAGTTCAGCTGGTATCTCATCACTTCTTGATGATTTACATTCGTCAGGTTCTTTATTGCCCATAAAATGTCATCTAGGGTTCAGGTTTTGTCTCGGCTGCCATTGGTTCATGAATACATTCATTTCCTCACAGGCATTTATATAATGCATTCCACTGCAGTAATTCTGTCATTATTCTATAAGTTTTCTAGATTCAGTTGGTGTATTTCCCAACCTGTCATAGACAGCATTTAATATAAGTTGAACATTTCTTGTCAAAAACGTAATTTCTTTGGACATTTTATCATCTCTGCCATTCTAATGATGTGTGTGTGTGTGTGTATGTGTGTCTGTGTGTGTGTGTGTGTGTGTGTGTGTATTCTAGTACAACAATCGCGTTTATATTTGTTTTTGTTCTTCTTCTTCTTCTTTCGTTCGCTTGAAACATGTCTACAACTGCAATGTCGTCTCTTGTATGAATCTAACAGTCTTTTTTAGTTCATTCAGCGGTCCATAAAGTTTATATTCCACTGTTGTCTCTCTAGGCCAGAAGGTTCGCCTGGATATGTTGTAGTTTGGGCAATCCTGGAGTATGTGCTCTGCTGTCTGCGACGCCAAACCACATGTGCACATGGCTGAGTCACCAATCTTGAATTTTGTATACAAGTGGTTGCGTAATCTATTGTGTCCTGTTCTGAGGCGCAGAAGAATGACCTGTTCTGATCTGTCCATAACGTGGTAGTCGTCTTGAGTAAGGTTTGGTGGCTTTCTGATTGATTTGATCATTCATTTCTTTTGGTGGTATGTAATGGGCACATCAGGTTGTTCTTCTTTTGCTCCTTCCTTAGCCAATCGATCAGCTCTGTCGTTTCCGGGGACTCCACAGTGGGATGGTATCCACTGTATGGTGATCTTACGCTGACTGCTAAGTTCAGAAAGTAGTGTCCTCAGAACTGGCAATTTCCCAGACAGGAGCGCCTCTATTACGGATTTTGCATCTGTCAATATCACTGCAGGTTGTGTACCATGGCTGGTATTTTGTAATTTCTCTGTGGCTATTTTGATTGCCTCAATTTCAGCATCATAGTTATGGCAGTACTTTCCTGTTGGAATTCTGGCCGTGTCTCTAGTATTATTTGGGTATTCTATGTAAACTCCCGCTCCTCCATTTCGAACAGCATTTTGTGCTGACCCATCTGTGTAGAATCGGATCCAGAGGTCCTGTGGGTATTCATCATCAAGGAAGCTGAGAGTGGCTGTTCTGCGCTGTACACTGTTCTGTTCTTCCTTGTCCAATATTCCTCTCACTTTTGACTGGATTTGTAGCGATATTCTATGCTCATCTTTCCACGGGGTTCGCTCTGGAATCTTTCTTGGGTTCTTTCTTATTCCTCGTGTTTAAAATGTATTCTTCACCCTGCTATCTTTTCCTTTCTGTTTCAGTTCCATTCGTTGTTTTATTAATTATAATGCAAACTCATCAGGTGGCATTTCCTCCTGTAGAGACATTAAGACATCAAAACGATTCTTCACTTCTATGTTGTATGCATCTGTATGCATTTTGTGAGATCAAAGCTAAGTGGCCTTGGTCCTCGTATAGGCTTTCTGAGTTTTACTTGCATATCTGATTTCAAATAACTGATGATATGTATCACAGTCTGCACTTCATAGGAATTTTGCCAAATGTAAGTTTGAACTCCATCTTCTCTGTATTAAAATATTAGCGTTCTGCTTGTTGGTAAAACTATCCGGGGACGTCCTTGTAAAGAGATGCATGCAGATATCAATGGGGATATTTTAATGAAACGTGCACATCACTACAATCTGGAAAAGGCACTTGGTCTCTACTTGCAAATGTAGAAGAGTGTCGATGCTGAACGTTGGTGTTGAGATGGTTTGTCAAATATGAGGACTGTCCTCGTCTGTGATCATTGCAATTCGTTCCATTCTGTATGTTCCACATCCAGGATATAGATTCTACATTAAGAGATGTGTCAATAAGCACAATATTTCAGTTAATGTCTGCAGTATATCCATGCTTTCTGGCTTTCAACCATACGTGCTATTGATACCACAATGTCAGCCCTCTCATTTCCAGTAACCATGCATGCATAGTAAAATAGACTCAACATATGTTTCCAAAGACAGCGATAGGAAGTAGATAGATCGAGAGACATTAGCGACAGACAGCTGTAGCTAGTGTTAAGAAAGTTACATGTGGATAGAGTGCGACAAACATATGTGCAGAGATGCAGCAAGCAGAGAGTTACAGAAAAACTAACATAGAGAGACAAGGAGACAGAACATAGTGCTTGATAGGATAAAAAAATAACAAAGAGAGACATAGAGAAGGGATGTGGAGAATGACATAAGTATTAATATAGAGAGTGACAGAAACGACAAAAAAAAAATCATTCTAGAGAACGACACAGAGAGGTACACATACAGTTACCGAAGAGATTGTATTACAGCACCACAGATGGGATTACACATAACTGAAAACAGAAGGAGATTCGTTACATATAGAGAATGGGAGACACAGTTTAAAACGTTGCAGGAAAGGTTTGAAGTCATGTATAGAGAGCTACAAAGACAGTTATAGACATAAATGGCACGACCCACAATTACACATCCGCACATAGGCACCCACTCACACACACACACACACACACACACACACACATAGAAGGAGAGAGAGAGAGAGGGAGATATATATATATATATATATATATATATATAGAGAGAGAGAGAGAGAGAGTATATTTCGTGTGATAAAATGGATGATAATCTTACTTATTGCGTTATCTATTCAGTAATGTCCATATTAGTAGTCATATAGGGGCTCTATTCGCCCAAAAAATGTAGTGCCGCATGGATTTTACTAAGAATAAAGAAGGAGGAACGGGGAGAACAGGGAGGAGAGGCCTGTTTTAATAAGCGCAAAGAAGGAGGTGCGGGATATAACTCATGAATAAACAATCTACACTTTTTTGTTGTTGCCGATAGGTATGTTTGGTCCTATGTATCTGTGATGAAACGCGTTGGCAAGATAATAATGTTTCTCTCATTTTCCAAGAAAGGAATAAAAACCCAAGTAGTATGAGAAGATACGAAAACGTCAAAACAGTGCTCGAAGTTTTCAATTCAAAAGGTAAAATTGCGCAATTAGAGTCGCCAAGCAGAAAGTGAGCAGTCTGGTTTATACAAAGTGTGTAAAATATCAGTTCGTGACCATCACTTCAGCAGTGGAAGGGACCATATAGATGTAAAATTCTTACTTCATAAAAATGCTGAAACGTACCCATCATTTAACATATTGCAGCAGAAGTCCACACTGAAGGGATACTCTCAGCAGGAAAAATTCGTGTTCTGACCAACGGCGTACCACAGTGTGATTAACGCGTACTATAAGTTTACATTCTTAAGGACAGACCTATAACACGAATATAATAGATTTCGCTCGAACATATGTCGGCCTAAAACAAAAGCACAGTGATACTAATAACAGTAATTGGATATTTAAAATTATGACTTTGTTCACCTATCATCGTTGAATTGTTTTAACAGTATAATTTTAGAATTTGGTTAGAAATGTGTGAATAGATAGAAACAATATCACTGACAGTGTCATTACATTTATTACATACATGTGAACTAAACACACACACACACACACACACACACACACACACACACACACACAAGCACTCACACAGAGAAAGAAATCCGTTGCTTTAATTAGCTTATGTTGTATTTATGTCGTGCTTAGACATAATAGTTATTAACAACAGTAATAGTCGACAAAGAATAGCTATGCGAGCCTTAATTAGACAACCATATGTTAGTGTATTAATTCGTTGTTAACATATTCATTCCGTACCAGCAGGCGAATGGAATGTGGTGTGAGAAATTGAGTTTGTTTCTACAGTTTGAAACAAAAACAAATTATAACATGTAACTTGTTTGTTGAAGTTATTAACACATTTCGTTGATTTATCACTATTCACATAACAATTGTTTGAGATTTATTTTGAACAATATTATATACTTAAATTAGAATACCATTGCCATTATTTACTTTTTAAGGGGTGGGGGGGGGTGACAACAAAGAAACACAATGGTTGCAGAAGTAGAGAAAAAAAAAGAAGCAGAGTGTAACGTCAAACTGTAGACTGATGAAACATGATAAAGGTTGTATGTACGTTCTCTTATAAATTGAGACACCACGCTCCAGCTGAATAACAGCTACTCTGTATATGCTCTTTTCAGAAACACAGTATTTGACACACACCCATAAGTGCTCATCACTACCATGTGTAGACTGGAGGCTGATATACTACCAGAGTTTGGGGAAGCTCTTGAGGTTCGGGTACACAGATATTGTTTTAACCGTGTGGCAAACAAAAGAATCGATGTCTCACAACAGGGTGGACATTACACCATCACTCCCCCATGTTACCTCTCCCCTGAGAAAATAAAATAAACTTATTCTGCTAGAGGGCCATGATTTGCATAGCTAAAACTGGCTTTATTAGATAATGCTTTCACTGCCATATGTGTTGTGTCGTCTAAATATATGTTGTGTTTATACATACCTACACAGATTAGGATGCTAATTAAACCACCCCCAAGGAATGCAATGATACAACATACTCACCACTTTGAGAAAATAAACCGATTGTTCGTCCAATAGTTGTCTGCCCCTTAATTGAGGCCCAGTTTGTGACGTAATCGATGCTAGCTTTCCAGTGTTACATAAGGAAATATGATATCGATGTTTGCGGTGCGGCAAAGCAAAACTTATGGCAAATGCTCATACAATACTACTGAGATGTGCTGCAGAGATAGGTAATGTCTCCAGATCTACATCCCAACACCACTTGCCGCCCCCTGAACAATGAACAGGTTATTATACATTGAGAAGAAATTAGAGAATTTACCTTGGGGACATACATGTGATAATATTAGATATGCAGATGATACTGTTTTGACTGCAGACAACGAACACAATATGCAACATTTTGTAGATGCGGTTATTGTGTACAGTGAACAACTAGGATTATAATTTAATAGTAAGAAGACATATCTTATGTTCGTTTCTAAGAAGAGAGCAAGGTCATAATGTAACATACGGTCAAATAGTAATAATAATAACAGGATGCGAGGTGATAGATTCTCTGGTACCAACATAGCATGGCGTTATAGGCTCATATCATACACTCTTTCTGGATAACCACATACACAATGCGCGATATAATAAAACGCAGACAATCACACGCACAATGATCAGAATAAAATCTACATAGGAATACAATTTCCACGCACTGACTGAATTAGTAGAGCCTGGGCCAAATGTCTAACAAATGTTTAATATAGAAAGAAAAACAACTTAACACTTATGAATGGAGTTTTAAATAGTCTATCGGTAAAGTTCCTGGGAATGATGACACGGAGACACTCAGCAGACCTGATAGTAACTGATTTCTTCACATCATTCATAAGCACTGTAATCGGGACACCTATCTCAGAACAGTTATAATATATTGTGGGATGTGCCTTGAAGAGATTAGAACAAGAATCACAATAACAAGGGTAATCTTTTGCAAGATGGAAAGCATAGTGACCAATAGAATGTAGAATGATGTCACATGCAATAAGAAAAAGATTGTTGAAATGCTACAATTAGAACCTGTATGTTTGTATGGCTCTGAACGTGGACAATGTGCAGAAAAGCTGAAAAATATCTATTGGTAGTTTAAATATGATTTCTCTGGAACAGGTGAAGAATACCACGAAAAGACAGAAAATCCAAAGAACATGACCTATAAGAAGCAAATAAAAATCGTAAATTAATTAGAGAAAATAGACGTCAACATTAAAGCTGTTCTTCCACTCTACCAGAAGAAATAATCTAAAGAACTTTGTTACAACTTGCTAGTTTGAAGGACAAAGAACAACGGAAAAGCAGAGTGGAAAATGTCTATATGGATAGCTTGGGCACATGTTATGGCCGTGACTCTGGTGATCGTAATAGATAGCGAAACATGAAGCCCACCTTTATCGGCATGGTATATGATCATGATGGTGATCCTGAAACACCTTGGCATTGACCAACATTCGTCCAGTATAATAGTGGAGGAAGGCAGACACAGGAAATACAACCCGAAAGTACAGACTTAAGATAATGTGCTGTAATTTTCAATACTCACCACTGTTATTCTGTGCTGTCAGTTTTTCTCACTGAAATATAAATATTGCAACTCATTTCAATCATTGTAATGTTTTATGATTAAACATGTAGACTTATATAAAATAGGAAATCATCGTATCAGGGGACATAAATAACAATTATGATATTAAGCAACAAGGGGGACAACATAGAAAAATATTTTATTGGAGTATACATGAAGGCTGTGTAATGACAATAATTAGTTTGAAGACAGGATAGCATCATATCTAAGGAAGTAGTCTGCTTTCATGAAACAAAGCCACTACAGTAATTTATGTTATAGTGATCTTATATTTCTTATATGTGACCTCACATGGTAGATAATATATCAAACAAAGTGCAGTCTACGTGTGGGTTAATATGTCAAGTGCAATATCCGTTCACTTGGAATGGGGTAAAATAGCTCTAACTCAAAATGTTTGGCTGGCACATATGCATGTGCCTACTGATGAAACTATGGTCGTAGAGAAGCTTAATGGCGCGAAGAAACAGATGGTATCGATGTTCGTCTTGTATACACAAGTGGTTACGGCAGGCGCTGATTTAGCCCTGCAGTTACGTTTGATCCTCGCAATGACAAGTCGCCGTTTGAGGTGTTCAACTGGAATGACTTTCAGTCGCCAAACAGTTAACATGTTTTACCTTAGTTCTCTTTCTAATACGGTAACAAGCCGCATCTGTGTCGTAAACCTTATTTGGTCTGTACATCACTGTCCACTGAATGGTATGTAGGGAGGTTCAGAGAAAAAGCCTCCTATAATGGCAACTGTGTATGTAGAGTAAGCATACAACAGAGGTAACTACGATATGTTGTGATGCATACGGTTTTGGATATGGTGTAGGCCTGAAGCTAGATCGTGAACTAGATTACCCTGCCCTATACAAACGACATGTTCTTCTTCGTGGGGTTCTTGGAACTGAGCAACACATTATTGCACCAGGGACCACCATGCTAATGTACAATTGTGCCGGTGCCTTTCAACTCCTACCCATGTGAAGTAGAAACAATTGGCACCCACACTATTTTCTTTGAAGACAATAGTCCTGGCTGACGAACCTGCTGTGGGTATGTGAATAAAAAGCAGCATCACATGATGTAGGTCTGAGTGCACGAAGGAATAAGTGACCATCGTCAGCATCATCATGTGTCCTGCCAACTGTCGTAGCCGTTCATGACTCTCCACAGATATCGTTCCTGATGTTCTGGATCAACTCTGCTGATAATATTCCCCCATGCCACCGTTGTCACGGTTCACTTAAATGATACCAAGGGACATTGGTTTAAGAGAAGCAGGTCTGGAATGGCGGAAGCTGAAAACACTAACCGTCATGTGTGAGGAATGGCAGGAGACCTCGTGGAGAACATTAACTAATGATATTTTAAAAGAATCATTACATAGAGATACAGTTACATCGGATGAAGGATGTCGAGAATAGACAGAGAGTATGACATTAGTGCCAGTGTATCGGCTGACAGAAGACACCTCACAGCCTGGCGATGCAATCATATACATTGATGGGTGTAGAGTGAAGTGAAGGTTGTGTGGGTAAATATATATATATATATTGCAATTACAATTGAACACCGTTAAAAAAATAATGAGAGCAGGTGGTTTATTTAGGTGGGGAGCAGCCGACAACTGTTGTTTATGATGTCAAGTGTCACTCCCGTAGGCAGAAGATGTCATCATAGAGACAATGGTCACCGACCGGTATGATTACCACAAAGAAGGTAATCAATGGCAAACTGCCAATTTCAGTTCCCTGGGGCAGCACTCCTGTGTTTAACGTGAATACCGCCAAGTGGATGTCAAATCATTTAATCAAGAGATACAAATAGAATAGTCATTTCTTAAGTAAGAGAGGGGGAAAAATAGTTGCATATAATTTACAGTACATTGTAGTCAACATCAGCATTATTTGATGTTGTGATGTCTTAGCAAGTTTACGTTCAGTAGTTTGCTATTGCTTTCTGAACGACCATCACCCATACCATTTCGTTAAAAAAAAAACACAAAGCAATGCGGTCTGCTTTCAAATCGCGCGCAGCTATGTTTCGAACGCGGGTATGCGGGATCACGAATCGCGTCCGGAAATCCCTGCCACGGAGCGGGCAGTAAGGGGGAGAAAACAACGTTTAATGAGTGCAGTGCATGCGTTTTGATTGAGCGAAATAGTTGGCATTACGTTTGAATGATGTCTTGTATGGTACATATTTTTTATGAAGATGCTACAGATAATTTAAATTTGGACTGCAAAATTTTAGATTTGTCAATAAATGATTTACGCCAATAGATGCTTTCCTATAACAAGATGCATTCAATGAGCTGTTATTATACGCAGATGCCTGTTGTTATTTCGCACCCCCGCAATACTTCAGCGTATGGTGTCTTCGTAGTTATGGCGGTCTTTAAGACATCTCTATGTCTTTGGAGGTACAGACAGCCCAGGTATCTTGCTCCATGCTTACCAAGGCGGCTGGCACACTTTCTTTTGTCGTTGGACTCTCGGAAGTCCTTGTCCTATTTGGCCAGTGGACATTCCTTGAAGGCCTGGTGTTCGGTGCAATATCGACAGATCTCTGTCTTGCTGCGGCATTTTGTACTGCTGTAGCCGGTCCTCTGTCATCTTGAGCATTGAGTGATTCTTGGAATGAATCTTTCAGGCTGTTGTACTTTCTTGTTCATAGCTCCTGTGATCAGCATCTCACTGCCCACTGTTATCACCACCGATAGAGTTGTAGGGATCTTGGAGTATGTCAGCAGCCGACAACTGTGAACACGATTCGGATATGGAGATTCACTTGTTGTAGCTGCTTCAGGTTGTGTTCATCTGCCAGTCCTACTTGCATTCGTTTGATAACCCATCTTATCGTCTGTGAGTCGGTGTATCCGACTCTGGTGTATTTTTCCTCACTCCTCTTCTCAGCTGTCTTGGCTCTTGTCTGTGGTGGGTTGTCGTCGTTCTTCCTCGTGGCAGCTTTATTTGCAGTTACTGTAGGTTCTGTTTCTTTCACCTTTATTTCCGTCACATTTCTATAAGCGTGGTACGATGTAATGCAACAAAAATTCTCAACAATTAAATTAGCCTGAATAACAGAAAAACAGAAGTAATGGTTGGTACAAAGTACAAGTGTATACACAAGTGCAGTATCAAAGTGAATGGAACAAATCCGTACAAGCCAATGTATTGTCAACGGGCAAGACGGCGTTTACCTGCAAAGCGTTGTGGAACGTAATAAGCACGGCAAGACACATCGAGTGCCATGGTAATCCACTGCAACTGTATTCGTCTCCAGCCATCTTGACATGTCTTGCCACTTGACTCAGATGGACCCAGGCGAGATAGTGTAGTCGACGAATTGCGCAACTTGTCCTCACATTAGTGTCCGAGAGTCATTCTTCATCCAACTTCATCTATCACCTTCAAGCCCTGTGGCGATGGGTGAGTGGCGAAGTGGCATGCGTGGGCACGCTGGCAATCGTAGTCGCATCTTGTTTACATGCGGCTCAGGCCATATGGTTGTCTTCTACTTACCAGAGCAGCAGTGGAAATCGGCAGGCCCCTGAGCGAATGGACAGCCCTCTATAGGAATACACTGCTCACCTCCACAGCATGAAGAAGGGGCTTGAAAAGTTGCCCTACACAGTGTCTACTCCACAATTACCTAGCCAGTTAGCCGCGGTTAGTCACTACCCATTACCACAAAGACACCATACAAGTAAGCAATGTTGAGGTGCGGGACAGCCACGTGAATATTACAAGCTAAAAGAGATCAACTGCAAAACCAGATAGACGAGATTAAGAAGCAAGTCAAGGCACTGCTGACACCGACACCAACCAGTAACAATGATAAACTGCTTGCTGAAGCAAAGGAGATCCACCAAAACATCAAACAAGAGGTAGAGCGCATGGTGCAGACGACAAAGAAGAATGAAAAGATTCTACGAGATATCAAAGTAGAGAGAGAAATGCCAAAAACTGAAAGGGAGCCAACCCATATCAAACCAGCAGAAGAAACGGAAAAGAACACAGAGAAGCCGCAAGATGATACCCGACAAAAGACCGGGCCGGAACAACAAGCTGAAGCCAGCAGCCCAACCTCGACGCCCAAGAAATGCAAGAGGAAACCAATATCCCACCAGACATCTGAAATAAACGAGAGGAGTACCACGACGAAGGCATGGAGGACACCCCGCTCCCTCCATTATTTACCGAGGAAGATCTCGCATATATAAAAAGGATACATGAACTCAACGTCAAGGAATACAAAAGGCGCTGGAAGAAAATGAAAAGAAGTACAAGAAACTCAAGGGTAAACCACTGCCCAGATTTATGCGAGGATGACGAACACCCATGTCTATACTATATACATGACGGAGCGATCGTTCCGTGGTTGATCACAGAGGAAGAAATCGAAAGGCGGCAGTAGCTCAAACTCGAAAGTGAAAAAAGGGCGCATGGGGGAACATATAAACATCGAAAATACAGAAAATACACAAACAAGGAGGCAGAAAAACCAAATAGAATGTCCTTGTAAGGACTGCAACCAGTCAAGCCAGACGAACCAGCAGCCTTCACTAACCAAAGAAACCACCAGAGGAGACGGGCACAAAGAACAGCCGCTGACCAATACCCCAGCTGACGCCACAGACACACAAGCCGATATAACCAGTTAGAATCAGGAATAACTCGTAAGAGCGCACAAGACAGAAACAGGAGTAAACACACAAAAACCATGGACCTCTACTCTAACAAAGGCTAAAAGAAGCAGGCTGAACGAGGTCGAATTTGGAATTTTTGATTTTTAATCAAGCAAGCAAGTTTAAGTGCACAAGTGTAGGCAGCTCCAGCATTAATATTTGTTTGGCAGGCACATGTTTATGTGCCTCATAATCATATCAACTATGGACGTAGCGATTTTTAATCGAACGAAGAAACAGATGATATCGATCTCTGTCTTTGATAAACAAGTCGATTACCGCTGTCGCAGATGTTTACCTTAAAGTTGTAGTTACGTTTAATGTAGCAAAGAGAAGGAGCCGGTTGAGGTGTTCAGCTGCAATGAATGTCATTTGCAAAACATGTAACATGTTTTACATTAATGTTCTTTCAAATACAGGAATTGGTTGACAAAACACTTCCGTGCCATACCCCTTGCTTGGCCTGTTCATCACGGTTCACTGTATGGTGCGTATGGGGGATTAGAGAAAAAGCCCCCTATGATGGCAATCTTGTATTTAGATTGCCCACACATTAGAGGTAACTACAATGTCATGGAGTTGGCGTGGAGCAAAGCACAAATCAGAGCAGGTGACCTAGCGTCTTTTACATTTCAGTGACATACGTGAAGATCGAGTGGATTGTGAACCACTCGGCCGGAAGTAACCGGAGCGAAGGTCAAGCACGGACTACAGGTCCGTGAGAGATCATTCACGTCTGGACCGCGTTCGAGGTCGGACGGAGAATGGCTTATGGCAGAAGTCCATCTAGCCACCACGTTTGTATAGATGGAGTGTTTATGAATCAGTGGACGAATGTCGACGTCAGTGATTTTTCGAGCGACAGAGGTACATGATAGAGATCGAGTGCAAGTATCATTATTTTAGTGACACTGGTTTGACATTGAACATTGTTTTAGAGAAAAACGAATATATAATGTGAAACTTCTGCAGTTGTTGTGTTGTGAGTAATTCATCGTTAAAGTGAGGTAGACTATCAAGTGATATTTAGAGAAGGTCGAAAGAGTTATATTATATTCTCAGGGCAAATACGAATTACTCCAAATATGAACAGGTAAAGGTGCCCTAATTCGTTAGCAACTGAGTAACAGCATCTCATCCATCGGTAAGACAGAATGGCTCAGTGGCAGTAGAGTCGCCAGTCGTAATCCATCCAGCAATAGCTTATTGCCGACTCATCTGTGACCCATTCTTCGCCATATGATTACCAAGTAGTCACCTATATTCCCTGTATAGTGTAGCGGGGTGATATTTTGAGAGATTTAAGATGGGTTGGGAGATGGGGTGGTAATGCATACGTTGTGTGGTATGGTGCAGATCTACAGCTAGATTGTGAACTAGATTGCAGCTGTATTATACACACGACACGTATTTCTTCGTGGGGTTCTTGGAACTCTTACCCACACATTGTTGCACTAGAGGCCACCATGTTAATGTACAATTTTACCGGAAAGAGCATATGATACTAGGAATACATTCAATGGATGTTTGCTCGTGGTGTACCAAGTGCAGTCTGTTCAATAGAGAGTATAGGCATTGACACAAAGAAAATGGTCAATGCAGCTCTATTCACACTTTTTCTATATTTTGGGGTTTTATTTTATATCTCTCACTCCAGCAGATATATGTTAGTATTCTGAAATATATCCCATCAGTTTTAATATCCTCAACATTTTGGTGCAGTAGAAACGAACGTTGTCTCTGATTTAGGAAAAGAAAGCACTCCAAGACATATGAATCCGCTGGGAAAGTCAGGATGTAAATCTTTAGAGACATTATGGGTCTTATATAGGGACATTTCTATGCTAGGGGTTAAACTGTGCCTAGTGCCCAATCCAGTTTCACGCTAGCGAACAAAGTGAAACCTGTAAACGCAAAATGTGTGTTTGCTGTTCCAGCCAGTTTTGTGCAGATTATCGTATAAATAACAAATGATACACATTCGAACAATACATGTGATCAAGTGTTTTACGCATGTCAGCTAAAGTACGATTAATTTATTCACATCTTGTGATATATCACTCTGCAATATGAACCTGGTGAGAAGTAGCTAACTATGCCAGTCAATAAACAGTGCAATATATCGCCGAACCTTATACCATCTGTGATGAAATCCACTGTCGTTAACATCAGATGATAAAAATTACAGAAAACAGTCTGTATTCACAGCTGCAAGTTGTTGACTTCTGGTCGGTGAGATCAGGAAATCCGGGGGACATTGAGAATTTCCCGACATCAAACGAAATGGCGGCTTTGATTGTCACTACACGACAGAAAGTTGTAGACTTGTTATTGTGAACATTGGGACAATGCAGGAACTCGCTACCTTGTTTTGGAAGTTGCAACAAGGGGAATAACTCTGACATAGATTAAACACAAGGGAGATAAGATTCTGGAATTAGTTAGTGCCCCTGAAAGACACCTGCGTGAAATCAAAAGAACTTGACTAGAACACTCCCAGCTCTTGACAAAAACAAGACTTGTGTAGATTAGTGTGGCCAAGGAAATTGACTAGGATTGACGTGTTGTGTTACCGCAGTTAGGAAATTCGGAGAGCATCTATTGTGTTAGATTTAAGCAACATTAACGTAACATATGTCTTAATGGCAAGTTATAGATCCCATCCAGGAATGAGGCGGGTTTGCTAAGGTACCAAATATAATCTATTTAGGCCTAATTAATATAGACAGTTGCCTTGTTAAAACTAGAGTGTGATGATTAGCTATGTTAGTTGAAAATAGAGTAGTGAAGTGAGAAGTAGTTCTGCTAGGGTGAATAGTGTAGCGGGGTGATATTTTGAGAGATTTAAGATGGGTTGGGAGATGGGGAAAGTGTCCACTGGGGTTTGCCCACTGGGGTTTTGCACTCTGTTTATTGGTCATTCCTTGTCATAGCCTGATTCGGACGTAGGTTAGTAGATAATCTGCTCTATGACAGAGTTTAGTTAGCTGAAAAATAACAGAGCAAGGCAATAGGCTTACACTCAGCCGGTAGGATCAGTGACTAGTGCTATCACCAGATGTGTTATTTCTCTAACAGGTTCCCTGCCAGTTACGAGGACGTTCAACACTGGTTTTGAAGAAGTTCAACTCCAATTATGAAGAACACCAGTTGAACAGTCAAATGCTTTCTTACGGAAAACGAATAACGCCCGAGAAGTAAGATGGTATTATGTTTACGCTGGACTTATGATCAGGAGGGTCCACCATAACATGGCTCAGAAGAGCAAACCAATATAACGATTCCTGTGTGTTAAGGTTCACCTAGGATGGGTGATGATTGTTGATGCATCACACATCATACAAACATTATTAACTAAACGAGAACGTTAAAATGTAACAGTCACATGGGGTGATAGATTCCAGTGAAATATTGCAAAAGACATTATACTTGAGACTATATAGACACTAGTTAGGATCAAGTATATTAACAATAACAGTGATACCTAAGTACCAACTACAAAGAATTTTTACATTTTTTAGGAACGATAGGAACTTATAATGTGTAGTGTGCAACCGGTCCATGATCAGCTGTAAATTACAAACAGTATCTATTTCGGATGATCAGGAAGATGGATTACCAGGTAGCTACAGATGAAAGTCAGTGTCAGGCAGGAGAGATACAGCACTGGGTGAGGTGGACTTGTTCTGACTTAACATGCTGTGGTGTGTCCTTGCAAGGATGAACTGACTGTGCTATTATCTGAGGGTCCGATCCTACACACATTATAGAACACATCACACATTTTCTTCGCATACACGTCTCACATACGTTACACTTTTCTTTTAATAAATTAATTGTTATTAATTTTTAGAAGCAAGAGTTGTTGAGTATGTTGCATTGGGGGAAGAATGAGGGGGGGGGGCATGATCAGGTAGAGTGATTGAGAGAGCGAAAGAGGTGTCCAGGGACCGAAGGAGTGTGGTGGACGGAAGCTAGTGGATTCTCCAGGATATTGATAAGGTGTTAAATATAATGTAAGTGTTGACTGCCCTCACTCCAGGGACGACACTTTAACTGGACACACTACACCATCGAGACCCGGTGTATTAATTGTGTCCGTCGTAGTCAAGACTTGATCTCAGCCACATGATCTATGTTTTACCATAGGTATAGGCGCCATAAATAGTCATACTTTTACTACCCTTGTGTCCTCATTATCTGTGTTAGAGAGGCGGCAGCCAAAAATAACACTTTACCTTATTCCATGCATACAAACCGATTCATTGCCTTAAAAAAAACACGTTAGTTTCTCCTCTTACTTCTAATAAATGTACTGATTTCGTGTGTGCATTAATTAGCTTTCCCTATTTACCAGTGTCACTCGTTATCAGTCGAACCCACTTCGACTTCTGAGATGCTTGCTTGCTTGTTTATGTTCGCTGGCAGTGATCTCCAGCGCGAAATCCTGTATGACGGATGAAGACATCCTATTGTCCAACATCAGTGTGATGTCATACAGGACCTGAGTTGTGCGTGAGTATCCGTTGTCCCATGTCTGGCTTATTGGTGTGCAGACTGGCGGTTCCTCGCCATGCAGGCAGATACTCTCCGACTCCGGAGGAATCAACGATCCTACTGACTTTAGCCAGGACTACAAAGGAACCTGTTGCCCAGGACGCTCGGCGAGGACGCGTCAATAGGTCTTGGCCAGTATAGAACCCAGCCCTGGTGCCTTGGAAACACTTCTGCGTCCCATTTCTGTGATAATTTACGTCCCAAAGTCCAGGACGAGAAGTCAATATTTTACTCCACCTGACCGGTGTAGGGATTGAATCGGCTGCCTCGGCAAAATCACACATAATGTTTAATAAGCACTGCGCTTATGCATTCGGTCATGCTGATCCCCTTATTGTTGTTGCTGCTTTTGGTTTTGCTTTTTTGGCTCCCGAGCTTCGTCATACAACCTATTTATTGCACTGTATCAACAACATATGCACACTTCCATAGGGAGAATATTCGGTAGGTTCACATCTTCCACCAATGACTGTATAGTTCCCGTAGAATAATTATACACATATTGGTAACAAGACCCTATGAATGCAATACATCTAACATACAACATATAAAACAACATCTACCCAGAATCTGAGTCGAGCACATAACTAGGCACTACGTTTTAGCATTGCCGAACTTTACTAGAGATGTATTTGCGGCGATTTCTTCGTCTTCTTGTTATTGTGTCCTCCATTTAAGGATATATAGAGTACCCGTGACGTTAAATTCCCCGATTATTTCAAGATCGCATTAAAACAGAAACCGACTACCGAGTATTCTAGTTCCCTGCATTGTCTACGAATGTTTACATCTTGGCTTCTCAAATTTTTCGTCTAAAGAAAAGAGACTGTCTTTTTAAGACGTAAGGAGACTCGTAAATTCCGTTTTAAATAAACTTTGGGCATTGATTTAGTATAAATAATTAAATGGAGCATCCATTTGTACGCGTACTGTGCAATATTTGACTATTTAGGTCGTAGGTAACACCACGAAATGAAATAATGAAAACTACATGCTATGATGCTGTAATGGGATATTTCAATGGCGGGAAATAGCAGTTTTCCGTGTCAATCCAGCGATGATCATTTTATATTCTTACAGACTATTCAGAGTGATGGCAATGATAATGAATTTATGTTTCCATTCAACACCCATTGTAGCATGTGTGTATAAATTGTCATCACTCTGCAAGGACAGTAACATATACATTTGAGGAGGGGATTTGAGCACTTATGGACTGAATGGTTCGATGTGCAATGAGGATGATCCGTCGACTAACTAACTAACTAACTATCAACCGAATACTATACGCATCAAAACATCGTGAATACCTCTATTGTATGCTCATTATACTACACGGTTGCCTTCATAGATGGATTTTTTCTATAATCTTCCACACAAACTATACAGAGATAAACAGACCAAGTAAGGGGTAAAACACGAATGTGTGTTGTCACCAAATTCCTGTATTTGAAAGAAAATTAAGGTAAAACATATTACATCTTTGGCGACTGAGAGTCAATGCAGCTGAACGCCTCAAACGACGGCTTGTGTTTATAGGATGAAACATATCTGCAGCGTTAAGGCAAACAAAAATGACTGCAGTAATCCAATTGTGTATCAACATCGGACATCGATACCTGTCACGAGCTCGCCATGAGTTAACCAGATAATAATACCGACGTTTGCTTGGCGTATATTTTCTAGGCCACAACAGTCGTACTACCAGAGTAAACACAGCTGCACGGGATACATCAGGTCAGCCCATATACACATTTGGTGGGGAGTGAGGAGGAAGTGAGTGCGCTGAATCATATATCACTTTGACAAGGCATAAACATATCAGAGGGAAAACGGAAGTACTTAGCACGGAAGTAACAGTACATATGTCAATTCTGGGTTTCCGGAACATCGAGAAGATTGACGGGGTTATTGGCAACTGTTGTTGGGGGTATACAGGAACTCGCTGGCTTGTTTTGGGAATCTAAACCAGTGATGACAGATCTAACATGGAGGGAGCCAGAGGGGGGATGGATCCCTGACAGGGGATGATCTGCCAAGGTGCCACCTGTGTGGGGGCATAAAGGATAACGTCACGTGGCCAACTTTAGGAGTTGCCATAAAAACCCGAGTTGGGGCCAACTAGGGGGACTTGGAAATGTGGCTCTAGTCGGAGTGCAAAGGCACTGCAGTGCTTAGTGGAAATAATATCTACCGTGTGTTAATTAGTGACTTAATTTTACACGTGCCTATAATGGCAGATGTAGATATGATTGATAGGACTGCAGTAGTGCCATTTAAGGTATAACCTATTATAATATTAGTTCTACTTAATATAGACTGTGGCCTTGTTAAACTATAGTGTGATGATTAGCACTGTTAGTGGAAACTAGTTAGAGTAAGAATAGTGATATTAACTCTGCTAGTTAAGAATAGATTAGTGAAGTGTTGATAAGCTTTACTAGTTGAGAATTGAGTAATGAGGGATAATTGGGATCTTCCCGTAGGTGTCCCTGGTGGGCGGGGTTCCGCATTCTGTTTGCTGATTTTTTCTTTGTCATAGCCTGATTCGGCTCTAGGTGGGTAGCTAATCTGCTCTATGACTAAGTCTAGTTAGCTAAAGATCATTAAGCAAGGCGATAGGCTTACACTCAGCCGAAAGGATCAGTGACTAGTACTATCACCAGATGTGTTGTTTCTATCCTAGGTTCCCTACCAGATCCAAGGAAACTCAACAAGTTTTTGGGAAAGATACAAATCCCATTCGGAAGAACACCAGTTCAACAATCAATAAAGTTGCATACAGAACGTAACTAAAGCTAGAAGGAAGTTGATTCACCAAAGAGAGTGATGCGTACTGATGCACCACACAGCATCAGACAGTAGTAACGAACTGAAAACATTAAGTCTAATAATTACATAGTGTGATATAATCTCGTGTAATAGAACACAAGACTTGATACTTGAGGCTAGATAGACACGAGGGAGGATCCAGTACAGTAACAATTAACATTAGTAACTGTGTACACACTACAAAGGACTTGTGCAGTTTTTTTTAAGGAAGGATAGTAACGGACATTGTGTAGGGTGCAACCGGTCCATGATTAACTGTTAATACCACCGGTGTCTATTTCGGATGTTCATGAAATGGGATTACCAGAGGTCTACAGAGGCAAATCAGTATCCGGCAAGATGGTTTCGGCACTGGGTGAGAAGTACATGTTCTGACGTAACGTGCTGTGGTCTATCCTTGCTGGGATCAGCTGACTGGGTTGTTGTCTGAGAGTCAGATTCTACACACTTTATAGAACACGTCACACATTTTCTTAACATACACGTCTCATATACGTTACACTTTTCTTTTAATAAATTAATCTTTATTAATCTTTAGAAGCAAGAGTTGTTGAGTATGTTGCGTTGGGGAAGTATGAGAAGGGGGCATAGTACGACAGTGAGAGAGTGATAGGAAAAGGTGTCCATAGGCTGATGGAGTGTGTTGGACGGAAGCTGGTGGATTCTCCAGAATATTGAGAGGAAAAAAATATTATAATGTGGGTGTCGACTCCCTTCACTCCAGGGACGACACTGTAAAGGAGGACACGACAATACCAACTGCTTCTACGCGCCATTATAGCTCTCTATCACCATATTTGCCGGTCTCTCTGGCTGTGGGGTTACAACACTTTCTCTCTGTAATCCCGTTTATCACGCAGAGTCTCGCAGCGGAGCGAGAACTGAGGTGGTTCGACCCCCGCTCGTGACTTGCGGATACTGAGCCGGCCGCTCAGAAAGCAATGGCAAACTACTGAGCGTAATCTTGCCAAGAGATCAACAGACAGCTGAAAGATGCTGCTGTTGACAGCTAAGTCCTGTAAAAGGATACGCAAAAAAAAAAAAAAACATCTCTGAAACATTTCAGTGATCGAAACTAGTAACAATAATCATAATGCAATGAGACAACGGGGAGTACATAGAATACCAGAGATGACTAATGCAAATCACTGCATATTATTTCAAGTATATACTTTGTATTCGTTTTTCCCACATCCGCCGTTCCCAATCAATGTGCTGCTGAAGCGTTGGTCAATGCCATGGTGTTTCGGGATAATTATTACGATCAAATGCCATGCCGATAAACGTGGGCTTCATGTGTTGCCATCTCATACGATCACCAGAGTCATGTATCAGCTTTGTGTTTTTGTCTCGACCATGCAACATGGCAATGCCATCCAGACATTTTATTATCTGTATTCCCCTTTTTCATTTGCTTTCAAACTTGCCAGTTGTAACCAAGTAATTCTTTTGTTGATTTATTCTCGCAAGGTGTCTAAACGTCTGGACTGCCGACGTCTAGTAGCTCTAATTAGTCTACGGTATTTATTTATTTCTTATAGTACTTGCTTATAAATTGTTATGTCTTCCCGTGGCGTTCTTTGCCTTTTCCTCAGAAATCTGATTTTCCCTACTCTCTTTCGGCGCCACTGCTCATTGTCCACGTTTCACAGCCATACAAAAGTAGTGGTTGTATGTATCACTCCGGCTATCTTTTTTCCGTTGCAGTTACATAATTCTAATGGTCAGTATGTTTTCCATTTTGCAAAGGTTACCCTTGTCGTAGCGATTCTTATTGTAATCTCTTCAAAACATATCCCATAAGATACCTGTTCCGAGATATTTGTTCCGATTCATGTTCAAGAATATTACCATTTGCCCGTATATTACACTGTGACATTTCTTTATTCTTAAAAACGATCACAATCTCTGGCTTCTTAAAATTTCAGTATAATCCAAGTTGTTTAATGTGAATAATAACCGCTTGTACTAAATGTTGCAGATCTTGTTCATTGTATGCAGTCAATAATGTATCAATTTCATATATAATAGCATCTAATGAATGTAATCCAACCGCGATCCCTCAAGTATCTTCTAAATGTATAATAATACGCTCATTGCACCGGTGAGGGGGGGGGGGGCAGGGGGAGGGAGGTGAAGAGACATTAAATATTTCTGCAGCACACCTCTCTTTAGAGGCTTATATTGAATACTTTATTATCAGTCGTTATGACACCTTGTTGCTTTCGATATGTGTTTTTGTTTATGAATTCTAAGTTCTTTCCCATCAATGTGTGTACCTTCAAGCATTTTTATCAAGTCGACATGTCTTAATTTATCGAAAGGCTGTGTTAGTGAAGTAAAGGTGGAGGTATATTGTTTTACTTCTATCGAACGGTCAAATTAACGTTCTCACCAAATTCGCATCATATACTGTATCCCTACTCATGCAAGACAGTACGAGAATTTATGGTCCCGTTTGCTTGCAGATAACTCTAACAGAGTTCTTAAAGATTCTATGAGATGATACTTTCACTAAGTTCAACATACTAATTTTAATTTCGAACTAGAGAAAGTAAGATACTCTCCGTAGAATAGGCAGGACAACTGAGAGGACACACAAATTGTCACTAATGAGAGACTAATAGACATCTATGCTTTTCTCATGTTAAAGAAATAATCAGCAGGGCGTTAAAAATATGGATGTTCCAGGTAGATGTTTAAAAACACTGAATTCTGAATGCATACTGGGTTTGGAATCACCTATTTGGACTGACCCTTTGAGTTGGTTGATAGACACTGCACAGTTACGGCTTTCTGATAGAAATGCACTCTGTTTTCATACTCAGCCTCTCGATGACAATTAATCTAGATCGAGGAACAGCATCAAAGATAACATGTTAATGATTTTATTTACACGGTGTTAATTTCAATAGAAGACCTCACACTCATACGTAGTTGCTGGGTGATGGTAAATCACACCACAGAATACCCCAAACAACAGGGGGAATGTAACATATCTGGTTCGTCCTTCACAGATTTCCTGGAAAAGGAGAAACATGACTCTTCTTGTATAGACTGGGTATGAATCCTAAAGGGAGCCAGACCATTGGTTCGTTCAATTTCCGGCCAAGGCTTGCTAGAAACCGCCCGGAACTTAGTTGTCACTTGCCCAGAAAATGTCAGCCTGACAAGTCCCTCACCTAGTGAAAGGGAGGATTTTTCCATAATGCCATACCTCGTTCTCTAGTGCCTCAGGTATGTTTATAAATTCATTGCAGATACTATGACAATGCATTTGAATGAAGGGGAGTGCTGGTATAAGTGTTTTGTGCTTGAATGGTGAGACTGAGAAATCATAACTTCATTAAGAGGATAGCCTGATGTACTCGCCTTTTGCTGGGATTACCTGCTTTGTCCACTGAATTTTACCATGTTTAGTGTTTCGTCTGATAGTAGTGTGCTGATGTATGCTTTGTGAATGTTATCACACTCTCACTGCATATCTGCCTTTCATGTGTGCTGTAGGACTGTTCCCTATGGAAGCACACCATTGCACATTCTCCGTCCAGATGGGGAATGTTCTAGAGTGTTTGCATTTTATAACTCTTGTACTCAGAATTTGTGATTGGACATGCAATCTATATCACGCAAGTGCTGGGAAAATACATGTTATGCGAATCAATAAACTTAAAAAAAAAACCTTAAAGACCAGGCAGTAAGAGACAATTATGAGAAAAAACTAACTCAAATCTTAGTATTACCTAACGAAAAAAAAAAACAAGTGGAAGAAGAAAGGGAGATGTTCAAATCAAGTATTTTTTAAACAACTTTATAACACAATCTTCCTACCAACTCCATGCTACCAATGCCAAACCTGGACAATGACAGAAAATGAGAAAAGAAAAATAACAGCAACATAAATAAAATTCCTGAGAAGAATACTCACCGTATCAAGAAGAGATAAGATCAGAAATGAAGAAATCAGGACTATAGCAACACTAGATTATTTTATTAGAAAGCAGCAAGTCAAATGTTTTGGCCATGCAAGTAGGTTACCATTCAACAGCATACCACAACAAGCAATGATGTACAGACCAGATGGAAACAGAGGAAGAGGCCGACCACGTAAACGTTGGGCAGAAGGAATAGCAGAGCCCATGGGAATATCGATACATGAAGCCTATAATCGGACACTCTCTCGATGTTTATACTTCACCTCGACACCGCAAGGTACAAGAGGAACATGACGTGATGAGATGAGATGAGACTCTCTATTGAACAGACTGCACTAAGTACAACGGAATCAAACTTCCAATAAATGTATCGTTTGTATCTGCTGGTCTTTCTGGTAAAATGGTACATTAACATGGTAGTCTCTTGTGCTAGAGTGTGTGGTTCAGAGTTCCAAGATCCCCACCAAGAAGAACGTTTCGTTTACATTGGGCAGTTACAATCTAGTTCACAATCTAGCTGCAGACCTACACGGTATGCATCAAGTCATCATTGTTAGCTCTGTTGTATGCACAGCTCTGCTGTATATCACTGCACATACAGAGTTGCCATCCTATGCGGCCTTTTCTCTAATCCTCCATATAGTTGACAGTGATGAACGGACCAAATAAGGGGAAAGACAAGAATGCGTTTTGTCACCAAATTCCTGTATTACAACACAAAACTATTAAAACACGTTAAATGTTTGGCGACTGAGGGTAATCGCGGCTGAACACTTCAAACGGCGGCATGTCTTTGCTAGGGTGAAACAAAACTGCAGTGTTAAGGCAAACATCAGCAACTGCTGTAATCCACATATGTATGAAAGATGGACATCGATTTTATATGTACTTTCGTGCCATTAATAATCTCTTCTGCCATATTTGATATGATTATGAGGCACATGCATATGTGCCAGCCAAAAATAGTAGAAAAAATGACATAAGTACGCGAAAGAAACAGGTTACTGCAATACATATATTATACCATATGTTGACTGCACTTTGTTTGAGATATTATCTACCTTATGACGTCACATATTGGAAAACAAAGACGTCTTAATTAATCAAATTTATGTTGGCAGCTATTGATCGTAATGACATACTTATTTTAATAAAAATTATGCTATACCTTCTTTAAACTAACTATATGCATTAAACAACTTTTATTTATACTGCAATACATTGTTTTTCTTGTCTCCCTTGTTGCATAAACACTTCATTTTTACTTATGTCCCTTGAGACTATGATTCGCCATTATACAGATTTTTACATTTTTGTATATGAAACATTACAATGATCGAAACTAGTTGCAATATTCCTAACGCAATGAGGAAAGCAGATAGTACACAGAAAACCAGTGGCGACTAGTGAACATTACTGCAGTTTATTTCAAGTCTATACTTTGTACGTGTGTTTCCTGCTGCTGGCCTCGTGGTCGTTGGCAAGGTGTCTCAGGATATCATCATTTTCAGATGACACGCCGATAAACGTGGCATTTATGTTTCGCCATATCATGCGATCACCACAGTCATGGATCAGTATTGTGTTTTTGTCACATGACAATGTCATCCAGATATTTTCTGCTCTGCCTTCCCCTTGTTCTTTCTATTTTAAACTTGCCAATTGTAACCAAGTTCTTTATTTTATTTCTTCTCGTAGAGTGTCCACATTTCTGGACAGCCAATGTGTACTTTCTCTAATTAATTATCGGTTTTTATTTGTTTCTTATAAGACTTGCTCATTGGGTTGTCTGTCTTCCCATGATTTTCTTTCCTTTTCCCCCAGAAGGCTGATTCCCCCTACCATTAGATGTTTGTTTCGGCTTCTCTAATCACTGCCCACGTTTCACAGCCATACACATGTTGAGGTTATATGTAGCACTTCAACAATTATTTTTGTTTATATTTCGTTGCAGTTGATATCTTTCTATTAGTCAGTATGTTTTCCATCTTGCAAAAAGCTACTCTTGCCATATAAATTCTTGTTCTAATCTCTTAAAAGCACATCCCATAAGATGCATGTTCCTAGATAGTTATACCGATAATATATATGCAGACCTAAAAGCACCAGACCTTGTGATGGAGTAACATATAAATGTCACCGGACATTGTGATGACGTAACTCAATCTAATATCTCCATTCTTGTCCATACCGTAGATATGTCTGGTAAGCTTTGTTGACCTTGTCTCCACACATCCTCTTCGTGTGGGGATCCATTCCCACAACCGTCTGTGAAGCCAATGTGTTATCTACCACCCTTCCTTTTTAATCCGTTTCTTGGTGTCTCTCCAACCATACATGGTGATAATACCAGAGATATGATCTGAAGGAGCTGGTATACACTTCCCAACACGTACACATTTGGTGACTGCTTGATCAAGTCACCTTTATATTTCAGTCTGTCAACATTGGAACAGTTTGCACCAGCAATAGTAGTCATGCAATGATACTCTCTCTCTCTCTCTCTCTCTCTCTCTCTCTCTCTCTCACACACACACACACACACTCTCCCTCTATCTCTGTGAGTCTATGTGTGTGTGTGTGTGTGTGTGTGTGTGTGTGTGTGTCTTCGTCACCTTGACTCTCACGTTCTACACCTCTGTTCCACCCTGCCTCTATGTGTCTGTGTGTATGTCTCTGTCATGATGCCACTCTCTCGCTCCCTCTCCCTCTCTATCAGTGTGTATGCCTCTCGCTCTGTGTGTGTGTGTGTGTGTGTGTGTGTGTGTGTGTGTGTCTATGAACGTCTGATTGTGTCCCCCTTCTACCTGAAAACATGTTATTATGTGTCTGTTGATCTGGACTGTAACTCAGTAACTCAGAATACAAGCACAGCCTATACTGTGCTGCGTATGTTCATCTTTAAACGAGGTTTGTTACACGTATTATATCGCCACAGATTACAGGTATATACTTTGATATTATAGAAGATGATTTCTGGACTTCACATCTCTCAGTATTGACAAGGGCAGATGTGATTTCACTGGTCTGTCAGATGTTCAGGGGTGATTTGGTAGACTAGGTGTCAAAACCCTGGGTCATTATACTTGGCTGTGCATCGGTAATGACAATGATCGTGTAGTTGATGTAAACTGATAGTTAGATATCTCTCAATAATATTGTGTACAACCACTTTGCGAATGGAATTGTTTTGTGCAGCATTGCCTTGTCCAATCAAAAAGACCCATTGTAGCGCATTACGCACGGAGATTGCGTTGTACCACTACAACTGTGAGACAAGCAACACAGATCCTATATAATAATTACGTGATCAGTTACCAGTGGCCAACATAACCGTACATTGTTATATTGCCTGGTGATTGTTGTTGAGTAGATAGTATAGTACATGACTCAGGACCTATTGTTGCTAGTGTCGGTCTGTTTACTGAACTTTCATATTACCCTACCAGCCACTATGTCTAAGAACGTAGACAAGTGTACTGACACTGCACAATGATACCCTATAGAATGTGAGACACCCGTCTTCTACAGAGACCCATGCAGGAGGACATGAATAGTAACAATGTCATCAGGAAGGACGGTGGTTGGTGTCACCAGGGAGAACGGTGGTTGGTGTCATCAGGGAGGGCGGTGGTTGGTGTCATCAGGGAGGGCGGTGGTTGGTGTCATCAGGGAGGGCGGTGGTTGATGTCATCAGGGAGGACGGTGGTTGGTGTCATCAGGGAGGACGGTGGTTGGTGTCATCAGGGAGGACGGTGGTTGGTGTCATCAGGGAGGGCGGTGGTTGGTGTCATCAGGGAGGGCGGTGGTTGATGTCATCAGGGAGGACGGTGGTTGGTGTCATCAGGGAGGACGGTGGTTGGTGTCATCAGGGAGGACGGTGGTTGGTGTCATCAGGGAGGGCGGTGGTTGGTGTCATCAGGGAGGGCGGTGGTTGGTGTCATCAGGGAGGGCGGTGGTTGATGTCATCAGGGAGGGCGGTGGTTGGTGTCATCAGGGAGGGCGGTGGTTGGTGTCATCAGGGAGGACGGTGGTTGATGTCATCAGGGAGGGCGGTGGTTGGTGTCATCAGGGAGGGCGGTGGTTGATGTCATCAGGGAGGGCGGTGGTTGATGTCATCAGGGAGGGCGGTGGTTGATGTCATCAGGGAGGGCGGTGGTTGATGTCATCAGGGAGGGCGGTGGTTGGTGTCATCAGGGAGGGCGGTGGTTGATGTCATCAGGGAGGGCGGTGGTTGATGTCATCAGGGAGGGCGGTGGTTGATGTCATCAGGGAGGGCGGTGGTTGATGTCATCAGGGAGGGCGGTGGTTGGTGTCATCAGGGAGGGCGGTGGTTGATGTCATCAGGGAGGGCGGTGGTTGATGTCATCAGGGAGGGCGGTGGTTGGTGTCATCAGGGAGGGCGGTGGTTGATGTCATCAGGGAGGGCGGTGGTTGGTGTCATCAGGGAGGGCGGTGGTTGATGTCATCAGGGAGGGCGGTGGTTGATGTCATCAGGGAGGGCGGTGGTTGATGTCATCAGGGAGGGCGGTGGTTGATGTCATCAGGGAGGGCGGTGGTTGGTGTCATCAGGGAGGGCGGTGGTTGATGTCATCAGGGAGGACGGTGGTTGATGTCATCAGGGAGGGCGGTGGTTGGTGTCATCAGGGAGGGCGGTGGTTGATGTCATCAGGGAGGGCGGTGGTTGGTGTCATCAGGGAGGGCGGTGGTTGATGTCATCAGGGAGGGCGGTGGTTGATGTCATCAGGGAGGGCGGTGGTTGGTGTCATCAGGGAGGACGGTGGTTGATGTCATCAGGGAGGGCGGTGGTTGGTGTCATCAGGGACGGCGGTGGTTGATGTCATCAGGGAGGACGGTGGTTGATGTCATCAGGGAGGACGGTGGTTGGTGTCATCAGGGAGGACGGTGGTTGGTGTCATCAGGGAGGGCGGTGGTTGGTGTCATCAGGGAGGGCGGTGGTTGGTGTCATCAGGGAGGACGGTGGTTGATGTCATCAGGGAGGGCTGTGGTTGGTGTCATCAGGGAGGACGGTGGTTGGTGTCATCAGGGAGGGCGGTGGTTGGTGTCATCAGGGAGGGCGGTGGTTGATGTCATCAGGGAGGGCGGTGGTTGGTGTCATCAGGGAGGGCGGTGGTTGGTGTCATCAGGGAGGGCGGTGGTTGATGTCATCAGGGAGGGCGGTGGTTGATGTCATCAGGGAGGGCGGTGGTTGATGTCATCAGGGAGGGCGGTGGTTGATGTCATCAGGGAGGACGGTGGTTGGTGTCATCAGGGAGGGCGGTGGTTGGTGTCATCAGGGAGGGCGGTGGTTGATGTCATCAGGGAGGGCGGTGGTTGATGTCATCAGGGAGGGCGGTGGTTGGTGTCATCAGGGAGAGCGGTGGTTGATGTCATCAGGGAGGGCGGTGGTTGATGTCATCAGGGAGGGCGGTGGTTGATGTCATCATGGAGGGCGGTGGTTGATGTCATCAGGGAGGGCGGTGGTTGATGTCATCAGGGAGGGCGGTGGTTGGTGTCATCAGGGAGGGCGGTGGTTGATGTCATCAGGGAGGGCGGTGGTTGATGTCATCAGGGAGGACGGTGGTTGGTGTCATCATGGAGGACGGTGGTTGGTGTCATCAGGGAGGGCGGTGGTTGGTGTCATCAGGGAGGGCGGTGGTTGGTGTCATCAGGGAGGACGGTGGTTGATGTCATCAGGGAGGGCTGTGGTTGGTGTCATCAGGGAGGACGGTGGTTGGTGTCATCAGGGAGGGCGGTGGTTGGTGTCATCAGGGAGGACGGTGGTTGGTGTCATCAGGGAGGGCGGTGGTTGGTGTCATCAGGGAGGACGGTGGTTGGTGTCATCAGGGAGGACGGTGGTTGGTGTCATCAGACAGAAAACTGTAGCTGCAACATACGATTAGAAGGATGATTTGGAGACAACTGTTTTTATTGTTCAACCATCGAATTATCTGAGTTACTGAATGTAGACTGAGCATTGTACCACTATGTGCTTCACAATGTGAAACACGGACTCGAATATACAATGAAGGAATGAGAATTGGCTTCGACTGTATAGGGGATAGATATACAATAACAATGAGCTTTATGATGGCGTTTATTTCGGTGGTATCTAGACCCGCTCTAGCACATGCCATGAGTTTCATGCTAGTGACTATATGCAGTCGTTACGCAATAATATATGTTATATCAAATGAAGAAGGATATATATATATATATATATATATATATATATATATATATATATATATATATATATAGAGAGAGAGAGAGAGAGAGAGAGAGAGAGAGAGAGAGAGAGAGAGAGAGAGAGAGAGAGAGAGAGAGAGAGAGAGAGAGAGAGAGAGAGAGAGAGAGAGAGAGAGCGAGAGAGAGTTCATGTATGTTTAAAGCAGGTGATATCACCGGGGAGATTACCTCAGACACACAATTGCACAGGTGGCAAATAAAGATAGAGGCAGAAAATGTGGATGCCTTCGCGAGACCATTGTTATTGTCTACAGAAAATGTATACATTAGTGTGATGGAAACGCCTGCTATAATCAAAATAACGGTTCGTGTATGCTAATGGCCTTTCTTCTTCTTCTTCTTTTCGTTCATCCGGAGTGTTTTTTCAGATGTGATTGCGGTGTGTCTGTTATGCGCCCTTGGGCCGAAACCCGTAGGCCAACACATCGACTTGCTTTTTTGACCAGGTAGCATTCCTGGGAGACTCTCACTTTTGTGGTGCCATCTGCAACCATGCTGGCCAAGGTTGAACGGTCGAAGACAACGGTCATCCCTCAAAGGAAGGCAGGGACAGTCCATAGCATTTTCCGCCATCCAAGGTTGCTTCCATAGTTGCAGGGCCGACACATAA
The DNA here is from genome assembly GCA_963921405.1 of Cepaea hortensis. Classification (NCBI taxonomy): domain Eukaryota; kingdom Metazoa; phylum Mollusca; class Gastropoda; order Stylommatophora; family Helicidae; genus Cepaea; species Cepaea hortensis. Next base: position 154,729 of record CAWUFQ010000008.1, on the reverse strand, counting down.
CGCCCTGGATCTGGGCTCACCGAGGGAGATCGTCACGTCCTGCTCATGGCTGCTTTAAATCCTCACTTCAATATATTGGTCACTTCGTTTCCCCGGGTCATTCCCGCACAAACCAGACAGGTTTGCAGACGGCATCCACTCAGCGAGTTTTCGGACATGTGCTTGTCGTTGCGCCCATCAGAGCTTTTCCAGGCACAACAGACATTCGGAAAACTACCCAGTCAGAGCTGTTCCGAACAAGAGCGGCATTCGGAAACTAGGTAGTCAGAGCTGTTCCTAGCACGAGAGACATTCGGACGAGACATTTCACTCGGACGTAATTGCGTCGTGTCAATTTTTGGTTTGCCACCCGAGTAGTATATAGGGAATTAGAAAGAGTACACTTCCCCACAGACCCCGCGGTGGGGCCGAATCGCCCCCTAAGGGGGTCAAATAAGGGTCCGAACCGATGCGCGCCCCCCTAAGGGTCCGACCCCCCTTAGGGCTCGAACAGAGGGTCCGAACCGACCCCAGCAAGAGAGGCTAGGTCTGACTCGATACCCAGACATATTATTTTGGAATTAAAGCTGTATGAGATATAGGGGTACGCACCATGAACACGTGTCGGTGGCTACTGTTGGGGACGACGCGCCAGTGTAACTATAGCGCAAAAATCGCTGGGGCAACCCCGAGTGCGGGCAACCATATTTTGTTATAGGGGGGGGGGGTGACTATACTGCGTTACACAATTAGAGCCTTACCAACCAGCCATATGACGATGGGCACCGCTACGCGAATACGCACGGGAGCACTCGGCGAGCGGGCACGCTCTCTCACCGAGCACCACCAACACAAATTGCAACAGCCAAGACCCCCTCCCAGAAATATTAGGGGGCGCCGGGCAGCGCGTCGAATTAGAGGTTGACTTATTGGGCACATACAGATGGAGACCTATGGATGTGAGTGGCCGAAGCTCGACACAGAACTTCATTGCGGCCGCCCAGCCATCGGCCTTTATTGTTCTTGGCACGATGAAAAGGCAAAGCGGGGTGAGGTGATAGAAGAGTGTATATTCTGTGAGAGGGGTGTTAGGAAACCATATGAGATGTGTGAGCGTTGCACGTTAGACGCGCTTCATAAGATGTTTCGGAAGTTTGAAAAGACGACCGGCATCAAGCTGCTACTCTATAAAGGGATGAAGCTAAGTCCTCAATATGAACCAGAGGGCCGCCCACCATACCAACGATAAATAGGTGTATAATGGGGCACATACATCCACACACGCACACATACGCACGCATACACAGACACATATGCACGCATACACACACGCCCCGATAATCAAATTTGTGCGCCAGACAACGCCACTTCCTGCTAAAATGATCACGCCGGAAGGACCGTGATCAAAACATAGAAGCGTGATCAAAACATAGAAGCGTGATCAATTTGTCTTTGCGTGACGAGTTTTATGAACGAGTGCCGCGCCGTGATTTTTGTTCTCGCAAAAAAATCCCACGCGTGCCGCGCGGTGATTTTTTTGGGTTCTCGTGAAAAATCCTACAAGGCAAGCGCCAGTTAGCTTTGTGTAGCCAACCTTCATTGTGGAGACGACACTTGATTGAGTCAGCTGAAACATATTTAATGAGTGTATTGTTAGAATAACACTTGAGATGTTAAGTATATTACTTCTGTGTAGTGGGAATCCGCCGCTCTTAGTATTCTTTCATATTCATTACTTCCATATAAAGTTTTACCAAACAGAATTACATCACATGGTGTATGGTGTTGATACATGTCGTTGCGGTGATTAGCCTTCATCAACAAACAAAACACAACATATAGAACAGGAGATCTTTTCATTCACATGTGACAATAGGATGAGAAAAATGGAAAAGCAATGAATGGAAAAAATGTTCATACATACCTCAGAATTTTACATTGTTTATCCGAGGAGTATATCCTTCCGCGCATTACTGAAATCCACTGGCGGATCGTTCGGTGGAATAGGGGGGTGGTTTCAAACTGTCCTGATCGCGTATACAGGTTATTTCGATCCTATAGCTTTGACGAATTCTGCCCGTGCCTGGTCCCGCCCTTTCAGAATGAGAGACTTTTTTGTCTCTTCGTCTAGATCCGCCGGCGCCTTGCTCCGAATATCTTTTTTCAACTAGTGAAATTTATTTTCTTCAGCTGTAATTATTTTATACTCCACGTCTGAAATTCTCCCATCATCCAAAGCCTTTGAAACAAGGTCGCCTATACTAGAAAGCTTAGCCGTCGTCAGAGTGCAAATTTCATCATGCTTCTTAGCTTTTGATGTTAGTTTGCGGGACGCTAGCTTGCTCTCAGCGGACATGATTCCACAAGCTATGGCAGCTATCTCAAGCCCGACAACTATAGGGGCAGCGATAATGGTGGTAAGAAGCCCAACACCCCCCACCCCCATACCAAGGCTAGCCGCCAGCATCGCGCTGTCCACAGCGTCTAATGCATTAACAGCACGCCGATATTTTTTATACAGTGCAGCCCGTTTGTCCCTTTCATCTTCCAGAGACTTCCGAAGACGGGTAAGCACTTGAATACGATAGGCACCGCCGTCACTAGTATCGATTGTAGGATAGAGCGACATTATTCTTTGCGCGTCAAACCTACTTCTTCAACTGAGATATTAAATGTTCAATGCAAACGGTGCTAATCGGCCCTGTAGTTAACAAAAGCCGGACAAAAGCAGCAACGGTAGTAAAAATGATTTCATCTACCGCAACCTCACTGAGCTCTACTATAATATCCGTCTCTGTTGCCCGGGCCGCCCACGTCCCGTCGGCCGCGGAAGTAATGACGAGAGCAACATGCCTGGGGAGTGATGACGCACTCCATTTAATAGAGACCCCAGGAAGGACTGGGGCAAACTCTGTCTGTGCCACAGGCCCAATAGCTAACTCGAGATAGATGGTTGACTCCTTAGGAGGCTTACCTAGCATATCAAGGTCAGCTTTACACTCTGTAACAGCCTTCAGGCAATATTTAGTCCCCTGGGCTTTAGCCTCAGTCGCCGATACGGCATAGAAGAGAGCCCTGGCGCACTGCATTTTCAGAAATGACTGGTAGGTCACAACAGGAGACTTGTTGGGGCGTGTGACTGTCCTGCAGGCCTGATAACTCACAAACACCTTGCCCATGTTGGTTAACCTGATAAGTATCCCACTGGGCTCGAGGTGAGTATATCCCGTGCGAAGCTCAAGCTGCAGATCCCAGTCATCGTCGTCGGGATGGTCTATGGCGGCACGAGCATAGACCCCATTGGGGAGTGAGATTGGGGGCCATAGATCTTGTAGTTATGACCCGGCTCCCGCCACCCAATAGTGTCGGCCAAATCAGCAAAGGTTAGGGTAGAGCATGCTCTTGGGCGATGCCTTCCTGGACCTTCTGAATCAGCCATTGTGTTTTCTGATGTGGAGTTCACAACTTAGATATGCTAGTGGCACAGCTTTGCCTTTTTCATCACAGACTGAAAGTCTAATATCGTTTAGAGTTCCTGTCTCCAACTTCTTATAACGAGGCACAGAGAAAACCTCGTGTCTCCCTTGATTACATTCCACATTTTTAACGGGCACAACCCTGAGGAGTGTGGAGGTAAGCGAATTATGACGGTTCTCATATGATGATAGACCCTCGAGATGAATGTACAACTCCTTATATAAGAGGAGTCTGGGAAACTCTTTTCCACCCGTCCCGGTATCATACTATTCCCACTCAGAACCCCCAAGTGTGTAGGATAAGCCTACTCCCAATATATTGGCGTCATATACACCATCGAGGGTTACAAGACCAGTTGCGGGGTTCTGTGTCAGAGAAAACTTTCGAGGCTCAAAGAATTGTTTGTTGAGGGTACACACATCATAGTATCCATCGGGTATAACAATCTGCTTACCCTCCACCCAGAATTTATTATTGTCCAGCTTACGGGAAATATTAACCCACGCAGGGTAGAACAACAATTCCACGATAGCTACCTCTAGGTCACCATCGCGGTTGTCTAGGACCGGGTTGAGGGGGATGGGTTCCCCACGCTGAATGTTGGTTAATGTGATGTACATTTTAGCATGCCTGATAATTTCAATAAGGATGGTAAATTCCCAACGGAGCAGCCATGTCTGATGTGGAGTACACAGCTTAGATATGCCAGTGGCACGTCGTCACCCTTTTCATCTCGGACTGAAAGTCTTATACCCCCTACAGTTCCAGTTTCCAGCTTTTTATAATGAGGCATAGAGAAAAGCTCATGTCTCCCTTGATTACATTCCTCTTTTTTAACAGGTACAGCCCGGAGGAGTGTGGAGGGAAGCGAATTATGACGGTTTTCATATGATGATAGGCCTTCGAGATGAATGTACAACTCCTTATATATGATAAGGTTAGGAAACTTCGCCGCATAGAATGTAAACACCTCATTGAGCCGCTCACTTCTGTAGTCTATGCCGAACCCAAGAACCCCACCTAGCCCTCCGAACCCTAAGACCACCCCCGATTTTATACCACCGAGACTTACAAGGCCAGTTGCGGGGTTGAGAGAAAGAGAGAGCTTCCGTGGCTCAACGAATTGCTTGTTTAGAGCACAGACATCATAATACCCGTCGGGGATAACAACAATCTCGTCACCAAGTTTGAACCAATTGTTTTTCAGCTTCTCGGAAATATTAACCCACGCGGGGTAGAACAACAATTCCACGATAGCCACCTCTAGGTCACCATCGCGATTGTCTAGGACCGGGTTGAGGGGGATGGGTTCCCCATGTTGGACGTTGCTAAGTGTGAAAAACATATTAGCACAGCTAATAATAATGACTGCTTACGAGTTCAATAAGGACGCCAAATACCCGGCGGGTGGGGTATACCCGTTTGCTCAAATAAAGGATCTCACAAAGGTGGACATACAGGTCAACCTCCAAGGAGCCTTTCCGACACAGTTCCCCAACATGTTTGAAAAATACCGGTTGCCATACGTGGAGTCAGACCAGATCGTGCAAGCCTGGTACAACAATCCGATGCAATTCTGGCAAAACCAACTCAACTTCGCAGTATGGTGTGCCACGGCGGGGTGTGGGGTGTCCGCGCAGGAGCATCTGTCCGGCCCTGACCCACTAACGCGAGCCGTCTTCATATTCCATGTCTACTACCAGATTCGCCGAATCCTCAAAGAGATGCGTGTGGCTCTACCACAAGACCAGGGTTGGAACGCCTTTGAAAATCCCTACGATGTAAGAGCCTATCAGCGCATATGCGCGGAATTTGGAATTCCCCAGAATGATAACTGGAGACGGCTCGGGAGGAATAACGGGTTGGGGAGTGTATACATTTACTGGACGAACACTGGTTATCGCGTCCTGCCTGATGGACATGATGGTGTATATGACCCAAAGCGCCATTCATTCACACAACAAACCACAAATGACATACTACACATAGATTATATCTCGCAAGACGATATTCACGCTGATTCTGGCTGGCAGGCTTTCATTCTTAACAAGTCACAGGGCTTCACACGCCCCGGTGTTGAGCGAATAAATGACAACATTCGAACCTATGTGTGGGCCATCTTAGGGGCCCAGGCTCGAACTAGAACACGAATTCTGGAAACCGGAACGGCCTTTGATGCCCAGAAGCAATTCCTGGTATTAGTAGAAGACGCCATCTCTGCGCCCGTCGATCTCGCGGCGGCCATCAAAAGATATCAGGATGTGCTACAAAACGCGAGCTCAGAAGTTAATTATGTCTTTGGAACGGTGTTGTATATGGCCCCCAGCGACATGCTGCTTCGCATTGGCCAGATAGTTGGATATAACAACATGATCGTCATCGCAGAGCCAGGCATAAAGCGTGGCCTGAATACAACCATTAATGCCCCAGACCTGTCCAGCATTGCACAGCCGCCACCGATGGTAGAGCTGCCCAGCAATGCTCAGCCAGCGCAGCCGACCACTAGCATAGCTGATAAGGCAGCTGGGCTGCAGCATCAAAATGAAAAGATAGCACTCATTGCTGGGGGTGTCGCAGTCGGTATAGTGGCCCTATGGTTAGTTCATTTACTTCGCAATTAGCCGCTCTCTGATAGCCAGCAGCAGCAAGCCACCGAGTGCAACCACTAATGCCCAGAGATTTCCAGCCAGCCATCCCACACCCTTACTCAAGAAGTTAAGAAGCCAGGAGATAATGCCGCCTATGATTCCTGGGAGTGCCTCCGCAGCCTTACCAGCTAGCCTGGCTAGAAGGCTCGCTAGGTCTTTCAGTTTCTGCCGAATCCATTCCTTAGCCCCAGGGCCAGGTGGCGGGCCAGGCAGTGGGGTAGGGCCAGGCGGTGGGTTAGGGGATGCACCACCACCGGCACCAGTAATGGCTAGGGTGATAGTGGAAATTAAGAGGCCGAGCGCTGTGAGAATGCTCGCTATGGTGATGCCCTGCTCTCGGAACAGAGTCCGCAGCCTCGCACCCAGTGTGGTGTCTTCATTGACCACCCGATGAATGGTTTCACGGATCCGACTGAATTGGTTGCGTAAGTCTTCGTGTAACTCAGCGACCTCTATTAAAAGCCTCTTCATAGCTTCTTCAATATCGGCAATCTTTTGCTCTTGAAAGTCCCTACTCTCCTCATTGGGTGCTATCAACATTTTCCGCCGCCTTGTGGTGATTTCTTTATCTTGCTGGTCGAGAATAACGAGGTAGTTTGTGAGTTTACCTTTAATCGTTGTCACCGCTTTGTCAAGTGCCATGAGCCCCCCGAGTTCTCTCACTGGAGGGAGGCCTTTCTCCCCCAGGTACTCGTCTACTATTTGTGAGGTTTCCATAGACTGCCGCAGTCTCAACATGCCCCTTTCTAGGATATTGCCAACATTTACCGCTATGTGTGGGACATCCTGAATATCCGCACCCCCTAGAGCTGCTTGTTCCTGTGCCATAGCAAGATCAGTCTGCTGGAGGATGGCGACAGCCTTTGGTGGTATTTTTTGGTCAAACCCCAATGCACGTCTGGTACTCGCTCTGAGGCTATTCAAAGCTAACGGCATACCATCATCTTTCCGTGTAATCCTTTCTCCCCCAACAATGAGCGCGTTCCTATAACCAAACTTAATTTTAGTATTTATCTATGCCATTTATGGGGCGCACACCCCACTTCTCCTTCACCCTTCTAAAATAGTCATCAATAGCACTCTTTTCTAGTTCCACCTGTAAATTGCGGGTCGGGCTCCCCAAGCCATCTGACCACTCTGCATTAACAGTGTGGGGATTGTCGATATCAAAGTCGTCGATGAAGATTGTCTCTTCCTCGCCCGTTTCAGGCGGCCCCTCTTTGGGATCGAAATCGGTCAACTCAACTCTATCCATATTAGATATTGCTACAAAGCAACATCAATAAACAACTAGCCATGTCTTCAAGTGCATATGGTCGTAAGCTTAACCTTTACCGCCGTCTCCGGGAGCCGCTCGGTGTGAAAGGATTGCGGCAAACGATCATCGTAACCAACAACCCATCTACGATCGGCCCGAAGCAGCAGTTACTAGTTCGTTTTCCCAATCTCGGTGCACACGATTTTATCGTGCCTGGGTCAGTGCGGCTGGCATTCAATGTCGACCTCAGCTCCCCTGATGTCAACCGGTTCGTGGTGCAGAACCTCGGCCGCGCGCTGGTTCAAAAGCTGACCGTCAGGCTCTCTGGCAATGAAGTCTTCTCTCTTGTGGACAGTGATGTCTACAACGTCTACCTGGATCTTTGGAAGAGCCAATCAGAGCGGGTGAGCGCTGTGTATCAAGGCATCGATACAAGCACCGGTATGAATGTGACCAAGGCGCGTGTTGGCGCAGCGGATGCTGTTGTTCTGCCCGCCGCCAATGCGAGAGACGTGGCCATCGCGAAGGCCTTCAAAAACAGGTACTACATACCATCTAGACTTTGAGCTGCTTGAAACGCATGCGCCCTTCTACCAATCTGCTCTTAGTGATCGGTTGGAGATTGAGTTGACTTTCAACGACGCTTCCCGCGTGATTCGTGCAACTGGTAAAGATGCCGGCAACTCCTCATACTCCCTAGAAAACATCTGTCTCGAGTACGAAGTAGTCACTGAACCCACGTTGGCCCGGCTAATTCGTAGCATGTATGAGAGCCGTATGGTAGTGTTATACGAGCGGGTCCTACGACATAGACGGATCCCTCAGAAATAGGAGGACTCGATATGGAACATCAATCTGAACACACCCTGTAAGTCTTTGAAAGGCATTCTCCTATTATGGGAAGATCCCGCCAACCAAAAGGATTTTGCACGCCAACCAGAGTTGTTTTACAACCCACAGATCACCAAAGTTGAAGTCATCGTAGAAGGACAAGCCAATCAGCTATTTGCGCACGGCTTAGCACCACACCAGCTCTGGGACGAAGCCAGGAAATTCTTCGCTGGTGGCCTCAAAAGGCACCCTTAGACAAGCGCAGTCGCCAAAGAGCTAGGATTGTTCGATGTCAGTCTAGGCAAGTACTTGACGACAAAATTCTGCTTGTGGCTGGACTTCCGGACCTCTGACGATGACCATCTTCACGGCAGTGGCCGGCGTGTAGAGAATAGCTCTGAGGGCATCACTCTCCAGATCACGAAAGAGGCCGAACCGGCGGGGCCCCTGTACTGCTACGTTTATTTGGTTATGGACGGAGAGCTGAACATCGACACCGGGAGATTCGTTAGTGCTGTTTATTAATGGAGTTCCCACTTAAGCCACACTCGGCCATCATCACAGGCCCCACATCGTGTGGTAAAACATAATTCATTCTCGACCTCCTGGAAGGCCCGTACAGGGGTGTTTTCGAGCATATTGTAATTGCTTGCCCTTCGGTACGATACAATGAAACATACCCGGCCGTGGGTGTGGTCAGATCCCGAGGTCTTCATAATTGACCCCGGTGATCGGCTGCTCAAATGGCTAGAGGCCTTCTATAAAATGTTTCAGGGGACACCAACGTTATACGTCATTGATGACTGCAGCGCAGAGGACGCTATTGCGCAGAAGCGGACTATGTTGACTTATCTAGCTTTTAGCGGGCGACATGCACAGCAAAGTCTGTGGGTTCAAACCCAGAAGTACAACGCCGTTGCGAAAGGACTCAGAGCGCAGACACAGTGGGTGGCGCTCTTCCATTCCAAGGATAAGGATAGCTTTGAAGACTGCCTGGATGAGAACTACATCATCCACTCTAGGGAGGAACGTGATGGGGTGCGAAAGCAACTCGAAGCTAATGAGTTCTCAAAGCTGGTACTGAGGACCAAGTTCCCATTTTCTTATAAAGTGCTCAAAGCTGGTGAGGTTTGTTAGATACTTAGCATATGTTAAGCATCAGCTAAGCATATGTTAAGCAACAGCTAAGCATATGTTAAGCATCAGCTAAGCATATGTTAAGCATCAGCTAAGCATGTATGAAGCAGTGCTTTGTTACTCCGTAACAGTCTTAGTTGTATTACAACTTATATGCACATGTTGTGTGCTTGGATGGGCTGTGCATTCCTATATTAGAGTTAGACGTTGGGTATTTGCAAACGCTGTGATGGATTGTGACACCATACTCGACCAGCTGTTACGTGAAGAGGCAAAGCCGGTAGAGTCTGCTACGGAACCTACAACAACACCACAGTCCGGACATGCATCACCACCTGCCACAACACCACAGTCCGGACATGTGTTGCATTGTGAAAGGCTGGCATCACTTGCGGCTGGGGGACGTGCCGGGCAGTACATAGGAGGTAAGTACTCCAAACTTACTGTGGAACAGGTTGAGTCCTTGCCTGATCAAGAAATTGAGAAGCTATATGCGAGGCACGAGGCGAGGCTTGGAGCGGCAATAACAAAGACCCTGGGCACGGCTATGCTACAGATGTACGCACAAGTGGCAAGTATGTTCCTCCCCATTGCTGATAATCAAGCTTTGGTGACAGACCTGGAGGCCGACCCGTTTCTAGGGCATGCGCTAAACACAGTTACATGTGAACTCTACCATAAGTTCGGTATGTGCTTAGCACCTGCAACTGTCGCGCTAGCAACTTTTAGGCACTGCCATTTTGGACATATCTGTCCTAAGCAAGAACAAGATGGAAGAGGAGACCCCCGAAATTGCTCCACAGGAGAAACTAGTGACGAAGGACCCCAGGAAAGTTGCGGCTGGGAAGAGAGGAGCTGCTGCTCGAAAGAGTCGTGAAGCAGAGAGGCTGTCTGTAGCTCTGCAGCAGGCTGTTCGTGAGAAGAAACGGAAGTTAGCCCCCGAGCATGAGCAGGCCCCACCACCACTGTTTCCAATGGTGCCAGTTGATTACCGTGGCTGGACTCCCTGGATTATCGGAGTGACTGGCGTTGTCGTTGTCGTCGGAGTAATTAGGCAGAAAATGCGGCGGACTAAAGCACCTGCCCCGCCTGCGCCCTCCAAGCGACCGGAGACTAACATATTAAAGAATAGAGATCCATTTTATATGGAATAATGGCAGGCGTTGACGGGAAAGCTATTGTTAACGCCGTTTACCACGGCGCTGTGGTGGCCGCGCTTACGGTAGGCACCGCAAAACTGACCAAGCTGATTTTCAAAGGGGCAACCTTGCCCAAGCTAGACGCTGATATGTATGACATTGGAATGATGGTTTTAGACACGTCCATCACCTTAGCACTCCGAGATTTGCTTATCAAAGAGGGCTTGATCCCCGCTGATATATTGCATAAACCCTTACAGTATCAACCCCGCTAACTATGGCCTCTGTCGCAATGATGATAGGGGGGGGGGGCTGTTGTCAATGCCCTCGCGTTTACGGGGGGCAACTACCTCTTTTCCAAGCTAGGGCATGCGGACGCCAATGAAGAAATGAGGCGGCACGATGAGGCTGTCGAGCGGCTACAGGCGGCCCAGGCTGAGTGGATGAGAAAGAGAACCGCGCGGCTGGACTGGCTCAACGATGAGCTACAGCGCGAAGGCCACGCCGTTCACTCTTTCCAGGATGTCGACCAGGCCATGCGGGAATACAGCCTGATCTCTGGCAAACGTGTCGAGCCCCTCGAGCCTGAACATCGCCTGTCGGATTTCTATGTGCCATCCGAGCCGCAGAAAGACCGCGAGATCACTTGTATCGTTCTTGGGCTGGCAGCGACTGGTATTGTTGCTTATAAGTTGCTTTAGAGATTGACCGCTGCTACCAAAATGAAAGATCTGGAGGATATCTACTACATGGCTACTGGAAAGGCTTGGCGGCCATTAAGAAGCTAGCTGCTGCAGCTAATGTTTCGGAGGATGTTGCCGGAGACTGGCTCAAGAAGCAAGCTATTTTTTCAGATCTATTTACCCGCTCCTCGTTACATTCCACGGCCATCTATTGATGAAGATAGACCGAATTCCGTCCATCAGGCTGACTTGCTCTACCTACCACATGACCGGGTTGGTCGTAAGACATTTAAGTATGACAGTTGTGGATGTTGCCTCACGGTTTAAGGAAGCAGAGGCTTTGACAGACAAGAGCAGTGAAGGGGTGGCTTTGGCCCTAGAGCGAATTTACAAACGAGGCCACTCAAATGGCCACAGCTTCTGCAGATTGACCCGGGGCGTGAGTTTATGGGTGCTGTGAGCCAGCTGGCAGCAAAGCATAAGACACAGATATGGCGTGGAGAAGCTGGGAATCACCGGCAGCAGGCGATCATCGAGAGGTTCAATCGCACTCTGGCGGAGAGACTGTTCGGTGCCCAGTACGCCCAAGAGTTACTACTGGCGGCTCGAGGGTCCTCTGAACGTTCAGCTGAATGGGTTCAGGCTCTTCCTCAGGTGGTCGCGGCTCTTAACGGTGAAGTGACTCGTTTGACGGGTCGGAAGCCGGTTGATGCCATTAAGGACACTTCTGTATCCCATTCACCGGCCGCTCCTGCTCACCGTACTATCGGCCTCAAGGAGCCCGTGATTCCGTCTGATGCGCTAGTTCGGTATCTGTATACAAGCTCCCCTGGTGAGCATGAGCTTGAAGGTGGCCGGCGCCGGGCGACTGATCCTTCGTGGTCATTAACAGTACACGAGATTCGTAGAACTGTATGCCAGGATGGGCGGCCTGCGCTGTACTACCTGGAGGATGGGCCAGCGCGGGGCTTCGTTCGCGAAGAGCTGATGATTGTTCCTCCCAACACCCAAATGCCTCCTGATCGGATCCTCCCTAAACAGTGAGGGCTCACTCCGCGGCGTCCTTGCGGTACTCGAGGGGCTGCGTGTGGATACCGTCGGGTAAGACATACCGTTTGTCATAATACGCGCTGAGGCCCAGCTTGCCTTGTTGGTAGCTGGCCATCTGCCCGTTATGCATGCGCATCTCTCGGTTCTCCACTCTATCTACGGACCCCTCTAAGGTGGCTTTGTATCTCCCCCAGGTCGTGGTGTTCTGCCTTTTTCCCACCCCCTTGCACGAGAACTTCGTGTTCACGTCCCCGTCGAAGATGTAGCATTTGCTGCAGAGAGCGATGCCACGACTCCCCTCAAACTCGGTCTTGAAGATGCCGGGTGTTTTCGCCCGCTCCATTTGTCCCAGGCAAGCCACTCCCTCTTCACACGGTTGAACTCCTCTTTCTTCTCAGGCTTTACCGCCTCCTCGAGGTTGAGGGTGCTCAGCGCGATGTACAGGCTGTCGGTGTCCATCTGCATGACCTCATAGTCCCTGCGATCCACGAACCGGTCAAGGAAGTCGTGGTAGAATTCTAAGATGCGGAGCTTGGCCAGTTGATACACGGCGATGCCTACCTGGAAAGGACGCTTGATGATCACACGGGGCTTACGCGATTTGATCTCGTATGCGTCGCCTATCTCTGTGAGGTCGTCAAACCAGGCGGAACGTAGTGCCTGATCCACTGTTTTTTCGTCTCGGGTGTAGCTGGTGTTGGTGTGGCGCTCGAGTGCCTCGATGAGCTTTCCTTATGCTGAATTGCCTAGAAGCTTCATAGCCTCGGCCAGCATCGCCTTCGCTTTGTCCACATCCCCGAGGCGGCGCGCTTCGGTTACTTGCTCAACAAACCACGTGAAGAGCTTCTTTGGCTCATACTGGATGACTGTATAGACCGCCTCCAGCTCGAGTCCGTGTTCTAGATACCATTTCAACAGCGGGGTGTACAGCAAGATTCCGTCGGCCTCAAGGAGGCCCAGCAGTTTCTTACACCCCGACCGCTGGCGGCCGGTGCGTTTCAGGTATTCCAACATCTCCGGTGCTACCAAGGCCTCCGGTACTGCCTGGTTCATAAAGAGGGGTGCCATTTCTTCGAACTTTGGCCACAAGGCTTTGGGGGTGGAGATTTTACACTTGACAAATCCAAACAGCTGGCCTTTTAACACCTGCTGCGCAACCTTGGGGGCTACCTCTTTGGGGTTTTCTGCGTGGAGCACTCGCTCTTTCCCGCACGGCATGCCCATAGCCATGGTGCTGAGGTAGAGCGCGTTAGCGTCGTACCCTTTTGCGGTCCTGCACAGCTTCCCCTTTGGATATTGATGTGACCGAATTCTGGTGACCCCCGCTTCATGGTACCGGGTGAAGACTAGCGACGGGCCTCCCGTCACTGCTGCCTTTAGGAGTGGATAGGCCTCCTCTCCTGGGGCATACAGCTCACCAGCCTTGGTGCCCCTGAGGAGGTATTGTAGGGACACCCCAGGGAGGCTGCACGCGTCTTTGAATATGTCGTTTCCCCGCTCCCCATAGAAGACTTTCATCTTCCCTAAGGCCTCGATGCCTGGACCGACGTCGAGGTTGTTGTAGTACCTCAACCAGTCGGCAAACGTGGTCATTCCTTTTTCCTTGAAGAGCCGCTTGCAACCCCTCCACTCCTCCAGCGAGAGCACGTATCCACCCTTTAGGCTGGAATACCAAGCGGGGTAGTCGGGCAGACCTGGGTAGTTCAGCTTCTCAGGTGTGTCGAGCCATTCATACGGCAGCCACGACTTGGTTGCTGTGCGGCCATAGGCGCGCACACATGCATCGTACGTGGTGCCGGGGGCCAGGTAGTTGAGAATATCAAGGAACTTGAACTCGGGTGTGACGAGGAACATTGTCTTTGTCCCTTGGGCGGCCACGTTGATCTTCCGGCAGGTGCCTGCTAGCTCCGCTACGAAGTGTTCCTTGATTAGGTTTAGGTCGTACCGACCTGAGTTGAAGCCCAACACAGGGACTTGCCCACACCACTCACGCATTTTCTTCTGCAGTTGTGGCTGCAGCTTATCCAGGTCTTCCGGGAGGTAACGCCCTTCCATCTCGGCTCGTATGGCGGTTGCTCGCCGACGCTGGTCTGCCATGAATTCGGCTATCAAGGCTTTTGGGTCTGCGTTGCTCAGGTGGGTCGGCTGCTCCTCTACGGTGTCCCCCACCGAAACAGATATCGCAATCTGATGGCTCTCATAGGTGAGGTCGGGGGTTGGGCGCTGGGCTTGAGCTTTGTCGTGCCAGGCCTCGAAGTCATAAAAGATCGCATGAGGGTAGACCACCGTCTGCACCTGAGGCATTGGGGCGCGAGACAGAGGCGGTCGCTCACACTCCCACACTACCACCAGATTGTAGCCAGAGGCCTGTATTTTCTCTCCGCGGCGGAGGGTTTTCTGATACAGCGCGTCGGCGTTGGGGGAGTCACTGTGGGTGGGACACCCATGCCAGTAGCAGCCGTGATATTGGTACACCGTGTGGGTGGTGGGGTCGTAACCATCCACCAAACCGTCAACGATCCACCGCTCTCCCCCGTGCCCGCAGTATGCGTGGTGGATGTGGCGCCCTAATTGTTCGGCCATTTGCTCTAACGATAGGATGGAGCTGCGGCTGGCGTTGTTTTGGGGGTAGAAAACTTTCTCGTATGCCGACTGCGGCCGCTCCACCTCCTTCCCTGGACAGAAAATCTTGGTTTCCCCTCTGCTACAGTGGTCAGCGTGGCGCTGGAGATTACAGGCCTGGGTGAAGCGCTGATTGCAATGCTGGCACTGAAAGAGCTTCGCTAGCTTTGGCAGGTCAGTTATCAGGAAGGCGTGATTTTCATAAACCCCGATCGTCATCGGCTTGGTGCCGACGCGATCGTAGTTCGCAGGCCGCCTTACCAACCGCCATACCCCCTCTTCGGTTGGCTCGTAGACGCGGATCCCTAATTTTAACTTCTCCTCAAACACTTTTAACGAATCCAGGCCTGGCTTGTCTGGGGTGTCGGTGCCACACACCTTTCGCGCCAGCTTCCTGGCTTCGGCGGTGAAACGTTGTGGCCTCGCGCCGTTGTGGACAGCTAGACATCGGAACAGACAGAGGTTGTCGTCGTATGTGTCCAACGCGTACAGCCCCTGCTTGTACCGCAGCCAGTCCGACAGTCGCCCTTCCTCTAACAGAACCTGGGGAGTGAGGATCGCCTTCACTTCCACTTGCACCCAACTTACAAAGACCCACTTGGTGCTGGGGCGGTCGATTTGGCTGGTGTCAAAGCGGATCTCATCACGATCTGCCAACCTCTCTGTGGCTGTTGCAGTGTCTTGCATCAAATTGCGGGACCCGCGTAGGGTTTTGTGGTACAACATGACGTCTCCGTTTTCGATGTTTCGGATTCGGTAAGTGTAGGCGTACCGCAGATAGAAGGCTGACCTCAATGCCTCGAGGTGGGGCAGGAGCCTCTCTACGATCGGACCGTTTAGCCCTCGGAAGAGCTTCCATGTGATTGTTCGCCTCCCCCGCTCTTCCCTATCCTTGGGGGTTACCTCCTCTAGGAGTTGGGGACCGCGCTGGGTGATAAGTCGAGCTAGTGGCTCTGGGTGTAGATAGCGCCAGTGGCGCCTTTTTGAATTGGCGTCTAACACGGCGAAGCGTTGTAACGGGTGCGCTCGGGCCCGGGCGGCGTATTTACGCGCTCGCAGGGCGGCGGTGACCTCGTCTTCCAACCGCGCAGCCTCCCGCGAGTGCTGCGCTGCGTCCTGGACTAACCCCCGAAGAGCTGGATACCGCCCGGTGGTGGCGGCCCGCTCGAGTCGGGTGGCGCGGACTGCGTCTCTTGCCTGAGCTATCTCCCGGGCAAGGACGACCTTGCTGCGGTGACTGTAAGACATCCTATACTGGCGAGCTTGATTTTCCAACTGATTTACGGTGCCCATGATTACTGCTGGACTCGTACCGGCAACACTCTACTTCTCTCTAAATGAAAATTTCTTTTGCGGGAATTTAAATATTTATTCTTTTCAGGCGCCTACATTCACAGAGGAACGGACCCTCCTGTTGGTATCGCAGTTTGTGGTATTTAATGTTGGCTCCGCACGGCCGGCACAGGGCTAGGGTGGTTTTCACCCCGATACCGCAGCTCGTACAGGCGACTGTGAATCCCCCCTTCTTGAGATGCGCGTTGTGCTTCCGACAGAATTCCCCCCTACACCGCCTCTGACACTGGCGCGTCGTCCCCTACAGTAGCCACCGACACGTGTTCATGGTGCGTACCCCTATATCTCATACAGCTTTAATTCCAAAATAATATGTCTGGGTATCGAGTCAGATCGAGCCTCTCTTGCTGGGGTCGGTTCGGACCCTCTGTTCGAGCCCTTAGGGGGGTCGGACCCTTAGGGGGGCGCGCATCGGTTCGGACCCTTATTTGACCCCCTTAGGGGGCGATTCGGCCCCACCGCGGGGTCTGTGGGGAAGTGTACTCTTTCTAATTCCCTATATACTACTACCCGTAGGACGACACTTCCGATTTCAGCAGGCATTTTTTAATGAGGTTAGTCTTCCTCTGGTTTCGAGGCACGTTGGACTGTTGTGAAGTCGCTAACATCTCAGCTGGTCAAGATAGAACGATGAACGACATCGTGGTCGGCCCTCAAGGGAAGGCAGGGGCAGACCATGAGCATTCCCTCGCTATCCAAGGAGGCTTCCATAATTGCAGAGCCGGCACATATTGCTCTGTGACTGGGCTCACCCGAGGAGTTGCCACGTCCTGCTCATGGCTGATTTAGTTCCTCACTTCCATGTGTTGGGCAACTCGTTTGCCACTGATCGCTCAAGCACACACCAGGGACGGTCAGACTGCGAGCGACACCCACTCGGTAAGCTTTTGCTTTTGACTTCGGACCACGCAATAGGTTCGCTCGCCGTGCGTTCCAGTTTGCGTCATTGAGACGTTCTTCCACTTTTGTCTACACTCTCTATGAGTTAGATACAGTTTTCGCAGCCATTTTCTTCGGCACTTTTTTGACTTTTTGTACTCGCTCACGAGGTAGGCTACTTGTGCTGCCGGCTCAGCACCTTACCTTCGTGCAGCGGTGAACGGGAAACGGCCTGGCCCTCTC
This sequence comes from Cepaea hortensis, assembly GCA_963921405.1. NCBI lineage: Eukaryota > Metazoa > Mollusca > Gastropoda > Stylommatophora > Helicidae > Cepaea > Cepaea hortensis. The sequence goes on along the minus strand of CAWUFQ010000008.1, from coordinate 137,430 downwards.
ATCCGGGAATCTCTCATATCCCCCAGCTGACAGCCTTCGAACTTGTATCAGACCTGAGCATGTAGCTTGCTCAGTATCACGCCTTTATTTTTCGAAAGGTGGTATCGGTCCGGCTCTCAGGTCCGAGGGTATGTGGCTTAGAGGCGTTCAGCCACTCGTTCAGCGACAGCCCTCCCTGTCGAGGGCTAATGGCCTTTGAGATCTGGTTGTGGGCTCTCAGCCAGATTCAAGGGTAACAGTGTTGCCTAAGTCTATGGAGCCTCTGATGTATGATACACTACCTCATGTATGAGTGTACAGATGGCTGGTATCACTATAGATTTGAAGTGGATATCAGGTGCTCTATTCACCAAATCAACCATTGTAGGATTATCAGCTAGTATGGCGTAACGTTTAAAACTGACATTGCCATGAGCGGGGACCGAGTGTAGATAACTCTCTCTTGCAGGGACTTGCATTATATACTGTCCAGGACATGCTGAAGTGAAAGCAAACGAGCGAACGAATCGGTTGGTTACATAAGCACCATTAGTTGGAACACTCATCAATGCCAAGGCCAACATTCTAAAGACCACCTAAGAATTACATATAGTTAAGTACACAATACTGAGAGAAACATATTTTTCAAGGATTCCTGAGTTAGGAGTAGTTGTGTTGTGCTGCTATAACGTTACGTTTGAGAAGAGGGATCGAGGTAGTTTTGATATTACGGGTTGTAAGAGGAGAAGAGTTTATATGCATACAAACAAGTATCAGTTGAATAATTAGTTTCCATACATTAGGAAATTTGCCGCAGGAAGCTTAACATATACTGATTTTCACCATGTGTCGTGTTGCCGTTTCTTGAACCGATCAGTAAACAATCTGGCAGTCAGAGGCAAGACACTTGCATCAGACGTCTTAGAAGCAACACCGACTTTGCTTCTAAGTGTTTCTTAAGCTACATCAACACTTGGAGAGTTGTAAACAGCAACTCCACCCCAAGGGATTGGGAGTTAATGGCCGGGGAAGGACACCCGGACCAATGAGGCAACATTTGCATTGTCTGTCTATGAGGGCTTCCAGAATAAACAAGAGACGGTGGCGTGACACTTGACCTGGAAGATGCTTACAACGGAGTCAGATATGATCATTTGATATACACTCTTTTCGTCATGGAGGTCTGCCCTGGGATTATCAAATGGATACCGTCAGTACTTTATGAGCGTAAATTTGCACTTCGCATGGGTTCATGGACTACTGACCCCTGCACTATCACACCTGGGCTGTAACAGGGATCTGCCATGACCACAGTGCTCTTTAATGTGTACACCAACAAAGTTGCAGCAACTGAGTCACCAGGAATTTGGTAGAATCTTGACATTGGCACATGATGTGCTGGTGTACAGGCAGGGCAGAGAAAGAGACAGAATGGCTGAAGACTTACAGACGGCAGTAAACAAAGTGGCGGAGTGGTGCATGGACGCACGAGCCGTAATATATCCAGACAAGACATCGGTTGCGTGGTATTCCCCGGATAACCGAATCGTGAAGACAGATGTCCCATAATTGGAATGTATACATGGTAAATTGAAGTACTTCGAAATCATTTTCGGAATGTCTCAGGATAATCATCATGATCAAATACCATGCCGATAAACGTAGACTTCATGTTTCGCCATATCATACGATAACCAAAGTCATGGATCAACTTTGTGTTTTCGTCAGGATTATGCCATGTTGTAAAGCCATTTAGGTATTTCCATCACTGCCATCCTCTTGTTCTTGACTGTCGTCATCTAATTTATCTAATCAATGTACGCTTTTCATTTGTTTTCTGTAGGACTTGCTAATTGATTTTAATGTCTTCCAATCATAGTATTCATAGTATTCAAACACCGTGAACACAGGTTAGAATTCAATTGTAAATAGATACAGATTATCGTCGTCACAAAGAAGAAGGAAATGCCACGCTGCAATATACAAACAAATGTGAATATTCTTAAACAAATGAATATGTACAATTATCTCGCAATAGTCTTAACATCTGATGCGAGATTCCTGGAAGAGATTAGAACAAGAATTGTCATTGCGAAAGTAACCGTTTCCAAGATGGAAAACGTACTGACTAATAAAATGATATAATTTCCAACGACAAAAGGAGTGTTGATGTGCTACAATTAACCTCTACTTTTGTATGGGTGTGAAACGGACAATGAGTAGAGAAGCTAAAAACATTTAATGGCTGTGGACATGTTGTGTATAAGGAAAAACGCAAAGAATACCCAGACATAACACACACACACACAAACACCCACCCACCCACCCACCCACACACCCAGACAGACAGACAGACAGACAGACAGACACAGACACACACAGACACACACACACACACACAGACACACAAAATACAATGACCAAATCCTACAAGAAACACATGAAAATCGAAAACTGATTAGATACATTAGACCCACCTACCCCATTGCGCTATACACATTGCAGCTGGTTTCAATCATTGTAATATTTCATAGGTAAACAGTTGGAAATCTGTGTTATATTAAATATTAGTATCAAAGGACATAAATAAAATATATTTTCTTTCATGAAACAATGGAGACATAATCACTTCTTTTGTTGTAGTATAAATAAAGTTTGCATAATGCTACTAATTAGCTGGAAGTACCTTATAGCATAATTCATAATGAAAGATATTGCAAGTATGATGAAAAGCTACAAACACGCCTTTAGGTAACTGTGATATCTTGTATTTCCAGTATGTTAACTCAAGTGGTAGATAATACTTCACATGTAGTGCAGTCTATATAAGGGATGATATATTAAGTGCAACATCATCGTTTTTAATAGCACTGGCAATGGCAAACTAATATTATATTTTTAGAGGGCACATATGCATGTGCCGAATAACGATATAAAATAAGGTCGCAGAGATTTTTAATATCATGAAGCAACAACATGATGTCGTTGTTCGTCTGTTATACACAGCTGATTACGGCAGGCTCTGGTGTCTGGCTTAACGCTGCAGATATGTGTGATCTTAGCAAAGACAACCTGCCATTTGAGGTGTTCAGATGCAGTGACTCAGTTGCCAATTATGTAATATGTTTTACCTTAATTGTCTTTCTAATACGAGAATTTGCTGACAAAAGACATTCTTGTCTTACCCCTTACATGTCTGTTCGTCACTGTCCACTATACGATGTATATGAAGGCTTAGGGGAAAAGCAGCCTATCATGGCAACATTGTATGTAGAGTATGCATACATACAGGTAACTAGGCTGTTTTGATGCATACGGTTTTGAATATGATGTATGTTTGCAGTATACTAGACTGAAGTGTGGCTGTTGAGCAGCTTTCCCTATTAGCAGTGTCCCTCGAAATCAGACGAACCCACTGTGAACACTGTGGTACTTTTAATGTCCGTTCACAAGTCAAGGACTAGAACTCAACGTGTTACTCTAACTAAACGGTGTAGGGGTTGAACCCGCTAAGGGCTCTGGAAATTTGAGACGTAGAACTAATGACCAATCGCCTATTCGGAGCTCCATAGAATATAAACTTATCAACAGCAACATAGAACCAGACAAATAGTAGATAATGACACACACAGACATACTCACACACACACACACACATACACACACTCACACACACACACACACACACACACACACACACACACATATATATATATATATATATATATATATATCCATCCATCATGTGCCAGTGCCATGCCGGTAAGCGTGGGCGATCATGTTTTGCCATCTCACTCGATCACCAGAGTCGTGAATCAGCTCCGTGTTTCTGTCTCGACCATGCCACAAGGCCAAGCCATCCAGGTACTTGCTTCTAGGTCTTCCCCTTGGTCTGTTCCCCTCGATCTTACCAGTTGTCACCAAGTTCTCCAGATCATTTCTTCTCATAACATGCCCACAGAATTGTGACTGTCTACGTCTAATGTCTCTAATAAGTTTACGATCTTCATTTGTTTCTTGAAGGACTTGCTCATTGGTCTTTCTGTCTGTCCATGGTATTCTTTGCATTTTCCTCAGAAACCACATTTCTACAGCCATCAGATGTTTTTCATTCATTCATTGGGTAGCATGTCCTTTGCAGAACATGGCTCCCATAACAACCTTCCCGAAAACCTGTCGATCATAAGCAAGATGTCCCGCGTCCGATACACCCATCTGGATATCATCCGCCACATCTTGCACCCATCTTCTCTTTGGCCTTTCTCTTCCTCTCTTCCCAGGCATATAAAGCCCTCCATTATTGTTCTCTCCAAACTTTCATGACGTTTCAAGTGACCAAAATATTTCAATTTTCTTTGTTTTATCGTCTTTAATAGTCAACCTTCTTCAATATTCAGCTCTTGCAGTATGGATGCATTCGTTCTTTTCTTTACCCAAGATATTCTTAGAACTCGTCTATAACATTTATATTCAAAGGCATTTATAAGCTGTTCAGCTTCTTTAGTAAGTGTCCAGGTCTCACAGGCGTATATTGCAATGGAAAAGATGCATGCTCTTAAATATCTAATGTTTGTAATTCTGTCTGTCCCATTCCATAATTTATTCAGTTGTTTTAGTCTTTGAAGAGCAACTGATAGTCGCCGTTTAACTTCTTTCGTTGTGTCACCGTTGTTGGTAATCAATGACCCAAAATATTCAAAATTTTCCATCACTTCAAGTTGTTCCTAATTAATATATATTTCTGTCTCCATAGTGGTTGTATCTGTATGCATTATCTTTGTTTTTGCTATGTTAAGATATAAGTTGTGATTTTCACTATTTAATTGGGTTGAGGCCAGTAGGTTTTCTATATCAGGAAATCGCCGTACTATTGCTAATGAGATTGGGAGGTGATATGTTCATGGATGTTAAATATCACATGTTTGTAGGCAGCGTCATATGTATATAATGTTCATGTACTCTGCTCTGTCCACTCAGAGTCGGAATTAATGTTTTGATAAGTCAGCATACTGACCACTGGGCTGGCGATTCTTTAATTGACAACACGCTTGTTTCTATTATTATGTGGCTGACGACCCGGCCTGGCGTCGCCTGGTCCTTGGTGGGTAGCGTCTCATTTCATTCATATAAGTAGTCATTATACATTTAAATACATTTCTCTAAACGCACAGAGTACAGTCTTGCTTTCCGTTGCTCACCTGTTTCAGATGAACGTGCCTGAGCAGTGCGTACTCGACTGATTTCCACATGAACGTGCTTGAGCAGTGCGTACTCGATTGGTTTCCAGTCTTGCTTCCCGTTGCTCGTCTGTATATAAAGCTCGTAATGCCTTTTTCTTTCGTGCTCGGGGAAACATTGTTAATTTTAAACTAACTAACATTTTCAGTTGGATCCGAGGGAGTGATAATAACATCTGTGCAAAATTTCATCTGAGTCGGATCGACCGATCGGGAACGCATAAAGGACACACACACAAACACACATTCTCTTTTATATATATATATATATATATATATATATATATATATATATATATATATATATATATATATATATATATATATATATATATGTATATATATATATATATATATATATATATATATATATATATATATATATATTAGATACACAGCATTTCGCTGTTCCAACAGTTGAAATACTCACTGACCACTGTTAAGTAGTCTTCACAGGGCGTTCACATACACACACACACACACACACAAACACACACACACACACAGACAGAGAAAACTAGTATACATACATACGCACACGCGCATACACCCACGCACACACACACACGCCTATACATGTATGTATATATATATATATATATATATATATATATATATATATATATATATAGAGAGAGAGAGAGAGAGAGAGAGAGAGAGAGAGAGAGACATATATACACTCACACACTCACGCACAGTACACAGATGTGATCTATTCCCCCATGCCATTAGAGTTTATTGTACGTGCATACACACATTTCAGAGAGTAACTTTCAGATCGTGATTCATAAGCAGCCATTTAAAGCGTCTTGCATCAGGTCAACGTATAATTAAACTCCACCACAACATCAGCACGTGATGTGTGAGAATAATGAAATGCCATATAAACACTGGATTTCACTTAGTCTGGACATATCTGGACCAATCAAAGTAATGTTAACATCCGTGGGACCATTTCGTTGTCACGTGACGTGGGCGCAACATGATACGAGTTACATTCGTAGAACCATATATGCAATTATTATAAGGATCATGTACAACCAAACATAGTGTTTTGAAAAAGAACTATCTGTAATTGAATTGATTGTACACTTGATACATGTTTATGTTGTTGATACATGTTGAGAGAATGTTGATGCCCGCTCTGTAAACGAACTATGTTACGATATACTATTCATCATTTGCAATTACTTTTTGTCAAATGCAACCAACAAACACAATCAAAATTATAATTATCAGCGCACTTATTGAAATTAGGAGCGGCTGGCTGAGTGGATAGAATGTCGGAGTCTTTTTCCGGTTCGGAATCCTCGGTAAAGCGTGGATTTTTTTTGTTTTGTTGTGTCGGGTGAAAAAGAAAACGCTAACCTGCACAGTTTGCAGCGACTGCACTAGCCAGTGGGACTTAAATCCTAAGGCTCAAGGTCCCCTGTCATACAACGCAAGGTACTATATTGGCAGTAAATGACATTTATGTTGACACTGTATTGTCATAATAATGCAATCAACTAAATAGCATTACTATTGTGTATACCTATAAACGGTAGTTCTTTTCTCTCTTTTTACTGAAACATCGAATTTATTTGTAGCCCCTTATTAAGATGTCTTCCGTCATAAATTTCTTACGTCTCATCATCTCCATTTTTTGGTTAGTGTTTCTGGTTTCAAACATCTTAAAATAGTATTTGAAGTTCGGACAAAGCATCAAATCTGTTCATCTCTAGTATCGGTATGAAGGTAAACTGGACGTTAAATGTACCTTTTGCCTCCTCGATCTGAGTGCACATATATCAAATGATGGGTTTCTTGGTATATATTTAACCTTCTTTAATTGTATTTGTATCTTGCTTATAACCAATATATAGTCTTATCTTTCTTTATGTTAGCGTCAAATGTTGGGCTGTGTGTATAAGTATGTATGTGTATGTATGTGTGTGTATGCATGTATGCATGTGTGTGATTGTGTGTGTGTGTGTGTGTGTGTGTGTGTGTGTGTGTGTGTGTGTGTGTGTGTGTGTGTGTGTGTGTGTGTGTGTGTGTGTGTGTGTGTGTGTGTGTGTGTGTGTGTGTGTGTGTGTGTGTGTGTGTGTGTGTGTGTGTGTGTGTGTGTGTGTGTGTGTGTGTGTGTGTGTGTGTGTGTGTGTGTGTGTGTGTGTGTGTGTGTGTGTGTGTGTGTGTGTGTGTGTGTGTGTGTGTGTGTGTGTGTGTGTGTGTGTGTGTGTGTGTGTGTGTGTGTGTGTGTGTGTGTGTGTGTGTGTGTGTGTGTGTGTGTGTGTGTGTGTGTGTGTGTGTGTGTGTGTGTGTGTGTGTGTGTGTGTGTGTGTGTGTGTGTGTGTGTGTGTGTGTGTGTGTGTGTGTGTGTGTGTGTGTGTGTGTGTGTGTGTGTGTGTGTGTGTGTGTGTGTGTGTGTGTGTGTGTGTGTGTGTGTGTGTGTGTGTGTGTGTGTGTGTGTGTGTGTGTGTGTGTGTGTGTGTGTGTGTGTGTGTGTGAACGCACCGTGACGACTAAGGAAACACCAGTCATGCATATGGTACTTCTATCATTTATTTCAGGCGAACCTGATATAATTACACTGAATACACAGGCGGTGGTTTCATTACATAAATATGCAAATGCCGCCTTGCATACTCTTATAGCACACAGTCAATTACACAAGTCCTACACTCGCTATCTTCAAACTAGCACTCTCGCAACGCTAAGCGTCTTCCCCTGAATCTGTCCAAGTCCCGCCTGGCGTTCCCAACCTGGTTGGCTGGACTCGTGGTCCTTGGACACCGTGCCGTCCGTGAACCCCGTGCTGACTTAGCAGTCTCGTTGTACTGCTGTCCATCCGTGCTAGGCTAGGTTATTCAGTGTACTGACCTCTAGTCCGTTCAGGGCTCTGTCCCGTGAACTGGCGTCCCCTCCTATCACCCTGTCTAGTCCTGCCGGTGTCCTGTCTATGACACGTCTGTGTCCCCACCTAAGTCCTGTCTCTATTTTATCTACTGGCCTGTAGATGTCCTGTCTTATGACCACTTTGTGTCCTGACTCGTGTCCTGTCTCTACTCTATCGGCTATACGGTAGATGTCCTTATCTATGTCCTGTATGTCGTTATCTCAGTCGTTCTATGTCTATTCTGTCCCTTTGTCCTCTCTATGTCCTGTACCTCCATTTCAACACTCTGACACATGTGATATTTACATGCATTCTTCTAATGTAGCCGTCAGTGTGGAGAAGGTGTTAAAAACGCAGTTCGTAGTCCCGCATAACAGGGGGAGGGGGTGGAGATGTAGAAGCCTTAGGCTGATTTTTATACAACGGTATGATTGCAGGACGTTCAAAAAATAATATCAAACTACTGGAACAAACTTCCCAAAAGAAATCACAAATAGCCAAAATTGCTGGGTTGACTGTGATGTCTTGTAATGCTTATGCAACTAACCAACTTTTGCATGTCATGTCCATCTTGATAATTTCCGCTTTAACACATCTGATCCTCCGTCTGTGTTGACTACACATCGACTAGTTAAGTAATGTGACGATGATGATTTATTCCATTTAAAACGTTGACACGAACAGAGCTAAGACCAAAAATATTTGACCACATCGTCATGTCAAGAGACTGAATGACACTGATGTGATCTATGTTTCCATGTCAATAACTCACATCGTATGTGCCGAAGCTTATGGTTAGCGACACGTTTAGATCATGATTAGTAGGAGCCATTTAAAGCTATTTGCATAAGCTCTTGGTATAATGTCATACCGCATAACGCCACACGTTATTTGTGTTAAAATATAAGGAATGAAATATAATGCATTTTCGTTATCTGTGACACATAACAGAAAAAAAAACTACATAAAGGACTTAATAAATTTGGAGCGATTTTGGAGCCACATAACTTGCTCACATTGTACTACCATTAGAAACGTCAAGGATCATATCAGTTTTATTACAAGGTGCATGTAAATGCACCAGCCATAAATATAAAGACTATCATCATCATCGTAGCGCTATTAAACGGATAATATACTTGATATAGAGCCCGCTAAGTACATGAATGTTATTGTGACATATTATCTTTCAAGTTATATCACATTGTTGTCAAATATTGAAAACAAAATCACTGTGTGTGCATTATGTTTATTGTGATATGTCATGAACCTTCCATCCCATGTAAGCAATTATTTACACTGAGATACACGATATTTCACTTAACCAAAGATCTCCCATTCCTTATAATACGATCAAAGAAAAGTTATCGTCCTTACGAATACATAACGATTGTGGTTGTTTCCCTTGATCACATATCATCGCGTATATGTGTTTCTATTTTTCAACTTCATTCATTCATTCATTCATTCATTCATTCATTCATTAAATCGCATGCCCTCGCATGCCCTCTGCAGAACCTCGCTCCAATAACAACCTTCCGGAAAACCTCTCGATCATAAGCAAGATACCCTGCGTCCGATATACCCAACTGGAGATCATACGTCACATTTTGCATCCATCTTCTCTTTGGCCTTCCTCTTCCTCTCGTCCCAGGCATATACCACTCCATGATTGTTCTCTCCAAACTTTCGTGACATTTAAGTGACCAACATATTTCAATTTTAATTGTTGTATAGTCTTTAATAACCAACCTGCTTCAATATTCACATCTTGGAATATGAATGCATTTGTTCAGGCCTGTACCCAAGATGTGTTTAGATATGCTAATATCCCAATCCATAATGTCTATAAATCTCTTCTGGTAATGTGTGTGCTGATATTAAACGGCATTCTGTGATATGTCGATCTAATGCAATCAGCAATAAGCGTTACATGGCTACTGCATATATCATGCTGGTGTGGAAGAGAACGCTAATTAAGGTTAGGATTTTGTTTATATGTTTGTATTATTTAGACTGATTCGAGTTTAGTCTCCTAATGAGAGCAACCTGAAACCACGCGAACAGGTGATGGATGGAGTTTGGGAGTCTCCGACAGCTAGATGTTGATTATTGTCTCAAGTGTCACACGGAATGACAAATCATCTCATTACAGAGACAATGGCTTTGGTCACTCGCCAGTATGATCATTATCTAGAAGGAAAACAATAAGAAGCAACCTTCTTTATAGATGGATAGAACACCATGTCTGAAGAACAAGTCTTCAACAAGAACGATGTTAAGGAGAGGACTAGACTCTAATCAAGGGAAACAAACAACATTGACGCTTCAGCAATAAGGGAGAGAAGACAATGTAATATTGGTGTAGAACATGTAAAGGCGTTTTGAATGAAGTAAATATTTTAAAAATAAGAAAGAACACCGTTTTGTATACTTCACATATTATTTAGGGTTATGCAACTAATTTAAATGCATATTGTGATGACTTATTAAGATCTGTGATTAGGTGATTTTAACTTGATAGGGGCTATCTAACAATAATATTTATTCAATGGGCTTGCAGTAATTCAGGTCTGTTGCCGTTTAATTACAATTATCTAAGTTTTATGTCCCCAAGGAATTTTTGTCTGGCACATATGAATGTGCCATGCAATAATAATGTATAAGGAAGATCACACATATTTGTCTTTATTTTTCGTCTAATACAATCTGCCATGAGGGCTTAAGTCTTCAACTAACTAACCACAAGCCATCCTGCATTTAAATATCACTCAGTCAATCAATAAGGTGCCGTCTCCGCAATGAAAGTTGTCTGCAATGGATCTCCAACACTGTCTGTCTCTTGCATTGACTGTACATGCTGTCAGGCTGATGTTCGTCCATCTCTTGATGTTATCCTCCCACTTGTATCGGTGTCTACCCCTTGCACGCTTGCCCTCAACCTTGCCTTCCAGTATGGTTTTTATAAGAGTATCATGTCTTTTAACGTGGCCAAAATATTTCACTTGTCTCCTCTTTATTTCGTTATTCAACACTCTTTTAATTCCCAGTTTTTCTAGGACCTCTGCATTTGATTGGTTTGTTTCCATGAAATACAACCTATTCGTCTGTATATCCACATCCCCAGGGCTTCTATGCGACTTTCTAGTTGCTTGCTCAATGTCCAGGCTTCGGAACCATACAGTAGCGTTGAATATATGTAGCATTTGACAATTCTCATTTTTAATGCGTTATTAATCTCTCTAGATGTTAATACTGATTTCATGCCGCTGAAAGCATTTTTGGCCATTCCTATTCTCTTTTTGATTTCCATTTCACTTCTGCCATCATCTGTTACTATATGTCCAAGTTAGGAGAAACTTGTTATTTGTTCTAGTATCTGCCAGTTTACGGTGATGTTCATTGATGACCTTTCCATCTCACTGCTAATTATCATACTTTTTGTTTTTTGGATGTTAATATCTAAGCCACATTCTGCACTGTGCCTGTTTACTTCTTCCACTAGGTCTTGCAACTCTTGCTCACTTTCTGCTAGTAACACGGTATCGTCAGCATATCTAAGGTTGTTTATGATTCTTCCATTGATGCTGAGTCCAGGCATTTCAACCTGTTTAAAAATTCTTTCTGTGTATAGGTTGAAGAGGCTTGGGGACAGTACACACCCCTGCCGTACTCCTCTTTTTATCTCTATAGGTGACGAATATTTATTACCGCATCTAATAGACGCCACGTGTTCCCTGTACAAGTTACTAATAAGTCTGATGTCCTTTCCGTCTACTCCTATATCTTGAAGGCACGTAATTAGTCGTTCATGTTGTACTCTATCAAAAGCTTTCTTGTAAGTCTATAAAACAAACATATACACTTTTTTGAACTTCTATATATTTTTCAATTAACATCCTCAAACAGATAATTGCTTCTCTGATGCCGCTGTCTTTGCGGAACCCAAATTGTTCTTCAGCTACTTCCTCATCTATTTTATGTTGAATTCTTTCTTGAATGACCTTGAGTAGTATCTTAGTTATGTGACTCATTAAGATAATAGTTCTATAATCCTCACAATCAACAGCTCTTGGCTTCTTCGGTAGTGTGATGAATTTGTGATGGTAGTTTCAATGCCAAAGCTGGATAAGGATTTTATCATCTCTGATGTTATCTTGTCAGGACCTGCAGCCTTTCCTTCTTTCATCTTTTTAATAGGCTTTTCTACTTCAGCCGTTATTATTTTTGGTCCATCTTGAGTATTATATAATGTTGGTCTATTGACCCTGTTTTCCCTGAATAAATCTTCTGTGTACTCTGTCCATCTTTTTTATTATGTCAGTGTTATTAATTATAATTTCTCCATTTTTTCCTCTGATATAACCGTTTCCTGTTTTATTACTTTTCTTCTTTATAAATCTTTTTATATATTCATGTAATTCTTTCGAGTTGTGTTTTATTTCCAGATCCTCTATTTCTTTGCACTGTTTCTGCAGCCACTCTTCTTTGGCAACTCTGCACATGTGACGTATTTCTCTATCTTTTATTACTAGGCTAGATTACGCCCATCAGCACACCACGACTTTCAGAGCGACCGGCTTCATACTCTCGTAAGTCACTGGCGCGATTCAAACCCCTTCAAGTTCTCGTGCCCTCACGTCAACCACGAGAGTATTCGGGGTTACAGAGAAAGCTGCTAACCCCTCAGCAAGGAAGACCGGCATTAAAATGTCAATGCACCTCATAAATAAATATAGTGTGGCCCGTGATATTTAAATCAAAGTTGATAATCAGTCAGAGGGTTTTACTTCGAGGTCTCAAATATCTCAGAAGTTGACATTTCCACTTAGTTGACCAGCTACTATCATCATCATGTGTCATGCCAGAAAGCGTGGGTGGTCATGTTTTGCCATCTCATCCGATCACCAGAATTGTGGATCAGCTCAGTGTTCTTCTCTCGACCATAAGACGTAGCCAAGCCATCAAGGTATTTACTTCTCTGTCCTCCCATTGTTCTCTTTCCCTCAATCTCGCCAGTTGTCACCAAGTTCTTCAATTTATTTCTTCTCATAACGTGACCAAACATCTGTGACTGTCTACGTCTAATTTCTCTAATCAGTTTTCGGTTTCCACTTGTTTCTTGTAGGACTTGGTCATTGGTTTTTCTGTCTGTCCATGGTATTCTTTGCATTCTCCTCAGAAACAACATTTCCACAGCCATCATATGTTTTTCAGCTTGTCTGCTCATTGTCCACTCTTCATATCCATACAAAAGCGCAGGTTGTGTGTACTACCTCAAAACTCTTTTCCTCGTTGCAAATGGCATCTTTTTATTGGTCAGTATGTTTCTCATCTTGCAATAGGCCACCTTCGCCAAGGCGATTCTTGTTCTAATCTCTTCAAGGCATTTCCCATAAGATAATATGACTGTTCCGAGATAAATGTACCGATTCACTTGTCACTAAAAATATTCTTTTTACCTGCATATTGCATTGGAGTATTTCCTTCTTCTTTGTGACGACCATAATTTGTGTCTTCTAACAATTTAATTATATCTCAAGGTGTTCACTGTGTCCAACGCAACAATCACATCTACTAAATTTTGCAGATCCTGCTCACTGTCTGCAAGCAGTACTGTATCATCCGCATATCTAATGTTATTGTTGGTATGCCCCCCAATGTTGATTCCTTTTATATCGTCAACATTTCTAAAAAAATACTGTAACTGTACAGGGAAAAACAATGATCTACTATAAGTCTTCAGCATTATATTGTGCGGCAGCAATCATTACCTCTTCTTTAAACAGTTACTACTTGAGTTATGTGTGCTTTCAACTTTATTTCCATCGAATTATTATACGTATGGTACATTCTGTTGCAACATAAACTCTCAACAATTACAGTAGTCTGAATAATAGAACAACAACAGAAATGATTGTTACAAAGAAACACAAGTGCAATTTCAAAGTGAATGAAACCATTCTAGAACGTCGATGTTGTTATGTATTTGGCTAATTGAATAACAGTCATGGGCCAACAGGGCGCTGGTTCGCCAAACGAGTTGAACGAACTCCCCTTGGTCAGATGTGTTCGTCCTAAAACTGCGACTGGCCTAGCATGCCGGTAGGGGATTTGTTTCCTGCTGCAAGTAATAATGAGAAGCATATTCGGACTGACCCAAATGGCAACGTTGAAGGATCACGAGACACATCCGCGATTAATACCATGGGCACACTGATAATCTGCAATTTTAACAATAAAGAGAAGAACTCGCAGAAACATTGGAAAAGAGGAAAACTGGACCGATGGGAATAGCGGACACCAGAATAAAAGGTGTATGTGTGTGAGTGTGTGTGTGTGTGTGTGTATGTGTGTCTGAATCTGTCTGAGTGTGTACTTGTGTGTGTGTGTGTGTGTGTGTGTATGTATGTGTGTATGTGTGTGTGTGTGACCGTGGGTGATAAATGTATGGTAGTTTGTCCTGTTTCCTTGCCATAAATCGATAATTCCTGCTCAATCCACTCGTTGGTTGTTGTTTGCAATTCTTGCAAGTGGTTGTGTTTTGTGGTGCATGCATGGGACGGGCAGGGAAAGGTTGTGATTATTATGGACGCGTCGTATTGCTTTGCTGTGCACAATTGACGAGGTGCTCTTTAAACTGTATTTTATACAAAATCTTGCCAAGAAATCAACAATCAATTTAAAGATGCTGATGTTGACAGCGATGTCCTGTAAAGGATATGAAAATAAGAAGCGCATGTGTCAAACAAAGACGACCCATTCAGAACAAACTAATTATTCATAGTGCTTCCAATCTGACGTGGACAAGGCTTAAGTTTCGTGCCGGAATACCATCAGCGTTGCCAGTAGTGAATTGTGCTCAATCTGTAAACCCCAATTCTCGAATCAACCACATAAATTAATTATTAATTGTCATTAATGGCAGTCCCAACATCATGTCAGTGGGTCACTCCATGATTTACCCGTTCCCTTTTAGCGAAGATCACACCAAAAAACTTGTGGTAATTGTAACGGCCTAAAAAAAATACAAATGAACAAGCATACATGCATAAGGCCACTGCCAGACATTCAACACAGCATTCGGCCACTAAAATTACAGTTCATCGAGGATAAAAGCAGCCGTCACCTGATAAAAACCTACTTGTGCACAAGCATTACTACATAAAGCAAACAATTTAGTTCACCAACCGGTGCCCCGTTAATTTTCTGTTTACATTTCACAAAACAAAATATCATGGGCAGATGCAAAAGCATTAAGTCCGGCCATTCTCGTTAGAGAATGTCCAGATTAAATGACCGAGATGAAATGTTCAGCTGAAAGGACTTTTTGATATATTCTGAAACTGATAGCACGTGCAGTAATGTTATTGATTTTACGTCACCCAGTGGTGATTCACTGTATAGAGAAAATAGATCTGGAGGGATTAGCATACCTTTCGCACACCTCCCTTAATAGACTTATATTGGCCTACTTCATTATCATTCTTTATGGCAGCGTATTATTTCCAGTATATGTTTTACCATTCTAAGATCTTTCACATCAATGTATAGATCTGCAAGCATCCTCATCATGTAGACATGTCTTACTTTGTCGACATGTTATTTTGGCCGGTGTCTATAAATCAAAACATAAGCTATTATTGGAGTAAAGAACATGGAAATGCAATATTCTCAAAGGCATTGCAACGAAATAGATTTACTGCAACTTCCAGATGTCTATATTTGACAGTGTCTAACAGAAACTACAACATGAAAGAGATGATAAATATAAGCCAATAAAGCAAGTATTCAACAATTGGGCGAGCAATCTACATGACTGCAATGTTCCGTCGGGCAATGTAACAATTGATGAGCAATTAGTTACGTTCACAGGAAGATGCCCTTTCAAGCAATATATTCCCTCAAAATCTGCAAAATATGGCATTAAAATTGTGTGCTCTTGTGACATTGATACTTCATATGTTTACAATAAGCAAGTTTACGCCGGCAGAGATCCTGGGCAACGAAATGAAGGGGAAAAAAACAACGAGAAAGAGTTGTACTGGACGTGATGAAAGGCTTCTAAAATAGAGGAAGGAATATTACTGCGAAAACGTATTTTACAAGCCTGCAATTGGGACAGATATTGACGGGGAAAAGACTTACGCGTTTAAGAACAATAAGAAAAAACAGAGTTGAACTTCCAAAAGAGTTAATTTCAGGAAAAAAATCGTTTACAATGTTTACAATTGTTCACAAAGTTTGCTTTCATTGATGGCGAAGCATTGACTTACTAATGTCGAAAGAAAGGTAACGTGGTTGTACTTCTTAGTACAATGCATGATCAACCAGATGTGGATTAAAGTTCTGATTCCAATAAAAACATTGATGATCCTTGATTGCAATCGCATGCAGGGAGGAGTGGACACAACCGATCAAATGTTGCGTTATTATTCAGTCAAACAAACAGATGGCATTCAGTCATTTTCTAAACTATATAAGATGGTTATTCCATGAATGCATTTGTTCTGTGGATGCACCTTAATCCTGAGTGGGACAATCACTTGCCACATAAACCCCGACTGATTTTGATTCAATTTACGGAAGGACTCTTCGAGCTGTTCCAAACATATGAACATGGGAACATTCCATCGAAACAAGCAAATAATCCTTCTGGATCGAGAAAAAACGAGGTCGCTGTCACTTTTGCCCTAGGGCGATTGACAAAAAATGAAGAGATGTTTGTGGTACTTGCACTAACTTTGTCGCTTGAAGTTCTTCTTCTTCGTTCATCCGGGGTGTGTTTTTTTTCGGACGTGATTGCGTTGTGCCTGTATACAGCAGAGCTGCGTTCTTGCGCCGTTAGGCCGACACATCCGACTTCTGTAAGCATTTGTTGACCGGGTTAACCTTCCCGGGGGTTTCGTAAGACGTTTGGTCCTCACTGTCGTGGTTTTATTCCCACATCATAGCTAGCCCATTTAGAACAGCCGAAGACATAACGGTCAGCCCTCAAGGGAAAGCAGGGGCAGACCATGGGCAATCCCCGCCATTCAAGGTTCTGGTACTGGGCTCACCCAAGGAATCGTCACGTCCTGCACATGGCTGCTTAGCCTCACTTCCGTATATTGGGCCCTCCGTTCACCACAGGCTGATCCTGCAGAAACCATAAGAATGCAGTCTGCAGATGACATCCACACAGTGAGCTTTCGATTGGGACTTTCCACGTAATGGATTCGCTATCCAAGCAGCTTGAAGTTCTAAACATGCAGATTTACTCACATACGTACAGAACCAGTATACTTTCTTATGTACTCATTTGCGTACGTTCACAAGCACGGACGCTGGCTATGAGCACATACTTACATACACATGTTTGGAAATATCCACCTTCGCACACACATTCACCCATACTCGTGTAGCTGCACATTAGCGTACACGCGAAAACAACTAAAAACAACGAAATATTGTGAATTTAGCTGCATTTACCAAAAGGCCGAGAAGCGATACGTCACTAGGAATAAAGAACCTCACAACAAATTGTATAATATACTGTATATATTAGTATCAATTGGCTGAAATCATGTATTGACACACCTAAACCGTTGCTGTTTTAATACAAATTATCTGTATCATCTTAACGAAAAATATGAGCCTTTCAAAACTTCATTTTCACTTAAAGCCACATACGCGATTTAGCTCAATCACAACGTCCTCAAATTCACTACTACACTCAATAAACATTGTCTTCTGTACATTATTGCAGATATGGCTATTATATTTATACCACTTGATTAAATGACTTGGCCTCCACTTGACGGTGTCCACGTTGAATACTGACGTGTTGTGCTAGTAAACTGAAAATTGGCAGTTTGCCATTGTTTTCCTTATTTGTAATTATGGTACTGGTCGGTGACCATAGCAATTCCCTCACCCAATGAATCGTCACGTCCTGCACATGGCTGCTTAGCCTCACTTCCGTATATTGGGCCCTCCGTTCACCACAGGCAATTGTCTCTATGATGCAATCTCCTGCATACGGGAGTGACACTTGAGATCATAATCAACAGTCGTCGGCTGCTCCGCAGGTCCATAAACCACCTGCTCGCAGTGTTTTAAAGTAAAAGGAAACAATCTGAAACAAGTGAATGCAGATAACAAGTGTTTCATCATCATCGTCATCATTGTCTTCTGCCGTCAAGCGAGGTGAGGACGAATAATTTGCTCTCCAGCGCCCGCTGGGCAGCACTGGATAGTGTCATTCCGTGTGATTGTGTAATGGCTTTGATGTCGTCAATCCATTTTCTTCTTTGACGTCCTCTTGGTCTCGTCGCAGATGGTCTTTAATGTAAGGCTAGTGGTAATAGTTGTTGGTCTTTCAATCTAACGACATGGCCAAACCACTTGATCTTCTGTCTTTCAATAAATGTTGCACAAGGTGTTGATCCCACAGTTTGTCTGATTGCAGCATTTCTTACTCGGTCTCGGATTGTTAAGTCGACAGCTCTCCTCAGGCATCTCGTCTCGCAGGTGTTGATTTTACGAAGGTGTAATTTGGATAAAGTCCCAAGTTTGAGATTGGTAGCATAGGGTTGGTGTGAATTTGCTGTTTATTATCTGTCGTTTTAAGGACATTGGTATATTTGGATGTTTCAGTAAGTGTGATAGTTGATATGTAAGTTTACTAGCTTTTTTACATCTGATTTCGATTTCTCTGTCCAATCTGCCATCTTCTTTGATCTTACGTCCAAGATAAGTGAATTCTTTAACTTGTTTAAGAATTGTGTTATTTATCTGTATACTTAGTGGGCCGGCTTCGTGGCTTAGAGGTTATGACTTTTCTCCGTAATCTCGTATACTCTCGTGGGTTAACGTGATGACGGTTGTGACAAATTATTAGATGATTGACAGAGGACCTAGTTTGAAGTGTTCTCTGGAGATATATCTTGAATAATAAATAACAAGATAAAGGATATGATTTAGCACGTTTTGTCTAGAGGTAACTCAAATGACCTAATCATTCCCGCAATAGCCTTTTTGGAGAACCACTTTTCTTTGGCTCAAACCCCCACTGTGAGACCACTATGTATCTACACAGAAATTTATAAAAGAAGTAACTAGTTCACCCAAGGCCAGAGAAGATCTGAACTATTAGCGCCTGAGCAACTGAGGATCCCTCTCACTCAACATAATGTTGCCAGTGTGCTGTTCGTCCGTCACATAGATCTTCTCATATATATATATATTGTCATTTTGTGACCTATATCAGTTCAATTAGTCTTTAGGACTTTAGGACCCAATTATTTGTAGACAAAAAAAACTTCAACATTAACGGTACATTACATCTGTTGGACAAGACATCTACATGACAGTTTCCTGCCAAAAGTGGGACATACATTGACAAGGAATTGTTTACACCACAATTGTACAAGATATACATCATGAGATACTTGACAACATCTATACAGGACTTTTTACAATATGTATAACCAACCACAGCACTTAAGACAGTCACCAGAGACAACACTTGACAGCAACTGTACAAGAAATTCACTGGGGACATGTACTTAAAACACTGGTTCAATAATACTGTTTATTGAGCTGATGGTGAGCCCAGTGATGACCATTGTTCCATCTCCTGGCATGTCAACACTTCAATACATACATTGAAAATGCATAAAATATGTCCCACATGCATGAAGATAAACATGATACACCACTCCTACACCCTCCTCCAGCAAATAACCAAACTTTCCTCCTCCTCTCCTCTCTAATCACCACTACACCATTGACTTTTATCCTTTCCTCTACTGTTAATGAGGGAAAACCAAGATAAGCCATAACCTGGGGCAAGCATAGGGACATTCTGCTCCACTGGTCTGTTTAATCCTTTTAGCACCTATGATGGTGTTGGACAGCTCAGGTTGCAGTTCTCCCCATGATGATTTTCCAAGTCAGACTAATTATCCCCTACTGTTACAGTTTGAAGAAAAGCCACAGCCTTGCCCTTCACTGGTGAGTTGACTGTTCATGAAGTTGAGACTTAGGGTGTTGTTCTACTTTTCCTGTAGAGGAAGATCTAAGATACAAATATGTCTCAGTCCTCTTTCTCCTCAGTCTATCTCACCTCCTTTACAAGTCTTCATTCTGAAAACACTGTGTGAGAACCAGGCTGGAGATTAACTAAGATAAGTCCTAGCCAAACAATCCATTGTCCCAGTCATTTCACCAGACGTCTTGAATGAGGTTCACCACCATAGACTTGTTGTTTAGTTCTCAGATGTCATTGATAATTATGATCACTGAAGTCTTCAGAACTATTTTTCTCCCTTATTTATATCCAGCTGTTTGAGAGCTGAGCTGAAAGTCTCTAAGAAATTCCCATATGGTGGGTTCTAGAAGATTTCACTTATAGAGAGTTGGTTCTGGATTCTGGGACCACTGGTTAGTTTTCCCAGATGATATATGGATGGCCTCTCCACCATACTGTTCTCTGTCGATATACAAAATGGCACAACATCTCTTTACATATGTTAAAAGATAATGTTATTATACATCAACAGACACAGACTGGGGATGGGGAGGAAAAGGATGGGTGTGGTCCAAACACACCTCTCCTTGTTTGATGATGCCGTGTATTTCACTCTGATGTACTGTGGGTGATATGTGTTCCTGTCAAAGACTCGACCGCATCCACTCCGCCAGGGAGAGCGGTCAACCCTGAAGAGACCAGGAGGAGATACGGTGCCCGAGGCAAGGGCAGGGGAGATGAGGTAATAGGAGAGGGTTAGCCACTCCCTCATGAGACACGCAGGCGGTGTTCAGAGAGTTAGCACTCTAATCACGATAGTACCACACCTCGTGAAGCCATAGCACAGTTGAGTAGACACTCAACAGGCCACGTTTGCCAGCAGAGTGCGATGTGAGGTAACACGCACGAAGGTGAAGGTCACCCCGCGTGGTGGGTAACCACGGGAGAGAGGTTAGGCGGACGGGAGACTGGACTTGAGGCGTTCACATCGTTTAGAATAGCGTTAGGAGTTTTGTGTTCACTAATAGATAGAACTAGCATAGGGTTAGCAGTTTGTGTTAGATAATTCTGTGGCTGTATATTGTGTATTGCATTAGCGACTGTTTACCGCTTGTAAGCGAGCCAACGGCAATAAAATGGACCATGCATTTTGCCTCCCACACGACTTGCAAGTTGTCTTGTATGGGTGTGTGAGAAGTACCCAATGAGGCCTGTCAGTTGAGTTGTTGACAGGCCAGGGTAATTGTGGTGTCAGAAGTGGGATCACAATTACCCTGGCCTGTCAACAACTCAACTGACAGGCCTCATTGGGTACTTCTCACACACCCATACAAGACAACTTGCAAGTCGTGTGGGAGGCAAAATGCATGGTCCATTTTATTGCCGTTGGCTCGCTTACAAGCGGTAAACAGTCGCTAATGCAATACACAATATACAGCCACAGAATTATCTAACACAAACTGCTAACCCTATGCTAGTTCTATCTATTAGTGAACACAAAACTCCTAACGCTATTCTAAACGATGTGAACGCCTCAAGTCCAGTCTCCCGTCCGCCTAACCTCTCTCCCGTGGTTACCCACCACGCGGGGTGACCTTCACCTTCGTGCGTGTTACCTCACATCGCACTCTGCTGGCAAACGTGGCCTGTTGAGTGTCTACTCAACTGTGCTATGGCTTCACGAGGTGTGGTACTATCGTGATTAGAGTGCTAACTCTCTGAACACCGCCTGCGTGTCTCATGAGGGAGTGGCTAACCCTCTCCTATTACCTCATCTCCCCTGCCCTTGCCTCGGGCACCGTATCTCCTCCTGGTCTCTTCAGGGTTGACCGCTCTCCCTGGCGGAGGGGATGCGGTCGAGTCTTTGACAGTTCCATTCACCCTTATCTGTGGTAATCACAAGACCATATGCTGAGACAGGGTAGCTTAACACAATTACAAGCATTCATGTGGTCTAAGTTCCACCATGTTTGAACCACAGTAGACCTGGGCACAAGGAGGACCAGACACAGTACAGCAATCATTGTGACATAGCAACATGGGACAGGCAATGTGAAGGGAAATGGAAAATAGGCATTTACAACTGCAATATGCAATATGTATTAACTAATGGCATTTACCCAATTAGCAGACCAGACATCCATTCCTATGGCTGTGATGTTGGTGCATGAATGTCCTATTCCATATTCACTCACACAGCAATGCCAGACCTCACCCCTTTTCTCAGACAGACCTGGCTCACAGGTACATCATCTTCATCATCATCATGTGCTGTTTCCCCACTGAGTAATGTTCATGTCTACTACAGTCGGTCACAAGAAGCTCAATTGCATAGCAATGGTTCACATATGCACCAAGCACATATGTGGAAAATCATGTTTAGTCCTTGTAAATTTGCATGAGCCCTACATTATATTCAGCCAATTGAGACACAGGTTCACACACCTATGGTTCTCTTAAGAACTAGTTTATATGAACCAACCAACAGTAAAGGTACCAGTGTAATACTTCAGAGAGAAATTATATTAATTCTCTTGAGCTTATACTTATAGCCACCAAGCATCACATGGACTTAGCAATTCTGGTGTGCCATCACCGTCCTGTTTACATATGGATATTGAAGCATCTTTCCTTCCACTAGATGTGAGAGGCTATTTATTAAATCACCAACTCACTCACTCCAACAATCTCAGCGTTTTACCAAGGAACTTGTACATGTTTACATCACTCATTCCAATCCAGACTGCAATTTGTTAACTCGCGAGAGCAAAGGTACAGTTGAGTTAAGAATGAGTCATCCTAGGCATGAAGAATGCACAAGGGGTTTGGGTTTGCGAATCTGCATGAATGTGCTATACATTCATCAAGCATACGCAACCAGTCACATCAAGGGATTGATATGCATTTGGAGTATACAGCGTGAAAGACATGTCAAGGTGGAAGAAGCAGTATCCAGAATACTGGCGCACAGAAGTTAGGTTTTCCACTTTCACATTTTATTCATAAAATACTCATACATTCTTCTCATTCGTTTACCAGGCACAACTACAACATTAAAGTATGTTTTAAAGTGGTACCTGCTGTCCAGAGAACAATATATTATTGAATCTTTAAGGGCATTGTTGGGTCATCACATCACACTAGCGACAGCTCCCGGTGAAATCCCCGCTCCTACTAATTAGATTTTAAAATATGGCCCAGGAATAGCGTGGGCTCATTACCTATAAACCAATCAAAAGACAAGCGCATATACCGCCGCCTCCCCCAACTCGTTCTAGAACATACGATCTAATAATAGCCCTTCTATTTGGGATGGTCCCCGTTAAGACTTAAAGTATCTTTATGAAATGTGTCGGACTGGAAATGGGGAATTCTGTTCCATCATGCTACAACGGTAAGAATCAGCGGTGGTTCGAATCGCATCGATAACTTACGGGGTATGTGAGCCGGCCGCTTAGAAAGCAATGGCAAACTACTGACCGTAATCTTGCCAAGAAATCAACATACAGCTGAAAGATGCTGGTGTTGAAAGCAATGTCCTATAAAGGATATGCACACACACACACAAAATACTTAGTGGGCCCGGCGATCTGTTAACTTGCATTACTTCGGTTTTGGCTGTGTTTATATTCATATTGTATCTGCTGCAGGTTGAACTCAGATTATTAATACGATGTTGTAGTCTCCATCATCGCTGTAAAACAGGCACTGATCGTCTGCAAATAGAAGTTCATTTATTTCCTGTGGATCAGTTGTTTCATCTGGAGTAAAGAGTTATAAATTTTCTGAATCTGTTCTTTCAACAACAATGGATATTCTGTCCATGTAGATATTAGATAGCAAATTAGAGAGCACACATCCCTGTCTCACCCCTGTATTGACTGTGAACATATCTGATATACCTTCTTGTGTTTTTATTGCACTTTGGCTCGAGTGGTACATGGCTATGATGTTTTCTAGCAGTTGCCCTTGTATCCCATAGTCTTCAAGGATGGTCCATAATTTGTATCTGTCTACTCTATCGAAAGCCTTTTCCTGATCTGCAAACACAATATTCTGCTGGTCACTATAATCGATAGTTTTTCACATATTTGTCTAAAGTGCATCAATGCAACGTTTACCTTTCCGAAAAACGAATTGTACTTTTCTTAACTGTTTTTCAACTATGGGTCTAACTCTTTCTTCCAATAGTTTTGCGATCATTTTCCCGATATGACTTAGGAATGATATAACTATGTGTGTTTCACACTTTCTCATATTGGCTGGATCACCAAAAACCAAAATATTCAAGTTACAGTTTTCCGCTGGTAAGGTTATGCTGAACGCATTTCTTTTTTTACCATGAAGGGCTATTGTTAGCTGACTTTAAAGAACCTGGTGTCAACATCAACACTACCCACTACTTGCAAACATATGACAAGCTGCAAAAAGCCATCAAGAATAAACGACCCGGCATGCTTTCTTGTGGTGTGATTTTGTTTCAACATAATGTTCGTCTGCATGTCGCAAAGATTGTGCAGGAAACATTAGCAAGTAAGAAGTGGGAAATTCTGCAACATCCAGCCTATAGTCCATCATGTGATTTTCATTTGTTCCTACGTCTAAATTAAACTCTCAAGGGGCAATGATTTCACACAGATGCAGGCGTAATTAACGCGCTAAACATTTAGTTAAGTGAGCAGCCACAATCCTTTTTTTTTGCGGACGAAATTCGCCGCCTACCTAAGCAATGGGATGCTTGCCTGAATGCCTACAGCGACTTCTTCTGACCAACCCAAGGTGCATAATTCATTCAAAATGAATGCTTTCTTTAATTCTAGCACACCTGTTAATGTTTTTTTTTTTCATGCTTTTGTAATAAAGCCATTGGAACGGGTTTCCAATGAACGTCCCAAATACATACATGCAATAATTTCCTCTGTAACATCGCCTAATAATAAACCATATATGTTTTATTTTATATACTTATTGTATTCACAAAAAATAGTGTACTTGTATGTCATTACTTAAGGACACTGCATCTTGCTAGAGTGTGCGATGATTTTGAGCCGAAGGCCAGGTGTGTCGAATCCTGGGAGAATTATTCCAGTTGCTGTGCTAACCTATGACGTGTTGAAGTTCAAGTCGTCCTTCCTCTATATACTCCTTTATCCACAGATCACGATAGAGGAGACATGCACTGTGGCTCTGTTTTCTCGATCAGCTGATTAGAGAAATTAGACGAAGACGGACACAATGTTTGAGACGTTATGAAAATAAATAAATTGGAGAGCTTGATGGCAACTGGCAAGATCAAGAGGAATGTAACACGGGGAAGGCAGATAATTAAATACCTGGTTCACTTGGCCGTGTTTTATGGTCGAGATATTAACACAGAGATGATCCACGACCCAGGTGATCGGTTGGTATGGCGAAACATGACCGCTCATGCGTATATGCATGGCACATGATGATGATGATGATGATTGTGTCTATTTTTAACAGTTTTGATCTGACATGCCTCTATCTGCTTTCAGACCATTTTTATTTTAAAATTTCATATTCTTAACCACTTGTTTTGTTTCCTCTCTTCAATCTTATTGTTATTTGTCCACATAGTGGTACTTGATCACTATTTCATTCATCACTAGGCATTGCCTTAAAATTTTTTAACGCATTTCTTATTAATAATAATGTAGTCAATTGTGCTGATTATTTTCATAACACAGCGTTTCTGTGTATACATCTGTCTAGAATGCTGTTTAATCCAGGTGTTTTAAACTATCATATATTGTATATGTTTTCATTTTATTAGTCTCTCTCCGCTTTCATTTCTTGTACCTAAATCATAATCATTCATGTTCCATTTTCCTACATATGCATTCAAATATACGTTTATGTATTGTGATTTACTTTGAGACACCGGTATTTATACTTCATCACAAAAAATGTTGCATTTATTCATCACTACTGCTTGTTGTTGGTTCATATACGTGTATAATTTTTTTTATATCTATTGGTGTATCTTTAATTTTGACTATTATAGCTCTAACTATGAAATTCCTTAATTAGTCTTATAACATGTTAAGCTCATAAATGTTTCCATGGCAAAGAAATAGATTGCTTAATTGCAAATGCATAAACATAACAATAGATGCTAAACAAATAATATTACACTCACCAGAAAACGTATTAGACGCACCGTGTATAAATTTAATAAATCATCTTTATCACATCCTTATAACAAGTCAATATAGGTGGGTATAAAATGTGATAACATGGGAGGTATAAAGAGGGGCATGAACAATTACAATTAGTATAATATCATTACAAGACATAGCAGTCAAGATCACTATTTGTTGCCGTTTGTTATTTCTAGGTAAGTGTAGCTTCAATAGTTAACCATTGTTTCCTGAACGTCCGGCAACCGTATCATGTAATGACAACCTGCGCAAGTCGGTCTGCTGTCAAATCGCCTGTAGGTGTCATTGGAACGCCGTATGCAGGTTTACGGATTATGTTCTCCACACCGTCTCCACAGCGCCGGTTACATAATATGAATGCAAGTAAACAACTCACGTATATATCTGAGGATCTTGTGAAACTAGAATGTTCACAATCAGATTGACATCATATGATTAAGCAATTGATCCGGATACGCCTATAGTCAGTAAATACACTGCCATAAGCAAATCGACAATAGTATATTTGGAAAACTAGATATAACACGTTGTTCATTTTGCTGAGTGCTTGTCAAAAGTCGATTCTATTTATATACTTTTGATAAATGTCTCCCATTGTAGGCGTCTCATTTTTATTTTTATTTAAAAAACAAACAAATAATATATGTACAGTTCACCGCAAATAACAACTTATGTATTTGCAATTAAGTAATCTATTTCTTTGCCATAACAACGATCAACACGAGTTTCCATCGTTATAATGCAATATATAAAGATATACAAACCTCAAAATAAACAAGAATTGTGAATTTAGCTCCATTCAGTATTAACGGTATCCTCAGCGCTATGAATGTATACTACGTAGGGGACGTTGGGGATGGAGGTTAAAGGAAACGTTGCCTTGGTCAAGGTTACTTCCTGGCTGACCAAGACAAAGGGCATGTGCTGATTCATTGCATCTACGACGTTTGTTGTAAATGGTTATAAAGGGAAAAGTCAAATGCTGGCTATTATAAACTGTCTCTCTAACAAGTCATGAGGCTAAGTGGGCTGCCGAAAGAGTCGCACAATTCACGAACTTCGTAGTTCCAGCGACGACCTATAGGAGTCTTTTAGAAAAATGCATCCGTTAACCGAAAAAAGTAGACACGGAATCGAAGATATTATGCTATAATTTCTTCAAATTAGCTATCTGCATTAAACAGCTTTCATTTATACTCAAATAAATTATTTGTTGTCTCCCTTGTTGCCTGAAAACATTATTTATATTTATGTCCCTTGATAATACAATTTCTCCTTATACATACTTCTATAGTTTTACCTAGGGAACATCAAATGCCCGGTCTCCTTGACGAATGAGTCAAGACGCTGTTCGTAATCCCGTATACCAACGTACGAAACACAGCTGAGCGAAATTCGACAGCGGATCGCGACGCGTTGGTTTTTTACAGAAAGGTATGTGAGCCAATCAAACTACTGAATGAAAAACTTGCCAAGACATCAACAGCAGCTGAAAAATGCTGATGTTGACTGTAATGTCCTTTAAATAGGAATGTGCTGCAGGGGTGATGGGAGTTCCATCTTGTCTCAGGATCTTCATCGTGATCAAATATCATGCCGATTAACGTGGGCGGTCATATTTCGCCATAGCATACGATCAGAAGAAACATGGATCAGATCTGTGTTTGTGTCCCCATCATGCAAAGAGGCAAAGCTATAAAAACATATTTGCCTGTCGGCCTTCCCCTTTATACTTGCCATTTGTAACCAAGTTCTCTAGTTTATTTCGTCTCGTAGCGTGCCTAAAAATCTTGACTCTCGAAATCTAATTTCTCTAATTCGTTTACATTTATTTTTTTTTTTTTTTTTTGGTAGGACCTGCTCATTTGTTTTTATGTATTCCCGTGGTATTATTTGCCTTTCTCTTAGAAAACAGTTTTCCCCTACCAGTGTATGTTTTTCAGCTTGTCTGGTTATTGTGCACGTGTCAATGCCATACACAAACAGAGGTTCTAAGTAAATCTTCCACAATCTTTTTCTTTTTGCACTTGATAACTTTCTATTGGTCACTATGTTTCCCATCTTGCAATTGGGTACCCCTGTCATAGCGATTCTTGTTCGAATCTCATAAAGGCACATCGGATAATAAAATTGTTCTGAGATAGTTGTACCGATTCACTTGGTTAAGAATATTACTATGTGCCCGTATATTAAATTGTAGCATTTCTTACTTCTTAGAAATGAACATAATCTCTGTCTTCTTACAAATTAATTATAAAATAGCTCACTGGGCGCAATAACCGCATCTTGCAAATGTTGCTGCTTGTATCTTGTTTGTTGTGTGCAGTAATTACACTAGCAGCTGTACATCTTGCAAATGTTGCTGCTTGTATCTTGTTTGTTGTGTGCAGTAATTACAGTAGCAGCTGTACATCTTGCAAATGTTGCTGCTTGTATCTTGTTTGTTGTGTGCAGTAATTACAGTAGCAGCTGTACATCTTGCAAATGTTGCTGCTTGTATCTTGTTTGTTGTGTGCAGTAATTACAGTAGCAGCTGTACATCTTGCAAATGTTGCTGCTTGTATCTTGTTTGTTGTGTGCAGTAATTACAGTAGCAGCTGTACATCTTGCAAATGTTGCTGCTTGTATCTTGTTTGTTGTGTGCAGTAATTACAGTAGCAGCTGTACATCTTGCAAATGTTGCTGCTTGTATCTTGTTTGTTGTGTGCAGTAATTACAGTAGCAGCTGTACATCTTGCAAATGTTGCTGCTTGTATCTTGTTTGTTGTGTGCAGTAATTACAGTAGCAGCTGTACATCTTGCAAATGTTGCTGCTTGTATCTTGTTTGTTGTGTGCAGTAATTACAGTAGCAGCTGTACATCTAAGTGATGCCTGTCAACTGTATTTCCTCAAATATTTTCTTCAGTTCTAATAATAATTTTACTTGGGGGGGGGGGGGGGGTGAGAGAGGGACGCGTGAGGGGGAGGGGGGGGGGGATCTGGAGACACTACACATCTTTAAAACACATCTATCTTAATGGGTGGATATTGAACTACGGCATTATCAATTTTTATGGCAGTTTGTGGTTTTAGATTTGTGTGTGTCTATTGGAACGGCCTATACTGTCAATATTTCCCCCGGCTTGCGTCCATCATATCAGTCTATGCGCTTCGAAAATGTACACACAGACAAGACAGGACACAAGTTAGAGAGCGCGCCACCCCAGCATCTGAATCGGTCATCTACAAGGCCATCTTTAATCATATTGTGTAGTGATCGGGCATGCACTGAACGCCAACTCGACCACCTTAACAAGGCAATAGTGCCAATAGACAAATCTGATCAATGTGTAATTAATACCACGCCTGTAGACTCTCTTTCTTCGACCGAATCACACAGCCACAATTCTCGTCGTGAACTTATTCAGGCTTTGGAGGACAGGCTAAAATATGTTATTTCCAGCAACACAACTAATATTGTTGTGCTTAAAGAAGGAAACGCTTTTCTTCAAACATAAATCCGTCTCCTCACAGAAGAGAAGGAAACCTTTAAAGAAACTATTCCAACATTAAAGCTAACGAGTGCACAGTCACTGGACAAAAGTGCACAAACAGAAAATAACCATGGTGCTCTCGATGTGTGTATGGCTATTGGATGTTTTCCGCTCAACGACATGCAGACAATTTCTACAGATAGTATACACCAGTAGTCGTTTAGTCGTTGGATCAACATCACGGCACACGGGTTTAAGCCATAAGTGCTCCGTTTTCCTCCTAACTCAAACCTGAGTCTGGAGAAACTCAGCTCAATGCACGAACTCCGTTGCATCGGCGAGGATCCTGAAATACTTTGGGTAGATTCTAACTCGAAATTTTGCCCGGGCAGCGCCGTTAGGCTACTGTTGTTCGATTTCCAACTGCCAAGGGATTGTTTACGTGCGCAACAATACACACGGGCGTCCGTTCTCACTACCCAGAGACCAGGTGGGAAATTTTATTACTGGAAGTCCAGGTGGATTTATTAAATAAATCCCGGTCCTCACCGGGGCCTGAACCCGGGACCTCCAGCACTCGAGGCGGACACCATACCTCGAGATCACTACTACACCAGTACTAAACCCGAAGAGTGAACACCATCTGGTTCTCCCCAGTATTTGTCCACGAATGAGAAGCCTATTGCCTGGAATCTCCTCCAGGGTCCCATCTTTCCTTTGTGACAAAAGAATCCCTCGGGACATATATATGTATTAAGTTCCAGCTCAGACCCCCAATCTTTCACTTGATACCCTCCACCTTTCTGACATTGTTATTCCACTGACTTAGGTGTAGAACCTCATGTTTCAATCCCTCCTCCACTAGCATAACCTACCCATGCCCCCCTGTCCAGTCGGATTAATTTGACTGATATATCCATGGCCTCTTGGAGGACATGATGAGGCCAGGTTCTAGAACTCAAGGTCTGCTCTGGGCGACGTCAGCAACAGTAAAGATGGCTCCGTAGCAGGTTAGCGGTTACATGCTGTGCGTTGGATATCCGTAATCACATACTTTTTAGACTGCTTTGTGAGGCTCATGGTTGTTCATACGCACATTGTGAGCTATAACATACAGTATCACGTATTTGCGGCAGAGAGGAGAGCACACTGGCATATATTATAACGATGCTATTAATAAATCTTTTATTTTTAAATTAATAAATCACGTTTTTAAATTTTTGTTTATTTTTTAACGCTAGGTTTATTTTCAGTTATGATGATACTGGGCGAAATGGATGGCGAAATATGCAAACGATTTTCACAGTTGCTGGATATTGTAGTAACAGACTGTAAACAAGAAATGAATCCCATTGGATATCAAGAAAACGAAAGCAACGCTTATATCAAAGTAAGAGGTGACACTAAAATATGGAAGGATATAGAAGGAAACAAATACTTAACAAAGTGGATAAATCTCAATACCTAGGGAGAAGTATAACATCAAATGGAAGATGAACAACAGAGATTACAAACAGAATAGGGCAAGCAAAAGCTGCATTACATTAAATGAAAAAGTATCTTATGCAATAAGGTACTATTAATACATCTAAGGAAGGGAGTGTCGAAATGCTATATACAGCCTGTTCTGAAGTATGGAGTGAATCTTGGAATGTAAATGAACAAATTACGAAGAATTTGGAAGCAACAGGTTCATGAGACAAATGTTGAGAATTCCTTGGACTGCCAGAGTAACTAACAACGTTTGTCTGGAAAAGGTTACCAGAACTAGAACATTGTATACAACTATAAGATAGAGACAGGCGGTTTTCTTTGGTAATGTGCAGAGAAGAAATTTATTGGGGAACATCGTGACGACTGGACAAATCAATAGGAAAAGATGCAGAGGAGGACCAAGAAAAATGATGTATTGATCCAGAACACCAAATACCGAGATCTGTGGAGAGACGTGGACGCCTTTACTTGCAAGCAGGTTACATAATGTTAATGACGGGGTTTCTCGTCGTCACAATGACAATATTGCTGACTGTGACAGAGAACAATTTGTCACATGCATCTCCTTTTTGTCTCTTGAGCAAGGCTATAACTTCAGTTTACTACCATCTGATTATCCACTGTTGTAAATATCATTCAACATTGTATGTAGTACATTTATTGAAGAAGTTGCCAATATTTCCAATGCATCTACCGCCATTACATGTGACCCTGCGGTTTGTTTTGTTTCTTCGTGTGTTTGACAGCGTCAGAGATATCTTATTTTAGAGTAGAAGGCCTGACACAATTACTTTCTTGTGTTATATTAATTCTGCTCTTTCTCCATCATACAACTTTCGTGTGTATTCATTCCCTACGCGTACAATTGCATCTTCTTACATTAATGTGGTTTCTTACTTAAACTTACTTACTTACTTCCTTACTTTCTTTCTTAATGTCAGAAATATTCTTGTTTATCTTCCTGTCAGCTCACTCATTTGTCAGAAGATGTCTGTGCTACTTGTTTGGACTCCGTGTCTTCAGAAGCTGTCTGTGCTTCTTGTCTGGACTCCGTGACTTCAGATGCTATCTGTGCTACTTGTCACATTGTTTCGTGCCTTGCGGGAACACGTTAATTGATCCCCTTTTTTAAACAATAGAAGTTCCATGCCAGTATTCAGATCATTGGCATACAATACAGTATTACGTGCGTGTGTGAATAAGTGATTGTGTGAGTGATTGAGTGAATGCGTGAATGAGTAAATGAGTGAGTTACTGAGTGAATGAGTAAGATCTTGAGTGAGTGAGTGGTGATATTGTGAATGACTGAATGATTGAGTGAGTGAGTGATTGCGTGACTGAGCCAGTGAAATATTTAGCCAGTGATTGACGGAACCAGTGAGTGATTGAGTCAGTGACTGAGTGGTTGAGCCAGTGATTGACTGAACCAGTGAGTGACTGAACCAGTAATTGTCTGAGCCAGTGATTGTGTCACTGAGTCAGTGGGTGACTGAGCCAGAGATGGAGTGACTAAGCCAGTGTGACTGAGCCAGTGATTGACTAGCCAGCGATTGCATGATTGAGCCAGTGAGTGACTGAGCCAGTGATTGAGTGACTGAGACAGTGAGTGAATAAGCCAGTGATTGATTGAGCCAGTGAGTGACTGAACCAGTTGTTTAGTGACTGAGCCGTGCGTGACTGAGTCAGTGAGTGACTGATCCAGTGATTAACTGGCCAATGGTTGACTGAGCCAGTGACTGACTGAGCCAGTGATTGAGTGACATAGCCAGTGATTGACTGAGTTAGTGATTGACTGAGCCAGTGAGTTACTGCGTCATTGATTGGGTGACCGAGCTAGTGAGTGACTGATCCAGTTATTGACCGAACCAGTGACTAATTGCTTCAATGATTGGGTGACTTAGCCAGTGATTGACTCGTCCAGCGTTTGACTGAGCCAGTGATTGACAAGTCAGTGAATGTGTGTCTGAGCCAGTGAGTGACTGACTGAGCCAGTGAGTGAATAAGTCAATGAGTGACTGAGCCAGTCTTTTAGTGTATGAGCTAGTGTGTGACAGAGTTAGTGATTGACTGAACAGTGAGTGATTGATTGAGCCAGTGAGTGGTTGACTGAGTCAGTGATGAAGTGAGCCAGTAATGGATTGAACAATTGATTGACTGAGCCATTGATTGTCTGAGCAAGTGATTGACTGAGCCAGTAATTAACTGACCTAGTGAGTAACTGAGCCAGAGGTTGACAAAATACGCAGTGAATAAGGAAGCGTGTTAGATATAACCAGTTAGCCAGAGAAAGTAATTCAACCAGAGTTAGATAGAGATATTGGTTCAACTAGACTTAGATAGTGAAAGTCATTCAACCAGAGAACACAGAGAAAGTGTTTCAACTAGAGTTAGATAGTGAAAGTGGTTCGACTAGAGATTCACAGAGAAAGTGATTCATCAAGAGATATTCAGAGAAAGCGATCCAACTAGAGACACATAAATAAAGTGATTCAACTTGAAATGAACAGAGAAAGTGATTCAACTAGAGAAATACAGAGGCAGATTTAGCTCCAGCTACACAGAGAAAGTGATTCAACTACAGAAATACAGAGGCAGATTTAGCTCCAGCTACACAGAGAAAGTGGTTCAACTAAAAATACACAGAGAAAGTGATTCAACTATAAATACACAGAGAAAATGATTCAACATTGTTACACAGAGAAAGTGATTCAATCAGACTTACACAGAGAAAGTGATTCAAGTAGATTTATTTAGTTAACGTGATTCAATTAGTGTTACACAGAGAAAGAGACTTAACTGGAAATACACAAAATGAAAGTGGTTCATCAAGAGTTACACATAGAAATTGATTCAACCAGAGTTAGACAGTGAAAGTAATCAACCAGAGTTAGACAGTGAAAGTAATCAACCAGAGTTAGACAGTGAAAGTAATGCAACTTACACAGTAACATTGATTAAACAAGAATCATACTCAGAAAATAATTCAGCTAGAGTTACACAGAGACAGTGTTTCAAACAGAATTGCACGGAGAATGTGAGTCAACCGGTGTTATACAGTAAAAGTGATTCAATCAGAGTTAGTAAGAGAGAGTGATTCAACCATAAGTAGCCAGAGAAAGTGATTCAAGGAAAATATATAGCGAAAGTTATTCACGCAAAGTTAGATAGAGAAAGTGATTCAACCAGAGTTACACAGAGTAAGCGATTCAACTAAAATTACACAAAGAACGTAATTCAGTCTGAAGTACATTCATAAAGTTATTCAAAAAGAGTTAGATAGAGAAAGTGTTTCACCCATATTTGTACAGAGAAAGTGATTTAATTAGAGAAATTTTAGAGTACAGATAAAGTGACCCACCCAGAGTGTATAAAGTAAGGGACTCAACCAGTGTTAGCAAGATAAAGCGATTCAACCAGAATTAGCCAGATAACGTGATGCAGTTAGGTAGATGAAGTGATTCAACCCGAGTTAAATAGATAAAGTGACTCAACAAGAGATAGCGAAAGAAAGTGATTAAAATAGAGAAAGTGATTCAAGCAGAGAAAGTGTTTTAATCAGTGTTAGTCAGAGACAGTGATTCAACCAGAGGTAATTGGAGAAAGTGATTCAATCAGAGTAGATATAAAAATGTTATTCAACCATGGCTATTGAAAATGATTCAACCAGAGTTAAACAGAGAAAATGATTTGACCAGTGTTACACAGAGAAAGCGATTCAACCAGAGTTACACAGATAAAGTGATTCAGCCAGAGTTAGAAAGAGAAAGTGTTTCAAAAAGAGAATGTAATTCAACAAGAGTTAGGCAGAGATAGTGATTCAACCAGATATAGACAGAGAAAGTCATCTAACAGACATTAGCCAGATAAAGTGATGCAAGCATACATAGGTAGATAAAATGATTCAACAAGTGTTAAATAGTAAGTGTGACACAACCAGAGGTAGCAAGAAAATATGATTCAATCAGGGGTAGCCATGGAAAGTGATTTAACCATAGTTAGTCAGAGACAGTGATACAACAAGTGGTTTCCATCGAAATGATTCAACCGCAATTAGACAGATTAAGTGTCTCTACCAGATATAGATCCAAAATAGTGTTTCAATCAGAGTTAGATAGAGAAAGTGACTCAACTAGAGTGTGTCAGTGAAAGTGGTTCAAATATATTTAGCCAGAGTCAGTGATTTAAACAGAGAAAGCAATTTAAAAAGCGGTAGCTAGAAAACGCGTTTCAACCATAGTTTGTCGGGAAATATATTTCTACCAGAGTGAGTCACACAAAGTGATTCAGCTAGAGGTAGTCAGAGAATCAGATTCAACCAGAGCTAGCTAGATAAAGTGATTCAACCAGAAGAAGCTAGAGAAACAGAATGAATCAGAGGTAATTGGAGACAGTGATTCAACCAGAGGTAGCTAGAGAAAATGATTCAACCAGAGATTTTCGGAGAAACAATTTCAATCAGATGTATTTAAAGACAGTAATTCAACTAGAATTAGCTAGAGAAAGTGATTCAACCAGAGGAAGTTTGAGAAGATGATTCAACCAGAGTTGGCAAGAGAAAGTGATTCAACTAGAGTTAGATAGAGAAAGTGATTCAACCATAGTTAGCTAGAGAAAATGATTCAACAAGAGGTAGTCAGAGAAGGTGGTTCAACCAGAGATTGTAAGAGAAGGTGAGTCAGTCAGAGTTAGCTAGAGACAGTGATTCAACCAGAGTTGGCAAAGACAGTGTTTAAACGAGATTTGGTTAGAGAAAGTGATTCAACCAGAGGTAGTTAGCGAACATGATTCAACCAGATGTAGCTAAAGACAGTGATTTAACTAGAGGCAGCTACAGACAGTGATTCAACCAGAGGTAGTCACATAATTTGAGTCAGAGTTTGTTAAAGGAAGTGACTAAATGAACTAACGAACGAGCGAACGAACTTTATTTTCAAACTGAGACCAAATGAGAGATGAGACTGAGTAAGGGAAGGCTGGAGCAACTAATTTCTGAGAGACTGAGTGTGTGTGAGTGATGGTGAAAGAGGGTTAAAGATATGGTGTTAAAGATAGAGTGATAAAGATAGAGTGATAAAAAATGAATGGCTGAAAGCATGTATACCCACACTTAGTTTGCGAGTGGGCCAGAATAAATTGAAGAAGTGAGTGTCACAACTGCATGAACAGACCAGCGAACACATGAAGAATGACAAGACCAGTTTTGAATGCATCTGTTGACTTTATTCTTCAGACGTTACAGTCATCGATGGTGTCGACAGGCCGCTGATGTATGTTAGAGGTGCGCCTGTGCTCACGCGCTGTCGCCCGCTCGCAGCAGACCAACGCGGAAGCCGTTGAAGGTGGTGTAGATGTTGTCAGGTAAGCCCAGTAAGGACGATTTGACGCGAGCTTTCACGGAGACCTTGTCGCCTTTCTTCAGTCGCAGGATGGCCGTGTTTGCTGGAGGTAGGTTTAAGGTCATTGTAATGCCTGTATCTTTATTGTAATATATTTACGAACAATCATGACAAACACTCATGGCAACAATCAGTATAAACAGTCATGACAACACACCGCATAAACTGTCATGACAGCAAACAGTATAAACAGTCATGAAAACAAAAATGTGTAAGCATTCATGAAAACAAATAACATAACTAACCATGACAATGAACAGCATAAACAGTCATGACAATAAACAATACAGATTGTCAATACAAGAAAGTTTGTCAACAAAGAGTATAAACAGTCATGGACAAAAAACATTATAAACAGACTTGTCAACAAGCAGTGCAAACATTCATGTCAACAAACATTATTAACAGTCATGTCAACAAACAGTGTAAAACGACATGTCAAACAACAACAAAAAAACAGTATATTCAGTCAAGACAACAAACAGTAATACCAATAATAACAACAAACAGTATAAACTGTCATGTCAACAAACAGTCAACACAACAAACTGTATAAAACCCAAAGCAGAACACAACATGATACACGATAAACTACACGACAAACTACACAACAAACTACACGACAAACTACACGACAAACTACACGATAAAATTCACAACAATTTACATAAAAGACTACACAGCAAACCACACTACACATTTCACAACAAACTACACAACAAACTACATAACAAACCACACGATAAACTACACAACCAACTACACAACAAACTACACATTTCACAACAAACTACACAACGAACTACACAACAAACTACCCAACAAACTATTCAACAAACTACACAACAAACTACACAACAATCTACACAACAAACTACACAACAAACTACACGACAAACTACACAACAAACTATTCAACAAACTACACAACAAACTATTCAACAAACTACACAAGAGACTACATAACAAAGTATACAACAAACTGCACAACAAACTACACAACAAACTACACAACACAATACACAACAAACTACACAACAAACTCCACAAAAAACTGCACAACAAACTACTCGACAAATTACACAGCAAGCTGTACAATTTACACAACAAACTACACAACAAACTACACAACAAACTACAAAACAAACTACAAAACTAATTATACAACAATCTGCACAGCAACCTACACATCAAACTACACAACAAACTCCACAACAAACTACTCGACAAATTACACAAGACACTACACAACAAACTGCACAACAAACTACACGGCAGACTGCATAATAAACTACACAACAAACTACACAACAAACTACTCGACCATTAACACAGCAATCTACACGAGAACTTACACAACAAACTACACAAAACACTACATAACAAACTACACAACAAACTAGACAAGAAACTACACATCAAACTACACAACAAACTGCACATAAAACTACACAACAAACTGCAACGGGAAACTAAACAACAAATTACATAACAAATTACACAACAAACTACACACCAAATTACACGACAAACTACACAACAAATTACACAGCAAACTACACAGAAAACTATACTACACATTACATAACAAAATACACAGCAAACTACACTACACATTACACAACAAACTACACAGCAAACTACACTACACATTACACAACACACTACTCGACAACACAGATGACAAATCATTCGACACTACACAACAAACAAAACAACAAACTACACAACAAACACCACGACAAACTACACAACAAACTACACAACAAACTACACAACAAACTACTGGACAAATTACACAGCAATCAACACGACAACTTGCACAACAAACTACACAACGAACTACACAACAAACTATACAACAAACTGCAATACAAACTACTCGACAAATTACATAGCAAGCTGTACAACTTACACAACAAACTACACAACAAACTACACATCAAACTACGCAACAAACTACATTGGAATCTACACAACAAATTACACAACAAATTATACAACAAACTACACAAGAACCTACACATCAAACTACACAACAAACTACGCAACAAACTGCACAACAAACTACACAACAAACAAATCGACCATTTACACAGCAATCTACACGACAACTTACACAACAAAGTACACAACAAACTACACAAAATACTACGTAACAAACTACACAACAAACTACACATCAAACTACACAACACAATGCACTTAAAACTACACAACAAACTGCAAGGGAAACTACACAACAAATTACACAACAAATTACACAACAAACTACACAGCAAATTACACGACAAACTACACAACAACTTACACAACAACCTAAACAATAAACTAGGTGGCAAACTACACAGAAAATTACACAACAAAATACACAAAAAGCTACACAACAAATTCCATACTCACAGCCTCCATCCCAGTATTCAGTATGGCGTCCGTATACGGAAACGACGTAATTGTCATTGTGGTAGAGACCTAGCCAGAACTTCTCTTTAAGTGAAGTCAGCGCATGCACTTCCAAATGGTAGACTCCACCCTGTGGATAATTAAATAAGTTAGTTACTTATCATTTACAGTACGTAGCATTCAATTTCAGCATTATTTGTTTGTTCGTGATCTCTTGGCAAGTTTACGTTCAGTAGTTTGTCATTGCTTTCTGAACAGCCGGCACATATACCTTTTCATAACACAAACAACGTAAGACTGTCTGTTACCAGTATAGCTCTATAGCTCTATTTCTAACGTCCGTAATTACTTCGCCACGGAGCCGCAGTGGAGATTTCATGAGTATATAATTTCACCATGTAGACATACGCATGAATATATAAATGCCACCACACAGACATACACATGGATATATAAATGCCACCATGTAGAATAATGTATGGATATATTAATGTCACCATATATAAAGGTGCCGGTCTCTCTGGCTGTGGGGTAACAACACTTTCTCTCTGTAATCCCGTTTATCACGCAGAGTCTCGCAGCGGAGCGAGAACTGAGGTGGTTCGACCCCCGCTCGTGACTTGCGGATACTGAGCCGGCCGCTCAGAAAGCAATGGCAAACTACTGAGCGTAATCTTGCCAAGAGATCAACAGACAGCTGAAAGATGCTGCTGTTGACAGCTAAGTCCTGTAAAAGGATAAGCAAAAAAAAAAAAAAAAAAAATATAAAGGTAACCATGTAGACATACATATGGATATATAAATGCCACCATGTAGACATACACATGGATATATAAATGCCACCGTGTAGACATACACATGGATATATAAATGACACCATGTACACATACACATGGATATATAAATGCCACCATGTAGACATACACATGGATATATAAATGGCACCATGTACACATACACATGGATATATAAATGCCACCGTGTAGACATACACATGGATATATAAATGGCACCATGTACACATACACATGGATATATAAATGCAACCATAAAGACATACACATGGATATATAAATGGCACCATGTACACATACACATGGATATATAAATGGCACCATGTAGACACACACATGGATATATAAATGGCACCATGTAGACATACACATGGATATATAAATGGCACCATGTAGACATACACATGGATATATAAATGGCACCATGTAGACATACACATGGATATATAAATGGCACCATGTAGACATACACATGGATATATAAATGGCACCATGTAGACATACACATGGATATATAAATGGCACCATGTAGACATACACATGGATATATAAATGGCACCATGTAGACATACACATGGATATATAAATGGCACCATGTAGACATACACATGGGTATTTTAATGTGGATGGCAATAAACTGTATCGAGGGGCAGTGGCTGGTTCGCTCGCCTGACCGGAGCTGCTGTTGCCCCATAATTAGCTATGGGTAAGGGGTTGATGGACATGGCTTGGACGTCAGGGTCCTATTAGCATCATGGGGTTGATGGACGTGGCTTGGACGCCAGGGTCTAGCTAGCATCATGGTGGCTTGGACGCGAAGGTCTAACTAGCATCATGGGGTTGATGGACGTGGCTTGGACGCCAAGGTCTAGCTAGCATCATGGGGTTGATGGTCGTGGCTTGGACGCCAGAGTCTATCTAGCATCATGAGGTTGATGATCTGTGAGTGTGGTCTTTTTTCCACTTGAGCTGCACGTCTGTACGCAAATTACAAGCACCTCTAAAGTTGGAGTGGGCCCGTATGATGTCGAGAAACATTATTAATAAGGACAGCGGATGTAATAGCATGGCGTGCAGGTTTGTTGCTATCAAAGGCGTGGTTTCCGCGGTGACCGCCGGATGAGTTACCACCATTGGCACTGTTACCTTCAGGTACGTTATAACCGTATATGGATCATTAGTGTGTATTGGCCTTCATGTGATCTGCTTCTCATACTAGGCTTGTGTAACACTGGTATACAAGGCAACAACTGACACAATAAATAAACACCTTGTCCAGGAACGTGACTTATTGTAGGTAACATTCCCCAATCTTTAATACAATACTGAGTACATTAGAACATATACAAACGTTCAAACTGACTTGGCGGGGTCAGGCTGTTGAATTCTCAGCAGCTTTCCGCAACTACATTTCTCAGCACTTGATTTCCTCTAGCTTAACTCCAGGTGCGAACTCCAAGATGAATAGCTAGTTTGAATCTAATAATTCTGACTTCCTCGAATCTATCATTCGATGCATCCATGATTAACTGACTTCCTGCATGCCCGAGTCAGACTCTTTCTGACAGCTCCTTCTCTCAATCTGAATACGTACTTCTGGCTTGCGGTTTCTCAGTCCATCAACTTAAATGAGTGCTCACTCAATGTGTCCTCTCTCTCTCTCTCTCTCTCTCTCTCTCTCTCTCTCTCTCTCTCTCTCTCTCTCTCTCTCTCTCTCTCACACACACACACACAAGCAGTCTTCGCAACCCCCCCCCCCAAGCCGTCTCCAGTCTAACTCTCCCAATGATGTCTCATGTCTAAGAGTCTTCTCTTCCACATCCCCTCCCCCCCCCCCCCAAGCCGTCTCCAGTCTAACTCTCCCAATGCTGTCTCATGTCTAAGAGTCGTCTCTTCCACATCCCCTCCCCCAAGTTGTCTGATTGAATTTGCAACATGCTACTTTTAAATTCCGAGGTAAAGGATTTAACTCCTACACCGGACAGTTGGACTAAAATGTTGACCTATCGTCCTTTACTTCAGGACGTAATTTACAAGTACCTCTGAAGTCGGAGTGAGTTCGCCTGATAGCGAGAGACACTGTTAATAGGGAAAGCTAATCCACATGCAACATTCAGTCCATCACTAATAAAAGTAGCGAGTATCGACTACGCTTTAATTCAAAGCGAGGGAGCTCGTCCTTCCATGTGTGAGTAGTTTCATCATGCTCTTTCCGTTACTCACGAAAGTTTACTTGTACACGCCCCAAACTCCTGGCACTCTCGTGGAACTAGACACAACATAGACCACCTTCAAGTCTGACCTTGGGCGTTTCTCAGCCAGACACAACACGAAACAGACAAACCGTTCACACTCAACTCCGTGAGGTCAAACACCCCCATTTGTTTATTATTCCCTGGGTTGGGGTACGCCGACCTGTAGCAGTAGCAGCACGTGAATGGCCTACGCTTGAGTTCAAGGCAAGCGACCGCAAACAAAAACCCACACACAAACACACATTTAGAAATACAAACCAAAACTCACACACAAGAACACATTTAGAAATACAAACAAAAACTCACACACAAGAACACATTTAGAAATACAAACAAAAACTCACACACAAGAACACATTTAGAAATACAAACCAAAACTCACACACAAGGACACATTTAGAAATACAAACCAAAACTCACACACAAGGACACATTTAGAAATACAAACCAAAACTCACACACAAGGACACATTTAGAAATACAAACCAAAACTCACACACAAGGACACATTTAGAAATACAAACAACAACTCACACACAAGGACACATTTAGAAATACAAACCAAAACTCCCACACAAGGACACATTTAGAAATACAAACCAAAACTCACACACAAGGACACATTTAGAAATACAAACCAAAACTCACACACAAGGACACATTTAGAAATACAAACCAAAACTCACACACAAGGACACATTTAGAAATACAAACCAAAACTCACACCCAAACACACATTTAGAAATACAAACCAAAACTCACACACAAGGACACATTTAGAAATACAAACCAAAACTCACACACAAGGACACATTTAGAAATACAAACAAAAACTCACACACAAGGACACATTTAGAAATACAAACCAAAACTCACACACAAGGACACATTTAGAAATACAAACCAAAACTCACACACAAGGACACATTTAGAAATACAAACCAAAACTCACACACAAGGACACATTTAGAAATACAAACCAAAACTCACACACACGGACACATTTAGAAATACAAACCAAAACTCACACACAAGGACACATTTAGAAATACAAACCAAAACTCACACACAAGGACACATTTAGAAATACAAACCAAAACTCACACACAAGGACACATTTAGAAATACAAACCAAAACTCACACACAAGGACACATTTACAAATACAAACCAAAACTCACACACAAGGACACATTTAGAAATACAAACCAAAACTCACACACAAGGACACATTTAGAAATACAAACCAAAACTCACACACAAGGACACATTTAGAAATACAAACCAAAACTCACACACAAACACACATTTAGAAATACAAACAAAAACTCACACACAAGGACACATTTAGAAATACAAACCAAAACTCACACACAAGGACACATTTAGAAATACAAACAAAAACTCACACACAAGGACACATTTAGAAATACAAACCACAACTGTACACTTTTAACATACACATAATACATAAGTGAGCAACACTTAGACACACATTACATGTATTTGTCACGTCCAGTCCTCAACATGGCGGATAGGCATTTGAACCGTTAGGCCTCTAGAGTGTTTTCACTTCTGGCTACTGTTCACAGTCGCATTTTCCTAATGTTAGACTGGTAGTGCATGGTTCCGTCGCACTGCTATTGAGTTGAGTGCGTGGCGCAACACTGTGAGCTGTGCATTCCGTTTAGAATGTTTTTACATCTGTCCGCGGTTGTTGTAGCGTGAACTACATGTTCCGAACGATGGCGGTGGACCTGTTGCTTAGAAATGACTGGATTGCCTTGTCGGTCCACTAGTGCATTTTCTTTCTTGGAGGCTCCTGGGGGTCATTGCTGGATCTACGGTGTTCGTACTTTGTGCAATGTTTTCAGGGGGCCGATCTGCCGAAAGGGTCCGAGCCATCTAGGATAAATTCCGGGGCAATGAAGTCGATCCTCTCGAATTTTAATGCAGTAATGTGTGGCTGCTGGTTTTCTAGTGAATGCCACTTAAATCGACGATGAACTGTATTTTCCGCGGAGGACTTTTGTATTGGCATTCTTTCGGCGGCATTATGCACACTGTACTTGTGTGAGGTGTTGGCTTCCTGTCTATGTCACTTTTAACGTAGGACAGTGAGCAGCATTGTGTGTGATATTCACTGGCACAGGTACAGTACATAATGGGGCTACCCGTTGCCGTGAAGTTGGATCTGCGACTAACTAACTAACTAACTAA
The DNA here is from genome assembly GCA_963921405.1 of Cepaea hortensis. NCBI lineage: Eukaryota > Metazoa > Mollusca > Gastropoda > Stylommatophora > Helicidae > Cepaea > Cepaea hortensis. Next base: position 93,106 of record CAWUFQ010000008.1, on the reverse strand, counting down.
CTAACTAACTAACTAACTAACTAACTAACTAACTAACTAATTAACTAAATATCTAACTAACTAATTAACTAACTATCTAACTAACTATCTAACTAACTAACTAACTAACTAAGTAACTAACTAATTAACACTCTAACTAACTAACTGACAAACCGACTAACTGACTGACCAACTAACTAACTAACTAACTAACTAACTAACTAACTAACGAGGTAACTAACTAACTAACTAACTAACTAACTAACTAACTAACTTTCTAACTAACTAAGTAACTAACTAAATAACTAACTAACTAACTAACTTACTAACTAACTAAGCAACTAAGTTACTAACTAACTGACTAACTAACTAATTAACTAACTAACTATCATACTAACTAACTAACTAACCAACCAACCAACCCACCACCCAACCAACCAACCAATCAACCAACCAACCAACTAACCAACCAACTAACCACGAACTAAGTAATTAACTAACTAAATCTTTATATAACTAACTAACTAACTAACTAATTAACCAACCAAACAACTAAAAAACTAAAAATTAATTAACTAACTAACTAACTAACCAAGAAACCAACTAACAAACTAACTAATTAACTAACTAACTAACTAACTAACTTAACTAACTAAAGTAACTAACTAACTAACTAAACTATCTAAACTAACTCACTAACTAAACTAACTAACTCACTAATTCACTTACTAACTAATTAAATAACTAACTAACTAACTAAATGATTAACTAACTAACTAGCTAACTAACTAGCTAACTAACTAACTAACTCACTCACTCACTCACTCACTAACTCACTAACTAAACTAACTAACTCACTAATTCACTAACTAACTAACTAACTAACTAACTCACTCACTCACTCACTCACTCACTCACTCACTCACTAAATAACTCACTCACTCACTCATTAATTAACTCACTAACTCACTAACTAAACTAACTAACTCACTAATCCACTTACTAACTAACTAACTAACTAACTAACTAAACTAACTAATCTAACTAAACTAACTCACTAACTAAACTAACTAACTAAACTAACTCACTAACTAAACTAACTAACTCACTAATTCACTTACTTACTAACTAACTAACTAACTAACTAACTAACTAACTAACTTACTAGCTAACTAACTAACTAACTAAAAAGCTAACTAACTAACTAACTAACTAACCAACCAACCAACCAACCAACTCACTCACTCACTCACTCACTCACTAACTAATTAACTAAGTAACTAACTAACTAACTAAACTAACTAAACTAACTCACTAACTAACCTAACAAACTAACTAACTAACTAACTAAGTAATTAACTAACTAACTCACTAACTAAACTAACTAACTAACTAACTAACTGACTAAACTAACTAACTAACTAACTAACTAACTAACTAACTAACTAACTAGCTAACTAACTAACTAAGTAACTAACTAATTAACTAACTAAACTAAGTAACTCACTAATTCACTTACTAACTAATTAACTAACTAACTAAAATACTAAATAACTAACTAACTAAGTAACTAACTAAATAACTAAACTAACTAACTCACCAATTCACTAACTAACTAACTAACTAACTTACTAAGTAACTAACTAACTAACTAAGTAACTAACTAACTAAGTAACTAAGTAACTAAGTAACTAACTAACTATGTAACTAACTAACTAACTAAGTAACTATCTAAGTAACTAACTAACTAACTAACTAACTAACTAACTTACTAAGTAACTAACTAACTAACTAAGTAAGTAACTAACTAATTAAGTAACTAAGTAACTAACTAACTAAGTAACTAACTAGCTAACTAAGTAACTAAGTAACTAACTAAATAAGTAACTAACTAACTAAGTAACTAACTAACTAACTAAGCAACTAACTAACTAACTAACTAACTAAACTAACTAACTCACTAATTAACTTACTAAAAAACTAACTAACTAACTAACTAACTAATTAACTATGTAACTAACTAACTAACTAACTAACTAACTAACTAACTAACTAAACTAACTAACTCACTAATTCACTTACTAACTAACTAACTAACTAACTAACTAATTAACTAAGTAACTAACTAACTAACTAATTAAGTAACTAACTAACTAACTAAACTAACTCACTAATTCACTTACTAACTAACTAACTAACTAACTAACTAACTAACTAACTATCTATCTATCTATTTATCTATCTATCTAACTAACTAACTAACTAACTAACTAACTAACTATCTAACTAACTAGGTAACATGTATATGTGGACAAATAAACAGCTGTTTAGCCCAATCTGTGGCTAAGAGGTTAAAGGCGCAATTCGTAATCACGCAAACTGCGTTCGAAATACAGCTGTAGCGATTTGGCAGAAGACCGCCATGTGTTGTTTTATATACAATGCTTATGTACTGGCCGTTCAGAAAGCTATGGCAAGCTACTGCAAATAAACTTCGCAAGAAATCACAAACAGCCTTATGATTTTGGGGTTGAATGCGGCGTCCCTGTAAACGATATGCAACTAACCAGATATCAGTTTTAGATTGCAGAACTAGCCGAGACAAGAAATGGACACGACTAGTAGTCGGTGGTTCTCACCTTAGGCGCCGTGAAGATCCCAGTATTGTTGTTGTAGCCGCTGCCGTAGTTGATGAGAATCTTGTTCAGGACAAGTGTGTCGCCGTTTTCAAGGACGAGGTTTTTGTCGAGCGCAGCCGAGAAGGCCACAATTGCTTCTGTCAAATAAAAATATCTTGTGGAATTTCGTCAGGGATCATGTCTGGGAACGTTCTATGGACACGTTCATTCTTGACTGAAACGTGATTGCTTCAAGTGTGTAGCATGTTATTATCTGCATATGTGAGGCGGTAGACAATACAGATACATAGAGAAATAGCAGACAGACAGTCAGGCTGATATATAGACAGATAAACATATAAAAAGGTTGATAATGAGATAGGACGAAGTCTATTTTAAAAGGGCAAAGAACGATGCAATGAAGCACATCTTATATTATATTCTTTGTGCAAACAGTCTTATCAATCGTGCTAAATAATCCTGTTCAAAGTAAATGCTGTATTCCACATGCATCCGTTATATGATGATCATACACACAACGGTGAAGTCACATATATCCATATGTTATATGATAATCATACACAGCGGTGAAGTTACATATATCCATATGTTATATGATAATCATACACAGCGGTGAAGTTACATATATCCATATGTTATATGATGATCATACACACAACGGTGAAGTCACATATATCCATATGTTATATGATGATCATACAGAGCGTGGTGAAGTCACATATATCCATATGTTATATGATCATACACATCGTTACAGTCGAAAACATACACGCCGGTGTGTTCTTGGCTTCCTACATTCACTCTGTGCCATACAATTATTTTATTGCCTGTGTGTGTTTCAGTGTCGCTTGTTTATCTCGCCATGTCCATTGTTTATGTATGTATATCTCCTGGCAATGCGAGTACATACTCTTCACTGAACTGTGGTTGATGTCCTGAGAAGTAACGCATGGGTAGATAGTTGTCTACAAAACATTTATGAGGAGACAACCGGGCGTGTGTAGATAGTTGTCTACATAACATTTAAGAGGAGACAACTGGGCATGAGTAGATAGTTGTCTACATAACATTTATGAGGAGACAACTTGGCATGAGTAGATAGTTGTCTACATAACATTTATGAGGAGACAACTTGGCATGAGTAGATAGTTGTCTACATAACATTTATGAGGAGACAACTGGGCATGAGTAGATAGTTGTCTACATAACATTTATGAGGAGACAACCGGGCGTGTGTAGATAGTTGTCTACATAACATTTAAGAGGAGACAACTGGGAATGAGTAGATAGTTGTCTACATAACATTTATGAGGAGACAACTTGGCATGGGTAGATAGTTGTCAATATAATATTTATGAGGAGACAACCGGGCGTGTGTAGATAGTTGTCTACATCACATTTAAGAGACAACTGGGAATGGGTAGATAGTTGTCTACATAACAGTTATGAGGAGACAACTTGGCATGGGTAGATAGTTGTTAATATAATATTTATGAGGAGACAATTGGGCATGAGTAGATAGTTGTCTACATAACATTTATGAGGAGACAACTGGGCATGAGTAGATAGTTGTCAATATAATATTTATGAGGAGACAACCGGGCGTGTGTAGATAGTTGTCTACATCACATTTAAGAGACAACTGGGAATGGGTAGATAGTTGTCTACATAACAGTTATGAGGAGACAACTGGCCATAGGTAGATAGTTGTCTACATAACATTTATGAGGAGACAACTTGGCATGGGTAGATAGTTGTCAATATAATATTTATGAGGAGACAACCGGGCGTGTGTAGATAGTTGTCTGTATAACATTTATGAGGAGACAACTGGACATGGGTAGGTAGTTGTCAAGAGAACATTTATAAGGAGACAACTGGACAGAAGTAGATAGTTGTCCATTCATTCATTCATTCATTCATTCAATCATTCATTCGGTAGCATGTCCTTTCCAGAACCTCGCTCCGTTGTTGTTCTCTCCAAACTTTCATGACGTTTCAAGTGACCAAAATATATCAATGTTCTTTGTTTTATCGTCTATAATAGCCAACCCTCTTAACATTCAGCCCTTGAAGTATGGGCGCATTTGTTCTTTTCTTTACCCAAGATATTCTTGGAGCCCGTCTGAAACATTTATATTCAAAAGCATTTATGCACCTTTCAGCCTTTCAGCTTGTTTAGCAAGTGTCCAGGTCTCACAGGCGTATGTTGCAATGGGAAAGATGCATGCTCTAAAAAATTCCAATTTTTGTAGTTCTGTCTGTCCCACTCCTTAATCTATTCAGTTGTATTAGTCTTTGAAGAGCAATTGATAGTAGTCGCTTAATTTATTTCATTGTGTCACCGTTGTAGGTATTCAATTACCCTAAATGTTCGAAATGTTCCGCCACCTCCAATCTTTCCTCATTAACATATATTTCTTTCTCAACAGTAGTGTTATTTGTATGCATTATCTTTGTTTTTGCTATGTTAAGATATACGTTGTGGTTGTCACTATTTCTTTGGATTGAGGTTATTAACATTTCTATACCATTCTGTAATGTGGATAGTAAACTGTATCATCAGCAACTCGAATCTATGGTATTTCATGACCACCGATATTAAGGGCATCAAATTGCTCCCTAGTTATATCATCTATGTCATTTCGCATTATATTTTCTGCGTACTGGTTAAACAAATAGTGTGACAGCACACAACCCTGACGGACTCCTTGCTTGATGTAAAACCAATATGATTCCTCGCCATCTATTCTAACCTCTGCTTGTTGGTCTAGATAGAGGATTTTTATGAGTTGTACTACATGTGATGGAAAACCCATATTCCTCATGATTTCCCAAAACTTCTGATGTTGTAGATAGTCAAATGCAATTGAATAATCAACAAAACATGAGAATAGGTTTACATTAAATTCTCTGCACTTCTCTTTTATTAAACTCATGGTGAGTATGTGGTCTCTTGTTCCTCTTTCTTGTCTACATCCAGCTTGAACCACGTTAATCTCTTTTTTCCAATTTCTTACGATGTCCTCCCATTACGATTGTTAGTAGAAATATACGGACATGATTGATCAGGGCAACAGTTCTATAGATGATGCGTAAGATAATTGTCCAGAGAACATTTATGATTATACAACAGGACATTGTTAGATAGTACTCTAGAGAACATTTATGAGGTGTGAACTGGACATGGGTAGACAGTTGTCTATCTAGAGAACATTTATGGGGAGACAGCTGGACAGAAGGAGGTAGTTGTCTAGAGAACATTTATGGGGAGACAGCTGGACAGAAGGAGGTAGTTGTCTAGAGAACATTTATGGGGAGACAGCTGGACAGAAGGAGGTAGTTGTCTAGAGAACATTTATGGGGAAACAGCTGGACAGAAGGAGATAGTTGTCTAGAGAACATTTATGGGGAGACAGCTGGACAGAAGGAGATAGTTGTCTAGAGAACATTTATCAGGACATAACTGGGCATGGAAAGTTAGTTGTCAAATAAGATTTATGAGGAGACAACTGAACAAAAATAGATAGTTTCCCAGAGAAACTTTATGAGGAGATAACTGGGCATGAGTATTTAGTTGTCTATATAACATTTATGAGGTGACATCTGGACATAGGTAGATAGTTGTCTAAAGAACATGCATGAGGAGACAACTGGGCAGAAATAGATAGTTGTCCAGAGAACATTTATGAGGAGATAACTGGGCATGTGCAGATAGTTGTCTAGAGAACATTTATGAGGCGACAGCGTTGAATTTGTAGACATCTGTCAAGAGAACATGTATGAGGAGACATCTGGGCACGGGTAGATAGTTGTCTAGAGAACATTTATGAGGAGACAACTGGTCATGGGTAGATAGTTGTCTAGACAACATTTATGAGGAGGCATCTAAGCTTGGGTAGATAGTTGTCTAGAGAACATGTATGAGGAGACAACTGGTCATGTCTATGAAGGTTTCCACGCAGGCACTGAAACCGTTGCTGCAGCGATTGATCTTGAGGACGCATACAACTGAGTACCACTGGATGTTTTAATGTTTCAGCTTCTTGAACTAAACGTAAGTCCATTGCTCCTTAGTTGGATCGCTGCAGCCCTCTTCCAACGGAAAGTAGTTTTTAGATGTGGCAGTTGGACTTCGGAACCAACAACAATATATCCTGGCCTACCACAGGGATCACCATTATCTCCGGTACTGTTCAACGCCTACACAGTGAGAATCACCATTGAGCAGATCACTGGACCTGGCAGGACATTGTCATATGCCGATGATGTTTTAGTGTATCGTCAGGGTAAGGATAGAGAGGAGGTTGCTGTGGAACCACAAACCGAACTCAATCGCATAAGTACTTGGTGTGATGAAGCTGGGGCAATGGTCAATCCAACAAAGGCAACAGTGACTTGGTTCTCGTTGAATAATCATATTGTTAAAACTCCAACACCAACTGTAATGCTGTGTTCAGAGACTGTGGAGAGAACGCAGGCAATGAATTACCTGGGGATACGGTTTGATCGAAGCCTTGCTTATAATGTGCACATAGACCAGGTGATAACAAAGGCCAAGCGTTGTTTGGCAGAGATGCGGTGATGGATGGCGGCAGCAAACTGTGAGCAGCGCCATCTATGTCTTCTGTACGAGGGGCTGGTCATGTTTGTTTTGGAGTATGCAATGGCAATCCTGACTCTCAGCCATAAGCAGATAGAAAGGATGGAAAGGATACAGAATGAAGCTATGCGCATTATTCTTGGATGTACAAGAGATACAGCATGCAGGGCGATGCGCTACCTTCTTGATTTTCCAACCATTGAAGAGAGAATACAGGGTTGCAGGGCACGCACCTACCTCAGAATTAACGCAAACACACAACATCCACTGCATAGTGAAATTAGGAAGGTGAAGGGCAGCAGGTTAAAAAGAGGACGGTCGTGGATGGGTCAAGCCGAAGACATTCTTCAACAGGTGTGTTCACTTGAGGACTTAGAACCTGGCGAGGAGTGGGTGCAAGTGCCAACAGACTTCTGCACATCCTTTTCAGTTTGCATCCAACTATATAGAAAATGCAGACAAGAAAATCCGGCTGCTGTTGAGGCTGAAGTACAAGCGTTGATTTTCGAGAATTCGCTAGACGGTGACGCGGTCATCTACACAGATGGGTCGGTAGTCCGACATGTGAGAAGCTCATGGGCCTTTACAGCTCGGGCCGGAGGGAGAATTGTGAAGCAGGACTCTGGTGCTTTCACTGAAACCACAAGTAACCTGACCATGGAAGTCATCGCAGTAAGTAAAGCAATAACATGGCTCGAGACACAGACATTCACTAGGGCTTGTTTCCTTAGCGACTCAATGAACATGATCAAGAGGATAGAGGAGGGGTCGACCGGAAGAGAATGGTTGCTGCCTCTGGAGCGGTCTCGGCTGGCAAAGATTAGTTTCATCTTCGTACCAGGGCATGCGGGAGTACAAGGAAATGAGCTGGCTGACAAGCTCGCAGGTGAGGCTACTGTGGAGGGCGGACGCGCCATGGACCAGGCCGACATTCTGAATGCTCTACGAGAAGTAAGACTTTTGCGAGAACCAAGTGATGACTGTGAATCTACAACAATGGCCAGACTGCGAGAGCAGAAAATTAAAAGAGGGGTGGCCAAACAAGAACACTACGCAGGAAGCCAAAGAAGATTGATAAACCAACACAGAACTGGCGTCGTTAGCCGCTACACGTTGCAGGATTTGCTAAGGAGGGGATCCGAGCACTTATGGACTGAATGGTTCGATCTGCAATGAGGATGATCTGTCGACTAACTAACTAACTAACTGGTCATGTGTAGATAGTTGTCAAGAGAACATGTATAAGGAGACATATAGGCATGGGTAGACAGCTGTCTAGAGAACCGGATACAATAAGATCTTGTTAGAACCAGACACATAACATTTTTAACGCATTACTATTCTCGCTCTGGGATGAATAATTGGCATTTGAACCTCCCGCCTTCATATATCAGCAGCACAGCTCGGACACGTGTTCCTCGCCACAAGACTTATTTGACAGCGTGGACAAGTGTAGTTTGATGCACCGCCAATTGGGCATAATGGACAAGTGTAATTTGTTGCCCGGCCAACTGAACAGCATGGACAGGACAAGTGCTGTTTGATGCACGGCCAACTGGACAGCATGGACAGGACAAGTGCTGTTTGATGCACGGCCAACTGAACAGCATGGACAAGTGTAATTTGTTTCCCGGCCAACTGGACAGCATGGACAAGTGCTGTTCGATGCACGGCCAACTGGACAGCATGGACAGGACAAGTGCTGTTTGATGCACGGCCAACTGGACAGCATGGACAATGGCGTCGTTAGTTCCAGGCATATCATCCACCTGAACCCAAAATAATGGGCTATTGACAGAACTGGCATCTAGACGCTGACATGGCACCATAGGTTTTAGAAACATGTCAATAAGAGAATTGGATGTCTGGTTCCTTGCTCTTATACGTAATGCGCAGATCTAGTCACCAGACGGAGTTGGAACTCTTAATACTCACCCCCGGTCTGCCCACATACGACGCCAAGCACAGCAAAGAGTATACAACCGGACAGCAACATCTTGGTAGCTTCCTGTATTAGGGAATACACAACAACAGTTGGAGCAGGCTTACAGCAATGTGTGAGACAACATGTGGCGATGTTAGGGAATACACAACAACAGTTGGAGCAGGCTTACAGCATTGTGTGAGTCAACATGTGGCGATGTTAGGGAACACACAACAACAGTTGGAGCAAGCTTACAGCATTGGGTGAGACAACATGTGGCGATGTTAGGGAACACACAACAACAGTTGGAGCAAGCTTACAGCATTGGGTGAGACAACATGTGGCGATGTTAGGGAACACACAACAACAGTTGGAGCAGGCTTACAGCATTGGGTGAGACAACATTGGCGATGTTAGGGAACACACAACAACAGTTGGAGCAAGCTTACAGCATTGGGTGAGACAACATGTGGCGATGTTAGGGAACACACAACAACAGTTGGAGCAGGCTTACAGCATTGGGTGAGACAACATGTGGCGATGTTAGGGAACACACAACAACAGTTGGAGCAAGCTTACAGCATTGGGTGAGACAACATGTGGCGATGTTAGGGAACACACAACAACAGTTGGAGCAGGCTTACAGCATTGGGTGAGACAACATGTGGCGATGTTAGGGAATACACAACAACAGTTGGAGCAAGCTTACATCAATGGGTGAAACATTATGTGGCCATGTTATGGAATATACAACAGCAGTTGGAGCAGGCTTACAGCAATGGGTGAGACAACATGTGGCGATGTTAGGGAATACACAACAACAGTTGGAGCAAGCTTACAGCATTGGGTGAGACAACATGTGGCGATGTTAGGGAACACACAACAACAGTTGGAGCAGGCTTACAGCATTGGGTGAGACAACATGTGGCGATGTTAGGGAACACACAACAACAGTTGGAGCAGGCTTACAGCAATGTGTGAGTCAACATGTGGCGATGTTACACGCATGACCCAGCTTTGTCAAGGCAAGCTATGGTCACACATACATGTGATGGTAAATGCGTGGCGATGTTACTCACGTGATCCAGCTTTGTCAAGGCAAGCTATGGTCACACATACATGTGATGGTAAATGCGTGGCGATGTTACTCACCTGACCCAGCTTTATCAAGGCAAGCTATGGTCACACATACATGTGATGGTAAATGCGTGGCGATGTTACTCACGTGATCCAGCTTTGTCAAGGCAAGCTATGGTCACACATACATGTGATGGTAAATGCGTGGCGATGTTACTCACCTGACCCAGCTTTATCAAGGCAAGCTATGGTCATAAATACATATGTTAAGAGCATGTTGGGGATATAATGCAGATATGTTAGAAATGGAGATATGTAAGGGGCATCTTGGAAACATGTTGGGGATATGTTGGAGATAGGCCTATGATGCAGACAGGTTGGAGATATGTTGGAGATATGTTGGAGATCTGATGCAGACACTTTGGTTACATTTTAGGAACATCTTGAAAACATGTTGCAGATATGATGGCGATATGTTGGAGATATGTTGGAGATATGTTGGAGACAACGTTAGGGACATGTTGAAGACATGTTTTAAATATGTTGGAGACATGGTGGATACATGTTAGTCACATCTTGGAAACATGTTGGAGATTTGATGGAGATATGTTAGTTACATGTTAAACATATGTTTTAAATATGTTGGAGACATAATAGAGACATGTTAGGGACATCAAAAAAACCTGTTAGAGATATGGGGGATATGCTGGAGAAATGTTGGAAATATGTCGGATATATGTGGGAGATATGATTGATACATATTAGGGACATCTTGGATACATATTGAGGACATTTTGGAGACATGTCGGAAACACATTAGAGACATGTTAGAGACATTTTAAAGATATGTTAGAGACATTTTAAAGACATTTGGAGACATATTACATGGACATGTTGGATATATTTTACAGAGATGTGTTAGAGACGTATTACAGAGACATGTTAGTGATATGTTAGAGACATATTAAATACACATTTTAGAGACATACAAGAGACTTGTTGGAGAATGTTTTAAATATGTTAGAGACATGTCAGAGACTTACTAGAGAGACGTATTACAGACATGCTGGAGAATGTTGGAAACATGTTGGATACATGTTGGAGACATGTTTGAGACGTGTTGGAAACATGTTAGAGACATGTTTTAGACATTTTACAGTGTCTTGATAGAGACATATTCGAGACATGTTGGAGCCATGTTGAAAAAACTTTAGAAATATGTTGGAGACATGTTACAGAGACACGTTAGAGACACATTACAGATACATATTGGCGAGACATAGTAGAGACATGTTAAAGACAAGGAGCACGTAAGGCAATCTCAGAATAGTGAAATGTGAAGACTATAGCAATTGAAGTCGTATGTCTACTGATTATTGTCCAATGCTATTGTTGGTTAACTCAAAGTTACCTAGTTACTTACGGTAATCTTGTGAGAGATTGTCTGGTTTTGTCGGTTACCTCAGTTGACATGTTACTTACAGCGATCTTGTCAGAGATTGTTTGGTGTTTTCGGTTACCTCAAAGTTGACTAGTTACTTACAGTAATCTTATGATAGATTGTGTTGTGTTGTCGGTTACCTCAAAGTTGACTAGTTACTTACAGTAATCTTATGAAAGATCGTTTGGTTTTAGTTTTTAGTTTAGTTTTAGTCGTTGAATCAACATCACGGCACACGGTTTAACCCATAAGTGCTCCGTTTTCCTCCTAACTCAAACCTGAGTTTGGAGAAACTCAGCTCAATGCACTAACTCCGTTGCATCGGCGAGGATCCTGAAATGCTTTTGGGTAGATTTTTAACTTGAAATTTTGCCCGGGCAGCGCCGTTAGGCTACTCTTTTTCGATTTCCAACTGCCAAGGGATTTTTTACGTGCGCAACAATGCACACGGGCGTCCGATCTCACTACCCAGAGACCAGGGGAAATTACTGTAAGTCCTGGTGGATTCTTTAAATAAATCATGGTCCTCACCGGGGCCTGAACCCGGGACCTCCAGCACTCGAGGCGGACACCATACCTCAAGATCGTTTGGTGTTGTCGGTTAACTCATAGTTGACTAGTTAAAAAATAAATGTTTGCATATCCGTTACGGGACATTGCTGTCAACATCAGCATCTTTCAGCTGATTGTTGATCTCTTTGGCAAGATTACGCTCAGTAGTTGGCCATTGCTTTCTGAGCGGCCGGTCAATATTCCGCAAGTCACGAACGCGGGTAGAACCGCAACCAATTCTCGCGCGCTGAGAGAGCCTGCGTGGATAGTCGGGATTACGGAGAAAGTATTGTAACCCCTCGGCCAGAGAGACCGGCAGTTGACTAGTTACTTACAGTAATCTTGTGAGAGATTGTTTGGTGTTTTCGGTTACCTCAGTTGATTAGTTACTTATAGTGATCTTGTTAGAGATTGTTTAGTGTTGTCGGTTACCTTAAAGTTGGCTAGTTACTTACAGTAATCTTGTTAGAGATTGTTTGGTGTTGTCTGTTACCTCAGTCGACTAGTTACTTACAGAAATCTTGTTAGAGATTGTTTGGTGTTGTCGGGTACCTCAAAGTTGACTAGTTACTTACAGTAATCTTGTTAGAGATTGTTTGGTGTTGTCGGGTACTTCAGTTGACTAGTTACTTACAGTAAACTTGTTAGAGATTGTTTGGTGTTGTCTGTTAAATCAGTTGACTAGTTACTTACAGCAATCTTGTTAGAGATTGTTTGGTGTTGTCTGTTACCTCAGTTGACTAGTTACGCACAGTAATCTTGTTAGAGATTGTTTGGTGTTTTCCTTTACCTCGCTGGCTAGTTACTTACAGTAATCTTGTGATGGATTGTTTGGTGTTGTCGGTTAACTCATAGTTGATTAGTTACTTGCAGTAATCTTGTGAGCGAATGTTTCCTGTTTTCGGTTACCTCAGTTGACTAGTTACTTACAGTAATCTTGTCAGAGATTGTTTGGTGTTTTCGGTTACCTTAAAGTTGGCTAGTTACTTACAGTAATATTGTGATAGATTGTCTGGTTTTGTCGGTTACCTCAGTTTACATGTTACTTACAGCGATCTTGTGAGAGATTGTTTGGTGTTATCGGTTACCTCAAAGTTGACTAGTTACCTACAGTGATCTCATGAAAGGGTAGTGGTACTTATATAATTTCCTAGAGAGGCAACATGTGTAGGTACCAGCATAGTCTGATCACGTGTCAGCAATCAAATGTCACTTTCATTTGCTAAACTTCACAAGTCCGTGCATCACTGCAATTTGCTTCGCGACACTTCACTATCTCTCTATCCACCTATCGTATATCCTTCTGTCTATTCGTCAAACCGTCAGTCCTTATGTGTGTTTGTATGTGTGTCCTTCTGTCTATCCGTCCGTCCTTCGTCTATCTGTCTGTCCGTCCGTCCGTCCGTCCGTTCGTCCGTTTGTTATTTTATGTCTGTATGTCTGTGTGTCTGTCAGTTTGTCCTTCTGTCCGGCTGTCAGTCAGTTTCTCTGTCTGTCTGTCTGTCTGTCTGTCTGTCTGTCTGTCTGTCTGTCTGTCTGTCTGTCTGTCTGTCTGTCTGTCTGTCTGTCTGTCTGCCTGCCTGCCTGCCTGCCTGCCTGCCTGCCTGCCTGCCTGCCTGCCTGTCTGTCTGTCTGTCTGTCTGTCTGTCTGTCTGTCTGTCTGTCTGTCTGTCTGTCTGTCTGTCTGTCTGTCTGTCTGTCTGTCTGTCTGTCTGATAGAGATATAGTATGTATGGATGTAAGAGTAACTGTTTATTGTGGTGTTTATCAATTCATTATCGACTTTATTGTTTTGCGAAGTTAAAGGGCTACCCTGTACTCAGACTGTATGTGTTCGGGAATATGTGCATCTGTACAGAGGGATATAATGGACGTGTCGACCTGTAAGAGTGTGTACTAATCTGTGAGTGTATGGAACTAACCCAAGTGACAGTCTTTAAATTATGGGTTTAGGGCATTGACAATTCCAGTTCTGAGGGAAAAGTTGAACTACCACAATTATGTGTAGCAGCTGGAAAAAGGGGAGAAAAAGCATTACAAGAATTTAGTGACCAAATATATTCTTACATATATATTGCATTGTTGTGCTTCACATATATGATGCTTCATTAATAGTGTTTTCACATCATGTAAGGTTATATATTGAATATGAGTCTTTTTCACAGAATGACCCACACTCCACCCTGTAATTTGATATTATATGTCTGTATTTGAATTATACCTTGGGTTATTTAGTGGTGAATGTTCTATGATAACTGTGTAAGTTCTGCTCACATCATGAAAGTTCTGCGATAACAGTGTATGTCCTGCTCACACATCGAATGTCCTGCGATAACAGTGTATGTTATGCTCACACATCGAATGTTCTGTGATAACAGTGTATGTTATGCTCACACAATGAATGTTCTGTGATAACAGTGTATGTTATGCTCACACAATAAAAGTTCTGCGATAACAGTGTATGTCCTGCTCACACATCGAATGTCCTGTGATAACAGTGTATGTTATGCTCACACAATGAATGTCCTGTGATAACAGTGTATGTTATGCTCACACAATGAATGTTCTGTGATAGCAGTGTATGTTCTGTTCACACATTGGATGTCGTGTACTAACAGTGTCTGTCCAGTTCACACAGTATTTGTTCTGAGCATACATAACATTGTGTGTGTTGTTTGTCCATCAAGAATGATGATGACCATTTATTTCATCCAGTGGGGTTGAAAGTATGGAGCCGTGAGTTCTAAGATGGCTGATAAGGCATATCTTGGCTCGAAATGTTCTTTGACAATGTGGACAAAGAATGCTTGACGTTTCTGGAGGAGGATTTTCTGCAGTGGTTTTTCTGTTCTGTCTTTTCTTCACAGCTTTTGCAGTCCTAGTTGCCTCACAAGTGACTGCACCCTTGCGTAATGATGCACGCCACGAATTTCGGTCTCTCGCTGCAGTCTCCCAGGTGTCATGATGAATTCCAAAAGCATTCAGTGAGAATTTCAGAGTGTCTTTAAAGCGTTTCCTCTATCCACCTTGGGAGCGTTTACCACAACGCAGTTCGCTGTAAAAAATTCGTTTAGGGAGCATGTGATCCGGCATGCGAGTCAAGTGACCAGCCCAGCGAATCTGATTCTTCATCAGAAGAGTGTGGATACTGGGCATGGACGCTCTTTCTAGGACTTCAGTGTCTGGGATATTGTCTTGCCATTTAATCTTCAGTAACTTCCTAAGGCAGACTGTGTGGAAGTGGTTTAATTTCCTAGCGTGTCGCTGATAAACAGTCCATTTTTCACAAGCATATAGCAGTGTGGATAATACAACTGCTTTGAAGACTTTCAGCTTTGTTTGCAGGCTTATTCTATTTCTCTCCCATACATTCTTGTACAGTCTGCCAAAGGCTGCGCTGGCCTTAGAGATTCTTACATTCACTTCATCATCAATTGCGCAGCTTGTGACACAGTGCTGCCAAGATAGGTGAATTTGTCCACAACACTTAGACTATGACCATTCACTTTGATATTCGGCACAGTGTGATTATTCCCTGGAGCTGGCTGGTACATAACTACAGTCTTCTCCAAATTGATATTGAGACCAAAGTTTGCACAGGCATGTGAGAAAGCTGAAACATTATGTTGCATGTCCGCCTCTTATTTGGTGTATAGAGCGCAATCATCAGCAAACAGGAGCTCTCTGACGGTGTCGCTGTCAATTTTGGTTTTAGCTTTCAGTCTTCTGAGATTGAATAACTTTCCATCCATGCGGTAGTTGATGTCTATTCCAATGCCGTTGTTCTCGACAGCTACTAGGAGCCACAGGCGTGAGCTGGGTGTCAAGCTTGGACCAGTGGGGGATGGGTCCTGAAAAGGACATGAGAGTTATCCATACGAAAGGTGCTACCAATGCCTGACACCCCGTACCCCCCCCCCCCTTCCCCAGCATAACATTGTAATAGACTAATGGAGAACCTTTGAGGCCGGAATACTGACACTGATCCATTTATATTAGAGATGGTACAATCATCTTTATGGTCAGTGGTAAACTTCGTGGTCTCCACACCTTCCACAGGAGCCTATCTTTCCAATGTTCGTGTAGAAAACTTGCTATATATGTAGTTGTGATAATGTGTGTGTGGGGGGGGGGGGGGGTAGACGAGCAAATTTTCAGGCTTGCTGAAGAGGGCTAAATAGTATGTGAACCCGTCCCATCCGGGATACCCTTATCTACATCCTAGTCTAAATATGTTCCACCTCACATACAAGAACACATACTATACTTTTGTTTGTCTATCATTATTTGGAATGTAAGGAAATGTTAGTAGTGTAGAAAGAGGAAAGCCGCCCGTTTTGTGGATCTTATATATTATTACTATTTAGCGATCCTGATCCACAAAGGGCGATAACTCTCAGTGCCGCAAAGCGCGATAACTCCCTTAGCCACAAAGGGGCGATAACTCATTTTTTTTAAAGTAGGCGTGGTCCGATTAGGTGTTCTTGTGACTCATCAGAGTGGGTGTGGTAGTCAAGTGGTTAAGTGGTCAAGTGGCTCATCAGAGTAGGTACGTGTAGTGTACAGCATAAAAAATACACATAAAACATTTAAAATAACCAACAAACGATTCAAGTAAGGTATATAATGTTTTTATTAAATCATGTATAGACAAACAATACAATGCATATTAAATAAGTAGCGGCGTAGTCGATATATTATCACTGTCAACCTTTCTTTTTATGTACAGATAGGACAAAGATGCACGATGTTGTCTGTATGTATACACTGCAGAGTCTTGTGTCTTGAATCCTATATTGGTTCCCCCAACCGCCTCTTGGGTGTTGAGTACTTCCAAAAAAGTGTCCTTGTTTAGATGAGTGTTGTAATTTTTGGTGACCTTTGGTACTGATTTTATCATAATCTCCGACACAAATATACGTCTTACTACATAACGACACCACCCCCTTCCCTTCGTACTCTAGTTGAAAAAGACCGGGGGTTCTCTTTTCATAGGCTTTGATATCCACACAGTCCTGACAGGTAGTAGTTTTATGAACATGGCAGGTTTAAGACGGGAACCATTGATTGTAGACTCTGTCATATTCTTCTCGTAGGTGTGGTCTAACTACTTCAGAGAGTGAGTCAGCGCTAGGGGCCAAATATAGAGAGTCAGTGTCCATTTCACAAAGCTGAAAGTCGTCTTTAGAAATAAATTTGTTGAGAAAGTCGTAATAAAAAGCTAACATGCGCAGCTTAGCATACTGGTAGACAAAGAACCCAATCTGTAGAGGTAGATCCCAGACAGTTTTCTTCTTTAGTGTTTCAACTTCGAATAGATCAGTTGTAATACCAGTCATACTTTTGAATCTGGGATTATTGAGTGCTTTGGTCGTGTCTTTTCCCTGACAGTAGGAGACATCGGTGTGTTTGGCTTTATTAGTTAACGTTTTACCATAAGCGGCATTACCTAACAACTTCATAGTGTCGGCTGTAATACTCTCGGCCGGATTTTTGTCCCCTTGGCGACGGGCGTTAGATACTGTTTCCCCAAATTGTTTAAAACAGCTAACCGGTCGATATTCTATTGTCTGGTAGATGTGTGTAACGACCAACCCATGGGCTAGATACCACTTTAAAAGAGGGGTGGCTAATAATATTTTCTTCCCGAAATAACTACCAATCAATGTCCGTCGTGGGGTACTCAGTAGTTTATTTTTTATGGCGTAGTCTTTCATAAACTCCCCAATATCGTCCCTCGACACTTCTGTGTTCTTAAAATTAGGGGGCATTTCGGCAAAGGACTCTTGTAAAGCAGTCGGGGTATCTATATCACACTCCACCAACCCGAAAAAAGCACCGACATGGCACACGATGACTGAAGAATTACGTCCCTACACAAAATAAAACCATATAATTAAGCTGGTAGTGTTTTGTTATGTGTTTTCGTCACAAACGCGCGGTATGGTAGTGATGAAACTGGTATAACTGAGTGACAAGTCTTATCGACAAAGACAGTTAAATTCACACAAGAGATAATATTGCGATTATAAACATATTTCAACCGAACGAAAGAAGAAGAAGAATCGACACATGATAATGATAGACCCAGAGCGGTTACCGGCATGAAACATAATATATGTTTTTTGTGGTGTTACAAAGTATCTATATTTAACAGCTTCTTAGTTGTGCGTAAGCGAAAGAGTTACCAAAAAGAAAATAAATACTAGAAAACGGTATGATATTTTGATGAACTGCGGTTTAAAGCGTGCGAACGAATTTATTTAAAAAAAAAAAAAAAAAAAAAAAAAAAAAAATTAACATTTTGAGGGTCGAACCACTTTCCCCCGAATACGAATCAGGTGTTCTATCAACTTGACTATTTCATACTGGTAACGGTGATAACGCCCCAAAAGTACAACAGCAACCTTTCAAGTGTGACTGATGTCGGAGATGGTAAAAATAAGTATTACAGCTATTAACAAAACATATTTCTAGAACAGATTTATAAACATATAGGCCTACGGGTTAGACAAACATATAAATTACTCCCTCTATTATATTTAAACACCAATAAAGTATTGTTTTCGGTTGTATATAAAGTAACATAATTTATATGTAAAATTGTGCTATGCCTACTTGGGGAAAGTCAGATTTAGACAAAATGATTCAAATATCAGAAAAATTAACCTTGTAATATTTAATAATGTCAAGTTGTAAGTATTTTAAAAGGTATTATAGCATAATAAACCATTCTTATATATTTTAAAAATCAATTTATGTTGGGAAAATGCCAACAGGCAGGCCTCGTATGACGCCTTAAAATACAAAATAAAATAACTTTTACAGTTCAAAAGTATTAAAACTTATAGTGAAGTGAAAGATTACGATGTCGTTGATATAAAACACCAATATTGATGTTGGTTTGTGTAATTTAAAAGGATATATTGATATTATAAACTCAGCATGTTGCACATTTGTTGCTAATTTCGCTCCGTAGCGAATTTGTCGGGGGAGGGCTTGTTGCCAAGTTTTCTCGGATGACCGCGCACGTTAACAAAACACCGGTAACATTGTTGTGTTTATTCACCAGCCCAACCAAACTGAGGCTCGCAGTGTAAGTGTTTTACTAACACGATAATCAGATTTAATTTTGATATCATCAGAATCAATCTAAATTTTGTCATGTTATGAGTGAACGAATGGTTATATTTTTTTCTTTTCACCCTGTACAAAGCCACACTTGTTTATTTCTTTCGCGTGGACACCACACAACACATATCTGTTTCTTTACCTTTTACAAAGGAACAAATCTGCAAAATGTGTGATGCATTCATCATCAACAGGTGTAGGCATTCATGACGTTGTCTTTGGTGTTCTGAAATCAACTTTGCTGGTATGCCACTACCATAATTTCTAATCTCGGTCTGCCTTTCTTCCCCTCAATCTTTCCAGTTGTCACGATGTTCATGCGTCTCTTACATGAGCGAAGAAAGTTGTTTCTTTTCTAGTTTCATGTCGTTGTTACTCAGACAGGAAATTCACCTTACAAACCATCTGCTTCTAATTTCTTCTTTTGTTCATTTACAACATTCACTCCCATATACCAAAAAAATATGGTTCTATTTACCACTCTCTTACATTACTTTGTCATTTTCTAAAATTTTGTTTGTCCTGTTCATTAATCTCTTGTACATCATCCATCTGATAATAGCCCCTAGGTAATTTATCCACTTGGTTAAGAATGTTTCTATGTCACATTTTGGTGTCATTAGAGAGATTACCAAATTTTCTCCGTAATCTCGTAACTAACGTGACGACTGTGAGAATCAGTTCGAATCGCGTCAGTACCTTATGAGGGTATGTGAGCCGGTCGTTCAGAAAGCAAACTACTGAGTGTAATCTGGCCAAGAAATCAGCTGAAAGATGTTGACAGCGATGTCCTGTAAAACAAAACATTATTTACTTTCTTTGATACCATTATTAATATTTTCTTGACAGAGCACTCTGTGTTACTACAATACCCAACAATTATAGATCTGTTGCATTATCCAGCTCCCCAAAACTGTATCATTATATCTTCCGATTAGTATTTGTGACCTCTGTCTGGTTTCTCATATGATAACTTCGCCTAGGCACACGCGCGCGCTAGCGGGGGAAAGCGAGAGGTCAGGCGTCACAAGGTCTGTTTGTTTTCCCTTGCTCTCTTTTCGCTGATGTTATTTCGTTACCTCAAAGGTACAGAATGTAAAATAACACAAAAGTCTACACACCCTCACTCATCGTTCACTACCAGTACACAAGGCTTTTAACACACAAGTTAAAAAAAAAAACAGGTGTGACTGTTATCACGTTGACAAGGCTTTCAATAGTGTAAGCCATGTCAACAAATTAGATATGTTTGAAAATCTACAAAAGGCTGGGGGGGAAAAAACATAGAAAACAAAACTGTCATATGGATTGATAATGAAATAGGTAAATATCAGCCTATTAAGACAGGGATGTGTAATGATTTTTCCCCTGTACACCAGAAATATATGAAAAGATAATTGAAGGACGAACAATTAATAAGAATAGATATGCAGTCTTGATTGTAGACAAGGAACAGGACCTGCAACAATTAGTAGACGGGGTTGTCGTGAACAACTAGGATTAGCATTAAAAAGACACAGATTATGCTCGTCACTAGGAAAAAGGAAACACCACAAGTAAATAGGAAAACAAGTCGGTACATTTATCTCGGAACAGTTCTGATAGGAAATGCCTTGAAGAGATTACAAGAATCGCCATGGTGAATGTAGCCTTTAGCAAGATGAACAACATACTGACCAAAAAGATAGCAATTGAAACGAAAAAGAAAGTGTTGAAGTGCTTCATAGTGTTACTTTTGTATCTATGTGTGGACCAAGCTGAAAAACATCTGATGGAAATGTGGAGAAAAGATACCACGGGCAGAAAATAATCAGGTCCTACAAGAAACAAATGAAAATCGTAAATAGATTATAGAAATTGGACGCAGACAAAATTTGTTGGGTATTTTATGAGACAGAATTAAACATGGTAACAACTGGCAAGATCGAACGGAACAGACCGAGAAGTAAATACCTGATGGCTTGGAAACGGGGTATGGTCGAGGCCAGAGCTGATCCACGACTCTAGTGATCGAGTGAAATGGCAGAAAATGATCTCCCACGCTTAGTGATATGAGGGGTGAATAGATGTGTAACCACATGATAATCAAATTGATGTCATCAGAATAAATCTAAAATTCACCATATTCTGAGCACAAGGATTGAACAGTAAGAATGTAATGTGATGGGGGAACTTTCGGGGCCATGTTTTCATGTTTGCTGTTTCATTTATCTGTTAATGGTGTGTGTTAGTGTTTGCGCCTATGACTATAAAAAAGCGTGTCTATCTGTATGTATGTCTATCTATATGTCTGGCTGTCTGTGTGTATCTGTTTATTTGATGTTGGGTTTCTGTTTCTCTATGTGGCTATACTGGTATCTATGACTCCGTGCTCGCCTCTGTGTGTTTGTGTGTGTGTGTGTGTGTGTGTGTGTGTGTGTGTGTGTGTGTGTGTGTGTGTGATATAATTCTGAGAGATTGACATAAATGTTACGTGTGTATGTTAGTTAGTCCGGTTTGTGTGGTATCCTCCTTTCCTCTGTTAGTCTACGGGGCATTCTTGGGTTGAGTACCCCTTTAGCCCAATCAGGGCTACGTGAAGCCATGGAAGCAGGTGGATGAGGTGTAACAACAGGCAACATATTATTGATGGTTATGGTTTGCACCGATAGATCATCAGTACGCTCACCGACTAGTACAGTCACTGTCCAGAAGGAAATTAATGTGCTTTCGACAAACCTTGCCAAGAAACCATAACAACCATGGAGGTGGAAACTTTCGAATATCTTGGTTGCGAACAACGGTGACACAATGAAAGAAATTAAACGATGACTGTCAGTTGCTCTTCAAAGACTAAAACAACTTAATAAATTATGGGGTGGGACAGATAGAACTACAAAAATTAGGTTTTTAAGAGAATTCAACTAACGCCTGTGAGACACTTACTAAACTAGCGAAATGTTATATATTTTGGGTAAAAAGAACAATTCCATCTATACTTCAAGAATATTGAATATGGTTTTTAAAGACGATCAAAGAAAATTGGTATTTTGGTCACTTGAAACGTCATGAAAGTTTGGAGAAAACAATAATGGAGAGGTATATGTCTTGGAAGGAGAAGCCCTAAAAGAAGATGGATGATCTCCAGATGGGTGTAATGGACACAAGACATCTTGGGTGTGATTAAGAATTTTTTTGGCGGGTTGTTATGGGAA
This sequence comes from Cepaea hortensis, assembly GCA_963921405.1. Taxonomy (NCBI): domain Eukaryota; kingdom Metazoa; phylum Mollusca; class Gastropoda; order Stylommatophora; family Helicidae; genus Cepaea; species Cepaea hortensis. The sequence goes on along the minus strand of CAWUFQ010000008.1, from coordinate 70,566 downwards.
CGAGATTCTGCAAAAGGACATGCTACTGAATGGTAGTAGTAAGGCATGTGTGAATGCATCTGACTTTCGGGATCAGACATGAACCGGCAATACTTTCTTATATACACTTATGTGGCAACAAGCCTTAAGACAATGAATTTTCAAATGGCGTGAATGAGGGTACTTCCGGTTTCATTTAAAACAAAGTTTAATTACTAAAATAGTTTGTTTTCTGTATAAAATGAAAATAGTGCCACGTGATAGAAGGGCCACCATCAACTTCGATACATATTTGAGAAGCCGACTTGGGACTTTTTCGATATATAGCTATTGTAACCAATGGTATATTATAATGATGGTTAGTGCTATCTGCATGGTTTAAATAATGTCATACCATTGGCAATGTGTTAGAGATGTATGACTCTGTCTCGGGTTGTTATGGTGTTGGTCACATGTTAAAGTGGGTTACACCAGATCAAAGGTGGCGTTGGTTCGGGTCGGAAGCATAAAGATACATCTGGAACACGTGGACACAAACGACCAAAGTGGACATCCGATCACATGACATACATCTGGCACATGCCATTTGTGATTATGTATTTATCTGTTCTCTGCTTGGTTGCTTCAAAATGTCCCTCAGATAGAACGTTGGTCACTACAGGAGATATGACATTTGTGCTTTGGTGATAATTTCTTATCGGCTCTCTGATTGGTTGATTCAAAGTGTCCCTCAGATAGAACGTTGGTCTCTAAAGGTGAAATGAGATTTGTGATTTGATGTTATCTGTTTTCTGATTGGTTGATTCTGATTGCCAGCACGTTGTTCATTTCAGATATACACCTCTCTCACGCAGAAAACAGTCACGAAAGGAAGGTAAAGTCATTTGGCCGGTTCATCGTCAACAAAGAAGGATGCTTTCATTCAACGGATATTAAATTCAATGGACTTTAACAATCGTGCCTTCTGATACAGAGACGTACTCGTATGAAATTGGTTACAATTTGTTCGTCACTGTTGTACAAAGAGTTCTTATCTGCCCAAGGACATTAACATTTTTAACCGTTGACAATTGCATCAGAAAATAATTCATCTGTGCTATATACAAATACAGGCTTGATCAGTTGCCATATTGTCTACAACAGAGTCAAACAACACATATTTACGAATCAAATAGTTGACTAATTTTTCGTTTTACAAACTTCGTTGTATGCCTGAATAACATTCACAAATACTTCGGCCATTTTATCCGGTGGTGTATCGAGAATGTCAGCTACACAGAAGCATACTTGTACTCTTTGTAGCACGTCCTTCACATTTAGTACTAATCTAACTCGACAATTTGCAACTACTCATTCTACACAACAGTTCAATTGCGATTTATGTGATCGTATGTATACCCGGAAAGACGCCTTACGGAGACACATAAATACTGAACATGAAGTACTATTCAGTGACGTGTCGACAACTCAACCACTATCTGCCAGCCTGTCTGGTAACAATATCCAATCCACAAGCCGCAAGCGGGGACGAGACCCAACCACAGATGAACAATCTACTGGTAAACGCAGGAAGTCAACCAAACAACCATCAAATGATAGAGTGTCGTCAGTTATAGAAACTGAAATACCATCAACTACCATGACAAACCAATCACCATCCAGTATTTTGTCGAGTGCTGCGGGTGATTATGTTTCACCTAATAACAAGACTCAGCTACCATCATCTAGTACCATACCGAGTGACGCATCATCATCATCATCATCATCATCATCATCATCATCATCATCATCATCATCATCATCATCATCATCATCATCATCATCATCATCATCATCATCATCATCACCATCATCATCATCATCATCATCATCATCATCATCATCATCATCATCATCATCATCATCATCATCATCATCATCATCATCATCATCGTCATCATCATCATCATCATCATCATCATCATCATCATCATCAGGTTCATCACCGACACATGATCAACTACGTGCCATGGCTGCAGAAGACCAGACATGAACCTCTGGTGTTAACACATCAACATCTACTGAATATTTGTCATTACAGAAATTACCCCGAGATGTCCGGCCTGTGTAAGATGATCATTGGGACACGATTAGATCACACATACGACATGGTCGCTATCTGTGTGAATGGACATTTTTTAAACGACCAGGTACTGACATGACAACAGATTGGGGCACTCGTTTATTCCCGCTTTTTAATGCTCAAAACTCTCGATTTAAAATAATCGCCAGTCTGCACACAATACTAAGACATCGAGAGACACACGCCCTACGGTTCTACCATGCCAGTCCAAATAACTCTTCAATGTTTAATTTACCTTTTTTAATAAACAATAGGTCTGATTTCGAGGCGTTTGTGACTAAGCTAAACGGTGTTGATTTGGTCAATTCAGCTACACTAACCCGACCAGACACTAAATACTATGTCGAATCAATTCCCAGTATCACTTTTTATGTTTACAAGTTGGTAGAGTTCCCTGTCGGTTGTTGTTTAGAAACCATTCCCTCCCATATAACACAAAATAAATTTATTAATACTCTTCAAAACGACAAAGACGGTAAGGTTTATAATGATAATAGGTGCTTTTTTCCGCGCATTGGCTGTTTTCAGAACAGGGTCTGTCAGGAATATACGAAAAGATACACGAAGACTGTTCAGCCTATGGGTGCGGTATAAAGGGTTGAATTCTCACAGGGATTTTACCGGAGTCAAATTATTTGATATACCTGCCCTGGAAGAATGTTATAAAATTCAAATCAATGTGTTTACTTTTACAGAGGAGGAACTTCTGATTCCAAAAATTAGAAGCACTAGTACACATCCAGACATACTAAATCTTCTTCTACACGAAAACCATTTCATGTATATTGTTGATATTAACAGGGCCGACCAGTGTTTTTCCTGTGGGAAATGTGGTAAACTGTTTAAAGTGTACTGGTGACAGACACTCCACGAAATTACATGTAAGGGCTTAGCTACCATTGAAACATATAAAGGCGGGATTTTTCGCCCGACTGAATCCATCTTGGAATTGCTCTGTGAACACGGGTTTGTTGGGGATCCAAACTTTATTTTCCCATATAGAGCATGCTACGACATGGAATCTTTTTTCTCTACTATAAATTTACCAGCTGCCTCAAAGTCGACGACCTTCATTGCCAGACACGTCCCCCTCTCGTGTGCCGTTGCCTCTAATGTCCCTGGGTTCGACACCCCTAAATGTTTCATCACGACAGGTGATCCACAGGTCCTCGTAAAAGACATGATGGACTATCTCTATGAAATAGCTGCTAAGTCTTATGAGCTGTTACTCAAAAAGTTCGAGTCAGTCTTTGGAAAATTAGGTAACCACCCAAAATTAAGCGAAAGGCTCGACTCCTTTCTGAAAGCGCTCCCTCTGTTCGGGTTGAATAGCGGCAAGTATGACATTAACCTGATAAAACCTTATTTGGTGGCGTATTTCCTTTATCGGGAGGCTAACCCATTCAAGTTTATAGTCAAAAGAAATAATAATTTCATGTGCATAGCGACAGAAAGACTGAAATTCCTTGACGTCTCCAACGTTTTGGTCCCGGGTGTAAGTTACTCTCAATATCTGGCCTCATTTGGGATAGAAGAGACAAAAGGTTTTTTTTTCTCATACGAGTATCTGACCGATCTGGGAAAGTTAAATGAGACAGCCCTACCACCACATGCGGCCTTTTTCTCTAACCTTAAAAACCGTAACATTTCAGAAGTAGAATACACAGTTTGTCAGAAAGCATGGACCGACAATAAGATGAGTACCTTGCGGGATTTTCTGATTTGGTACAACATCAAAGATGTGTCCCCCTTTCTAAAAGCAATGGACAAACAAGTAGCTTTTTATGCCGATTTAAATATAGACATGTGTAAACAGGCCATCTCAGTCCCCGGTATTACTTTACAGTACCTATTCAACACAATGAATAAAGATGTTTCTTTTGTTTTGTGTTCGAAGGAGGAGGAGAAGTTGCACAAGTTGTTACGTGACAATATAGTGGGTGGGCCGAGTATTATTTTTCATCGTTACCACGAGGCCAATGAGGCCCATATCAGGGGTAATAAGCCGGTAAAAAGTATTAAAGGGTTTGATGCGATTGCCTTATACCATTGGTCTCTTATGCAAGATATGCCAACAGAGTTACATATGTATAGAAGCCGCGAAGATGGGTTTAGAGCACACAGATTACATAAATACACACGTCAGTGTCGGGAGTGGTTATCTTGGGTGTCATATAATAACAACATATATTTAAAAACACAATTCAATAGCCATGAGATGCAACTCGGTGATCGACACATTCGAGTAGATGGGTGGGATAAAAAGAATAATACAGCTTACCAATTCCATGGGTGTTTGTTCCACGGGCACCCATCTTGACGTCTAACTGCTGGGAAAACTATTAATCCGGTTAATAAGAAACCACTAGTAGAACTGTACCAGAATACGTGTGACATTCACGCGTATTTAGAAAAAACTGTTGGAATGACAGTTAAGGTTATTTAGGAATGTGAGTGGCAGAGATCAAAGAGGTCAAACACAACCATCAAGTATTTCCTGAAAGAGAAGTTTCCACCGCCAGAGCTTCCTTGGGGTTCTTTGAGTGAAAACCAGATAATTGAGGCTGTAAAAAGTGATACTTTTTTCGGGTTGGTGGAGTGTGATATAGAGACCCCGACTGCTTTACAAGAGTCCTTTGCCGAAATGCCCCCTATTTTTAAGAACACAGAAGTGTCGAGGGACGATATTGGGGAGTTTATGAAAGACTACGCCATAAAAAATAAAATACTGAGTACCCCACGACGGACATTGATTGGTAGTTATTTCGGGAAGAAAATATTATTAGCCACCCCTCTTTTAAAGTGGTATCTAGCCCATGGGTTGGTCGTTACACACATCTACCAGACAATAGAATATCGACCGGTTAGCTGTTTTAAACAATTTGGGGAAACAGTATCTAACGCCCGTCGCCAAGGGGACAAAAATCCGGCCGAGAGTATTACAGCCGACACTATGAAGTTGTTAGGTAATGCCGCTTATGGTAAAACGTTAACTAATAAAGCCAAACATACCGATGTCTCCTACTGTCAGGGAAAAGACACGACCAAAGCACTCAATAACCCCAGATTCAAAAGTATGACTGGTATTACAGCTGATCTATTCGAAGTTGAAACACTAAAGAAGAAAACTGTCTGGGATCTACCTCTACAGATTGGGTTCTTTGTCTACCAGTATGCTAAGCTGCGCATGTTAGCTTTTTATTACGACTTTCTCAACAAATTTATTTCTAAAGACGACTTTCAGCTTTGTGAAATGGACACTGACTCTCTATATTTGGCCCTTAGCGCTGACTCACTCTCTGAAGTAGTTAGACCACACCTACGAGAAGAATATGACAGAGTCTACAATCAGTGGTTACCGTCTGAAACCTGCCATGTTCATAAAACTACTACCTGTCAGGACTGTGTGGATATCAAAGCCTATGAAAAGAGAACCCCCGGTCTTTTTAAACTAGAGTACGAAGGGAAGGGGATGGGGTCGTTATGTAGTAAGACGTATATTTGTGTCGGAGATTATGATAAAATCAGTACCAAAGGTCTGACCAAAAATCACAACACTCATCTAAACAAGGACACTTTTTTGGAAGTACTGAACACCCAACAGGCGGGTGGGGGTACCAATATAGGATTCAAGACACAAGACTCTGCAGTGTATACATACACACAACATCGTGCATCTTTGTCCTATCTGCACATAAAAAGAAAGGTTGACAGTGATAATATATCGACTGCGCCGCTACTTATTTAATATGCATTGTATTGTTTGTCTATACATGATTTAATAAAAACATTATATACCTTACTTGAATCGTTTGTTGGTTATTTTAAATGTTTTATGTTGTATTTTTTATGTTGTACACTACACGTACCTACTCTGATGAGCCACTTGACCACTTAACCACTTGACTACCACACCCACTCTGATGAGTCACAAGAACACCTACTCGGACCACGCCTACTTTTTAAAAAAATGAGTTATCGCCCCTTTGTGGCTAAGGGAGTTATCGTGCTTTGCGGCTCTGGGAGTTATCGCCCTTTGTGGATCAGGATCGCTAAATAGTAATAATATATAAGATCCACAAAACGGGCGGCTTTCCTCTTTCTACACTATTAAGGTTTACCAGCGCAGGTGGAACATCATCAAGCGACCTTGGCCAGGATGGGGAACGCTTGTACCTGTTATCCTGATACATACATCCCCTTACTAACGTGATAGACTGTGTTGGCCAGAGGGGCTATCCTCGCCATGATTGATATTCACAGGAGGTAAAGAAGTCTATCATCTTGCTGATCTACACAGGTCTATTAGAGATATGTCTGACGTGAGGCTCATGAAAGTGGTCTTAGGCTTGAATGACAATGATATTGAAGGAACGTCAATACACATTGTAGCAATGACAACGATATTGAAAGATCGTCAGTGCACACTGTAGCAATGTGAGCGATATTGAGAGAACGACAGTACACACTGTAGCAATGACAGCGATATTGAAAGAAAGGCAATACACAATGTAGCAATGACAGCGATATTGAAAGAACGTCAATACGCACTGTGATGAGAGCGATATTGAATGCACTAGAGATGACCACCGCGGGAGTGCCAACGACAATGACAACCTGTCTGACCCATTGACGGTCATGCAGTCACTGGAGAACTACTCAACATGTAGCAGACTTCCAGATGGGCAGCACCTCTGCAACGAGCTATATTCAGAGAAAAGCAATGAATAAATCACAGAAAAACGAGAAGTAGATTGTGAGCATTACTAGAGCACGAATAGAAGAAACAAAGTGGACGTTGCGGTCAAAGCCTTCGTCAGCACAGAATAAACAAACAAAAATGGACAAACAAATACACGAAAGACATTACATGAAGGTATTAAGGTTACTTATCTGTATCCTTGCTTGAGCGGCTTTCCGTGGATGGAATAAACCGGATGTAGTGGTTAAAGGGTCAACTGACTAAAGGTCAATAAAGCCATAAGCTTGGGGATTGGCTAAGACAACCAGTGAGGGAACATACGCTGGGGGAATGGGGGTGCGCTCATGAGAGCGAAAATGAACACATATGGATAGGTAAAGCACTGTTGCCGACTCTGTGGCGATGTAACGGATGCAGCTCGCAACTCCACACGGCAAGCTCGAAACACTGCTGAGGGTGATTTGGATGCAGGCCGCACCGCGTTTTCCCTCATAAAATAGCACACGTGCCGGTTAATCAGCATTCCACGTGTTCAGAATGCAACGAAAACCAACTGAACGCAAACTACCCGGGAAGTCACAGAAGGCAAAGATAATGCTGGTGTTGACTACGACGTCCTGTGAAGGGCATGAAACTAGCTTATTAATTGACTATACGACTATAGGGATGGGAGGGGGCAGGGGCGTTAGGGACTGAAATAAAACTGTGTTGGACATGGAGGCCGTGCGGGGAGAGTGAACCCAATTGGAAGATGAGGCGGTATATTCAGAGAACAGGGTGGCAGGCTAAAAAGGGCCAATCATGGATGGGCCGATGGGAAGATCATGTCAGGCAGGTCTACAGGCTTATCAATATCAAGATCCTGCAGACAATGGCTGCCCGTGGCTGCAGTGCTTAATTGCACCATTTCCGGCATTGTCAGGCCTGACAGGAGATGCAGAGGGTAGAATCATGCCGCTGGCAATGCAGAGGTCAACGCGCTCATCAGGGAACACTCCGTCAATTCCGATGTGCTTATCTATAGAGATGGATCTGCAATACATCAGCAGAGAAGTGCGTGGGAATTCATGGCACACTCAGTGGACCGAAACATTCAAGCAGCCAGTGGTCCCGACTCTATGACCACGAGCAGCATGGCGATGGAGGTGATGGCAGTGACACGGGCTTTCATGTGGCTGGAAACACAGCATTAGACCAACGTGTGTGTCGTGTATGATTCAATGACCACGAGCAGCATGAAGATGGAGGTGATGGCAGCGACACGGGCTTTCATGTGGCTGGAAACACAGCATTAGACCAACGTGTGTGTCATGTATGATTCAATGACCACGAGCAGCATGAAGATGGAGGTGATGGCAGCGACACGGGCTTTCATGAGGCTGGAAACACAGCATTAGATCAACGTGTGTGTCATGTATGATTCAATGACCACGAGCAGCATGAAGATGGAGGTGATGGCAGTGACACGGGCTTTCATGTGGCTGGAAACACAGCATTAGACCAACATGTGTGTCATGTATGATTCAATGACCACGAGCAGCATGAAGATGGAGGTGATGGCAGTGACACGGGCTTTCATGTGGCTGGAAACACAGCATTAGACCAACGTGTGTGTCATGTATGATTCAATGACCACGAGCAGCATGAAGATGGAGGTGATGGCAGCGACACGGGCTTTCATGAGGCTGGAAACACAGCATTAGACCAACGTGTGTGTCATGTATGATTCAATGAGCATAAGCCAAAAAGGTCAAGTCGACTTTCTAATAAGCTGCCAACATGTTAATGAAAAACGAGAGGACCTGACAAGGCATTTGAATGAATTACAAACAAAGAAACAACAAAATAATTACTACACGCAAACAACAAATAAGAATTATAAAGGCTTGTCAAGTAATATATAAACACAATGAAAATAATAATCTAGCTAACCAGATAAGCACAATATAAAATCAAGGAAAGTAATAACCTAGCGAACCAGATCAGCAATATAAACACAAGGAAAGTAATAATTTAGCGAACCAGATTAACAAAACAACAAGCAAACGATGAGTCCCTGTAAGGCCCAGACAAGGTTATCAGCTGAACAGGAATAGACACGTCACAACACAAGAAGTACATGCTTCAGAAAAACACCGGAGACCAGAAATAACTGGAGAACAGCAAGCACTGAAGATCAGCAAGCATTGGAGAACAGCAAACTCTGGAGAATAGCAAACACTTGAGAACAGCAAACACTGGAGACCAACAAACACTGGAGAACAACAGACACTGGAGAAGAGCAAACACTGGACAACAAGCAAACACTGGAGAACAGCAAACACTGGAGAACAACAGACACTGAAGAACAGCAAACACTGCAGAACAGCGAGCACTGGAGAACACCAACAACTGGAGAACAGCAAACACTACAGAACAGCAAACACTGGAGAACAACAAACACTGCAGAACAGCAAACACTGCAGAACAGCAAACACTGGAGAACACTCACAACTGGAAAATAGCAAACACTGAAAAACAGCAACAACTGGAGAACAGCAAACGCTGGAGAACAACAAACACCGGAGAACAGCAAACACTGCAGAACAGCAAACACTGGAGAACACTCACAACTTGAAAATAGCAAACACTGAAATACAGCAACAACTGGAGAATAGCAAACGCTGAAGAACAGCATCAACTGGAGAACAGTAAACAATGGAGAACAACAAGTACTGGGGAACAACAAACACTGGAGAACAGCAAACATTGGAAGACAGCACAATTGGAGAACAGCAACAACTGGAGAACAGCAAACACTGGATAACGGCAAAACACTGAAGAACAGCAAATATTTCAAAACAGCAACACTTGGAGAAGAGCAACAACTGGAGAACAGCAACGCCTGGATAACGGCAAACACAGAAGAACAGCAAACGCTGGAGAGTAGAAAACACTGGAGAACAGCAAACACTGGAGAACAGCAACAACTTTCGAACAGCATACACTGGAGAATAGCAAACACTGCAGAAAAGCAAAAACTGGAAAACAGCAAACACTTGAGAACACTAAACACTGACTCTCAATACTAACTGATGAAATTTGTAACGGGACATTTGTATTTTAAAAAAAACCCGCTATGTTAATCACATCTATTGTAATGTACAAATCAAGGGAGCACGATCAGATAATGCAGTAATGGCTTCACATAGTGGCAGTTACATCAGACAACAAAACCTGCAGTTTCCACACCGGCGGCGTCACTTGATATCACTGTAGTTTACAGATGAAACGCAAATTATGATCAACTGGAGATGTATTGCTTTCAACCAACATTCCAGTGTGACTCAGTGGACACCTGTCGCAGCAGGCCGTGCTACATGCTGCCGATAGTTTCAATAGATTTAATCATGAGGTAGAGGGGGACAAGTGCAACATGTATACCATCGCCCTGATCATCATCAACATCATCAACATCACCGTCTTCATCATCATCATCACGATCAACATAATTGACATCATCAGCATCACCATCATTATCATCATCATCAACTTCATCATTATCATCATCATCAACTTCACCATTATCACAGCTGTGAACGTGACCAACAAAGTTTCTGAAATTGACCTGCTGATATGTTTCCCCACATAAACATAATCATGATTGGTCTGAAAGTTCGTGCTGAAGCAGAGCACACAGGTGTAGTCTGTCCAGTCGACGATCAGCGCTGGGATCATCCATGAACTGCCAATAGCAAGGTCGATGTCCATGTGTACCCGCATCCGGAGGCACATCAGCCCGAAACACAGCATAGCTATATCACACCCATAACATAGCCATACCACACACGTAACATAGCCATACCACACACGTAACATAGCCATAGCACACCCATAACATAGCCATACCACACCCATAACATAGCCATACCACACACGTAACATAGCTATACCACACACATAACATAGCCATACCACACCTATAACATAGCCGTACCATAAACATACCATAACAATATCACACGATATCATAGCCATAACACACCCATAACATAACCATATCACACCATACCATAGCAATAGCACATCCATAACATAGCCATACCACATCATACCATAGCCATAACACACCCATAACATAGCCATACCACACCCATAACATAGCAATACAACACCCATAACATAGCAATACCACACCCACATCATAGACATACGACACCCATAGCATAGCCATACCACACAATACCATAGACATACGCCACCATGGCATAGCCATATCACACACAAAACATAGCCATACCACACCTATAACATAGCCATACCACACCCATACCATAGACATACGACACCAATAACATAGCCATACATCACACATAAGACATAGTTACACCACACTCATACCACATAGTTACATCAGAACCATAGCACATTGTTACACAACACCCATAACGCAATGTTACATTATACCCATAACACAAAGCAATAACACACGCATAACACATTGTTACATCACACCCATAAAACACAGCAACAGCACGCCCATAACACATAGTTATACCACACCCATGACACATAGCAACACCACACCCATAACACATTGTTACCACACTCCCATAACACAAAGCAACAACACACCCATAACACATTGTTACACCACACACTTAACACATAACAACAACGCGCTCATAACCCATTGTTACATCAGACACTTAACACATAGCAACAACACACCCATAACACATAACAACAACACACCCATAACCCATTGTTACCACACTCCCATAACACAAAGCAACAACACACCCATAACACATAGCAACAACACACCCATAACACATAACAACAACGCGCTCATAACCCATTGTTACATCAGACACTTAACACATAACAACACACCCATAACACATAACAACAACACACACATAACCCATTGTTACCACACTCCCATAACACACAGCAATAACACACGCATAACACATTGTTACACCACACCCATAAAACACAGCAACAGCACTCCCATAACACATAGTTATACCACACCCATACCACATAGCAACAACACACCCATGACACATAGCAACAAATAACCCATGACACATAGCAACAATACACCCATAACCCATTGTTACCACACTCCCATAACACAAAGCAACAACACACCCATAACACATTGTTACACCACACACTTAAAACATAACAACAACGCGCTCATAACCCATTGTTACATCAGACACTTAACACATAGCAACAACACACCCATAACACATAACAACAACACACCCGTAACCCATTGTTACATCACACTCATAGCACATAGCAACAACACACCCTAACACATAGCAACAACTCACCCATAACTCATAGCAACAACACACACATAACACATAGGTCTCCTTCGCCAAGAGGTTAACGACGTTGTTCTTAATCCCGTATATTCAAGTGGGAAAACAGCTGCCAGAGATTCGGCAGCTGATCGGGGGTATGTGAAAAAGTCGTTCAGAAAGCAATGACAAAATACTGAACGTAAAACTTGCCTATAGTGCATTTGCTTTTGTCTGCCCCAATATAAAATTCCAGATCTCAGTAACCAGCTCAGAGAAAATGATGAGATTTAGCATATAACAGTATCAATTTAACCTTAAAATATTTTGTTCTGGAGATTGTACAGAAGATTTCAAAGTTTGTTTATATGCGGTATATAATTTACGGGACTGAGATGAAGTGCACATTATTAGAAGTATTACATCTTCACGAGGAAACAGGAGCGTTCAATAGTAAATTTTCACGTTATTCGCGGGATTGGCCTTACGAAAAGAGCCTTGAGAAGTGAAACGGGGAGTGTTCATTGGTGTCGCACTATCTTCAGAGGTGTGCCATTATTGTGGGGCCTTTCATACAAGGCTTCACGTTTAGAAAGGGAGGTAGAAATATCATTTGCGAGCAACCGCATTTAGGAGCCACTAGAAGCAGATACCTACGTGAATTAAGGGAAATGCGCAAATAAAATTATGACATAGTGTATTTTGATGAAACCTGGATCAATGCGCACAACACAAGTGAAAAGGAATGGCAATCAGTGGACGGAAAGATAACGCGATATGTGCCCAGTAGTAAAGGACAGCGTTTCGTCATAGCCCATGCTGGTAGTACTCAAAATGGTTTACTACATAATTCTGGACTCATGTTCGTATCAAAGCATACAGACAATATGGATTATCATAATGAGATGAATGGTAATGTATTTAGCGATTGGCTCGAGAATACAGTGATTCTATTCCTAGATAGACCGTCTTGTCTAATACCTACGGCATTGATGCATGACAGGGCAGACGTGGTTGCGGCCTTGTGGGAGCACGTGCACACCTCGGAGGAGCAAATGGATCACCATAGTCTGGCAAGAATGACGCAGAGAGGAGTGACCAGGGGATCTGGCTGAGGCTCGACGCGCAGAGGAAAGGCGAGACGGACATATAATCAGGTTGCTACTGGAATTATTGGTGTTGGAACTCTTCGCTGGTTGCTGAGGATGGGGACGGAGCGCTTATGGGAATGACCCGAATGCTGTGATGTCGTTTTCTAAATCAATCAATCAATTAATCTATTCAAATTGTCTGACGTCAAGATAATAACTCAGACCGCGCTATTAAAAATTGATGAAAGTTTCTGGAAAAAATGTGAGGACCATGTGTTGAAAGAGGAAGATGACTATTGGAGAAAGGTTGGATTGAATTTTATGCAACCGATAGCAGTCATCAACCTACTGGAATCGTGCGACACAGATTAAGGTCTGGGCAGATTGCAGACATTAATCCACATGCACATCTACTGGGATATTTTGCTCCACATATTCAGAAGAATTGCAGGTCCTAAACATTACAGCATAGGCATAAACAATACAACCTGTTAATGGCAACTGTTTGTATTCCACAGTGATGAATTTTCAATTCATCAACGGTGACAAACAACTGACATTGAAAAAACAAAAAGCTCTAGACGCACTGAATACCAACCGAAGAGTAATATTGCGGTGGGAACTGACATATTGTGGCATAACAAGAAAAGTGAGAAGAAACACGTTTTCAAATGAGGGGACAACACACGAACATACGAATCATTATATAAACTTCAATGAAAAGAGGACCAACATCTTGACCGTTAAGAAGGAAGCCCACTACAGAGACATTAACAGCTATATTCGTCGTGCAAAACAGGTAATCATGTTCCGTCTCAGGAGAGTAGACATTGCACCCACTCCCATACGAATCTTGATACACCTTGTGTTTGCTATCCGAACTGGCGGGGACATTGGCATTACTGTAAAACAAGTTTGTTAGCGAGAAATCATTAGTTTTTCACCAGTACATAAAAGAAATGTCGCCGCTTTCCATGATTTAAGTTTCTTTTCTACCTATCAAAGACATATTCCTTGGGTGGGGGTAAATATAAGACGGCAGGAACAATTTCATAACGATGCAATAGACAGTTTTCAAAATAATTGATCATGAATGAAGGCATTCTTTTCTGGATAGACTATAGTACTTCAACAGCAGCTAACAAATGCTGGTGTTGACTGCAACGTCGTGTACGGGATGTGCAACAAAAATAACAAACATAGTTACGCCACACCCATAACATATTGTTACATCACAGCAACGACACACCCATAACACATATTTACAACGCATCCATAACACATAGCAACAACACACCCATACCACATAGCAACAACACACCCATGATACATAGCAGCAACACAAACATAACACATAGCAACAACACACCCATGATACATAGCAGCAACACAAACATAACACATAGCAACAACACACCCATGATACATAGCAGCAACACAAACATAACACATAGCAATAACACACCGATAACACATATTTACATCACACCCATAACACAGCAACAACACACCCATAACACATAGCAACAACACACCTATAACACATATTTACATCACACCCATAACACACAGCAACAACACACCCATAACACATAGCAAAAACACACCCATAACACATAGCAACAACACACCCATAACACATAGCAACAACACACTCATAATACATAGCAGCAACACAAACATAACACATAGCAACAACACACCCATAACACATAGCAACAACACACCCATAACACATAGCAACAGAACACCCATAACACATTGCAACAACACATCTATAACACATATTTACATCACACCCATAACACATAGCAACAACACACCCATAACACATAGCAACAACACACCCATAACACATAGCAACAACACATCCATAACACATAGCAACAACACACCCATGATACAAAGCAGCAACACAAACATAACACATAGCAACAACACACCCATAACACATATTTACATCACACCCATAACACACAGCAACAACACACCCGTAACACATAGCAACAGCACACCCATAACACATATCAACAACACACCCATAACACATATTTACATCACGCCCATAACACATAGCAACAACACACCCGTAACACATAGCAACAACACACCCATAACACATAGCAACAACACACCCATAACACATAGCAACAACACACCCATGATACATAGCAGCAACACAAACATAACACATAGCAACAACACACCCATAACACATAGAAACAACACACCCATAACACATAGCAACAACACGCCCATAACACATTGTTACGCCACACACATAACATATTGTTATATCACACCCACAACGCATATCAACAACACACCGATAACACATATTTACATAACACCTATAACACACAGTAACAGCACACCCATAACACATAGCAACAACACACCCATAACACATTGTTACGCAACACCCATAACACAGCCATACTACACCCATAGCTCAATTACTGTGTTTGTTACTTAATCCATTAGTTGGTTAGTTAGTTGGGTAGTTAGTTGTTTACACAGTTAGTTAGCAAGTCAGATATCAGTCAATCAGCTGCCGTCTCCGCAATAAAGTTTGGCTGCAATGGATCTCCAATTCTGTCTGTCTCTCGCGCTGACTGTACCTTCTGTTAGATTGATGTTCGTCTATCTATTGATGTTATCTTCCTACTTATATCGATGTGTACCTCTTGCTCGCTTGCCTTCAACCTTGCCCTCCAGAATGGTTTGTATAAGAGTGCTATGTCTTTTTACGTGGCTGAAATATTGCATTGGTCTCTTTTTTATTTCTTTCATAAACTCTCGTTTTCCTAAGGACGTCATTAAGATGGGGCAAGATGGACGTTCTTTCTTTCCGCCCGTTAGACGAATTCTTGGTTAAAGCATGCACAGCGGTTTCATCTGTCGTAGTACAGTCGCTTGACAGCCCTCATCGACATAGCAAAGTTGTGGCACCAGTTCTGTAGCGGAGTGCTGTATCAGAGCTCAGCTCAAAAGGTAATGCTGCCTAGTCAGTAAAACTGAGAATGCCAGCTAGTTATCGTCAGCTACAGTTCTCAAGCCAAGCATTCCCATGGTCACAATCGCAAAGCGGTTTCAGTGATCAGTCGCTATCCACAGCTGTTTCGCACATGCAAAGATCATCTACACACCAGTAGTTTACTGTTTCACAAGCGTGACGTCTGTGGATCAATTATACATGGGGACCGAAGCTTACGGTGCTGCACAAGTCTCACACACAAATCCTTATGAAGTGCTAGATGATCTGTAAACCGAGAAGATGTGATTCTTTCCAAGGGGACTGTAGAGACGTCACCAAAATTCCAGAGTTCTGGGAGAGGAAGCCGGTGACACCACATCCGACAAATTAGCCAGCATCATTGGCGATGAAGACGGGGGCGACTTATAAGCACATTCAAGGCACAGTCCATCAGACATAAACATCCGGATAATTGGCCAAATACGATCTCATCTCAAAGACATAGTACCAGCTCTGTGTGTTTCCAACGTCTGAAGCTTCAGAATGAGATCTGACACTGTCCACATAAGCAGAGATAACATAGCTGTGTCACGACAGAATTGGTGTAAATCTCTTATGTTGACAAAACAAACACATTAATCTTGGAATTCCTACTGGAACTTCAAGAGTCAACAGTTCGTTGAATATTTCATGAGAACGTTCCAGCAACGTTTACTTGCGATCAGAGTTTACTGACATTAGTTACTTGTCCGGATATCTATCAACCCGTCCCTTCTGTCAATCAGATTGTTTGTCATGTGCCCATCTGAGATTTATGTCTGTTAACATGAGAAACATATTTCATGTGTAAATGAATATGAATCCCAACCATATCGCTATTAGGAAGGAGGCGCTGGAACCTCTTGCCCCCGGGTAGATTGGGCCCGTTAGCTATTGCAGCGGTCAATCTAGGAGATGGAAAACTCCAAGTATAAACCCGTAAGTTAAGGTGGACCGACGTGCCGAGGACTGAATGGCCACGGGTGAGCTGATCGTGAACGTGGACCGTCTGGTATGCAGGCGGGACGGTGCCAGGAGTATGGACTCCTAAGGGACATCCCCTGCCCCTTCCCTAGCAGGCAGACTCTACTAGGGTGACCGAGTATATCCTGCCGTCATATCTAACCAACTATGAATAATACAAATATTTATCACCGAAGCAACGGAGTACGTGCTTTATGCTCGATACCTTTGACAACAGCTAGCGGGGAGAGAATGAAGCAGAGAAGAAGAGGTAGGGAAGAGGGGGGAAGGAAAAGGAAGAAGAGGGCTGGAGCCAGAAGGGGTAAAAGGAAAACGGATCGCTTGGGACTCAAAAATGTACGGGTTGGGTATTGGAATTGCCGCAGTGCAAAGCAACGAGGACCAATACTGGAGAAACTGGTCTACGATTTCGATGTACTGATGTTACAAGAACTGAATACGAACTCTTTCAAGTGCCCTGGATACACATGTTACATGAACCCAACTAGGCCTGAAGACGTCTTGCAGACGTCTTGCGGATCGTTTTAGGGAACACCTCAGGGACATCAATCAGGGCGATGACAAACCTGTCCCCAACCATTTCAATTCCTTCAACCATAATGGAGCCGACGATGCATGCGTCACCGCACTAAAACCTTGCTTCTCCAATAGCGGCGTCAGACTTAAAATTGAATGCCAACTAATCAACAATCTGGGATGAATCCACCCAGCCGGAATTAATACGGTTGTGGACGCTACAGTATAACTGTGGCATCTTCCCTAATTGTTCACACTATCTATTACTATGCTGTACACACCCCCCCCCCCCATATCTAACTTAATTATCCTCACTTTCCTATATTTTCATAGCAGACTGTTCACATATGTTTGGCTACTCCAATCCTTTTTGGCAACCCATTTTTAATTCAGCTGGCCAAGTCACCTTTCCGGCCTCACGTGGCTAAGTTATAGATCGTGTGTTAGTGTATTGTGGTCTTTCGTTTGCTGTATCTCGTTGTTAGCTGTGTTGTCATTGACAAAGATTCTGAGAATCGAAACGTCTGTGTGTCGTATTGTATGCGTTCGTGTGTATTTTATCTTATTTTATTATTCATTTTTATATTTATTGAGTGCTTCTGATTTCGGATTTTTCACCTGTATTTCGCGACACGTGGATCTCCTTGTAAGGTATGTGCAACGTTTGTTGATGTTTAATTTATTTTTTCTCGCAGGAGTTTAAAATACCTATTTGTTTCCATTTCATATTGTTATATCCTGCTGCAGCCGCTGCTTTTTCTCTCTATTCCATATCATTGAAAACATCTACCCGTGCTATGGCGATTCTTGTTCTAATTTCTTTAAGACATCCTCCATCAGGTATTATGATTATTCAGATATAATTAGTTCTGCATTGCATTGGCACCTTTCCGTCTTGACAGACGATAGTTTGGTACATTGTGCTTCAAAAAGGCTTAATAACTGTCATATGGCTATAACTACGATCCATGGTGGTGGCGAGTGTGGCTGGTAAGGCCAATTCTTGCTGCAAATGTTTGCCCACAGTAGGTGCATGTGAAAACATGGTCATTTCCACCATTTTGCACCATCTTACGTCTCTCACGCTCTGTGTGTGCTTTATCTGCAATCATTTTCTCCTTTGTCTTTATTCCATTTCTGATAGTTGCCCTCCATGCAACACGTTCAACGGCGACGTGCTCCCATTGTGCATTATCAATGCCTGTATCAATCATGTCCCGCTTACACACATCTTTGTATCGTAGTAGAGGCCGACCCTGAGATCTCCTACCCGTCTGTAATTCACCAAAAAAGATGTCCTTTGGTATTCTACCATCATCCATCCTCCTAACGTGTCCTATCCATCTAAGTCTACGAAGACTGAGCATGGAATACACCGTCACACAACCTGATCTTTCCAATACTTCAGTATTTGTGATTTTGTTTTGCCACTTAATACCAAGTATTCTTCGCAGACACCGCATATGAAAGCTGTTTAAACGTTTCTCTTGGCGTGAGTAAGTTGTCCAGGTTTCACTAATGACACAGGCTTGGTAGACGAGGACTTTTGTTTTGGCAGTGAGCTTCCTGTTCTCCCAGACTCTTTTTGCTCACATGTTCATTGTTGTTGCTGCCTTGCCAATCCTGATGTTGATTTCCTGATCGAGGGATAATTTGCTATTTACCTCTGATCCAAGATATGTAAAATGGTCTACTATCTCCAGTTCGGCGTCGTCAATAAAGATTGATGGTACACCATGTGCACCTTGTGACATAATCTGTGTCTTCTTTTTGTTAATTGTTAAACCAAATTCAGAACAAGCATTGGAGAATGAAGATAGTAGATGTTGTAATTCTTCCTCAGAGTGGGTCGTAATCGCAGCATCATCCGGAAAAAGCAACTCTCTGATTAGTACCCTGCTAATTTTGGTCTTGGCCTTCAATCTCTGAGCATTATAGAGGCCACCATCTGAGCGTGAGTGAATGTATATACCGTCATCCTGATCACGAAAGGCATATTTCAGTAGAAGTGAAAAGTATATCCCAAAGAGGGTGGGGGATAGTACACAACCTTGCTTAACTCCACTCTTGATTTCAAACTCTTCTGAAGTTGAGCCATCAAACTTGATTATACCCTTCATGCCTGTGTGGAACGATTCCACAATGGACAGAAGAGTTGGTGGACAGCCAATCTCCTTTAGTGCTTTGAACAGACCCTCACGACTGACCAAATCGAATGCCTTTGTGAGGTCGATGAAGGCAATAAACAGTGGCTGATTTTGTTCCCGGCATTTTTCTTGCATCTGTCGCAATGAGAATATCATATCAATGGTAGACCGGTTCTGACGGAAGCCGCACTGTGATTCGGGGTAGACTTGATCTCCCAGGACTTGAAGTCTGCGCAGGACAATTCTGGCAAATACTTTCCCAACAATACACAGAAGTGAGATACCCCTATAGTTGTTGCAGTCGCTCCGATCTCCCTTGTTCTTGTACAGCGTTATGATGTTTGAATCTTTGAAATCCTGTGGGACTTGCCCTTCTCGCCAGCATAGCTCTATTAACTGGTGGATCTGTAGAGCGAGGGTGTCTTGCCCACTCCTGATCACCTCTATTGGAATCCCATCCTTACCTGGAGCCTTGCCAGATGCAAGCTCATTTATAGCACACTTAACTTCTGTTATAGTGGGAAGTGTGTCCAGGTGGTCAAGAGTTGGCAGGGCCTCTATGGCGTTGAGGGCATCATCCGCCAGCTTGGTCTCACTTGAGTAAAGCTCTAAATAGTGCTCGACCCATCTATCCATCTGCTGTTTCTTATCAGTGATGATTTCTCCAGTCAAGGTTTTCAGCGGTGCACTTCTTTTGATCATTGGACCACAGGCTTTCTTTATCCCTTCATACATGCTTCTGATGTTTCCCTTATCACTTGCGATTTGAATGGACTCACATAACTTGATCCAATAGTCATTCGCACACTGCCTGGCAGCCTTTTGTACATCATTCCTCGCTTGCTTCAGCTCACTCAGAGTGTTACGCGTTGGTCTTTCCTTGTTTCTTAAGAGAGCTATCTTCTTTTTATCAATCAAGGGCTGCAGTATCTGGCTGTTTGCCGCAAACCAGTCCTGCCTCTTATGATCCACAGTGCCGTAAACCCCTACCGCTGTTTTATAAATAGTTTCCTTAAGTTTACTCTATTTATCATTTACTATACAATTTTCTGATGTATCATTGAAAGCGTCCTCAAGTTGCTGTTGAAATTCAAAGCACTTTCCAGGATCGTGAGTGTTAAAAATATTAATCCTGGGGCTAGACTTGTGTTTAGCTGTGTAGATTCTCTTTGGTCTCAGTCTAACCCTTGCAACAACCAAAGAATGATCTGTATCACAGTCAGCACTGTGGTAACTTCGAGTTAATGATGTATGGTTCATATGTTGTCTCCGTGTGATAATGAAGTCCAGCTGATGTCAATGGCCGGATCTTGGATGTTTCCATGTGACCTTATGCATCTCTTTTGTTTTAAAAAAGGAGTTTATAATACATAGGTCATTTCTAGTGCAATGCTCCAGCAGCCTTTGCCCATTATCATTCATGCGACCGATGTTGTATTTTCCAAAGCACACTGGCCATGAACTCGAGTCCTTGCCCACACGAGCATTGAAATCACCGAGCATATAAATGTAGTCGGATTTTGGAACTGCCTTGATCGCAGAGTCTAGCTGCTCATAGAACGTATCTTTCACATCATCAGACGAAGTGAGTGTCGGTGCATATGCAGTGAGAATGGTGGCAAATCCACAAGAGGTTGCCAAGCGCAGTGATAATAATCTTTCATTACCTCCAGCTGGGATATCAATCATTCCCTGTAGCGAATTCTTCACTACAAAGCCCACACCGTGTTGCCTTTTTTCTGCCTGCCCTCTTCCCTTCCAAAAAGGTGTAATTGTTTTCCCTGAGTGACCTTTCCTCAGCGAGGCGAGTCTATTGCAGGCCAGCAATATCAATGTTAAGACGATCGAGTTCAGCATCAATCACAGCCGTTTTTCTCACATCGTCAATATTTGACAAGTCAGTGGAAAATCCTGGACACATGGTTCTCACGTTCCAGGTTGCAAGCCGTAGCTTGCGGTTTCTATTATTCTTTTTATTAGTACCTGGTGCATTGGTTTTACAGCCTGCGATTCAGATTTTGTCCTAGCCCCAAGCACCCATTGAAGCAGGCAGGCTGTGGCGGATCAGCACCCAATTGGCCGGGGGCTGCCCAGCTTGAGGCGGGCGGTAGCTGATCAGTGAAACCTGTATGTGTCTCCCACCGTCAGAGGCAACGCGTGGCGCCCCATGTCTTTGCCAACTGACAAGGACTTATAACCCGTAACAGTTGCCTCTCGCTTTGATTCCGAGACCGGTTAAGACCAGGGATGGAGTTATTGCCTCTCCATAGCACAAAGCCTGGGCTAAAATAAAGAAACCATGTGTTGTCCATGCAGCATGATCCCTCTCTCGGCCTGCCTAGTTCACTCCAGAGGAAAGTTAACACCTATACATCTAGAACAAGACAAGCTGCAGAAGCTGCCGGATCAGCAAAGCAATGCTCTAACTGTCCGCCTGTCGGAGCTTCGATCCTAGACCAGCTGCCAACCAAGGCTTAGGGCCTGGTCTGCCCTGCCATGACTTATTTTGTCTTTGGGTTGCATTTCCTCGCACCAGGATAAGGCCAGTACCCTCCCAATTGCGCTCTTCCGCCCGAAGCCGTTGGCACAATGTGGGGTGTCGGGTTTGGTAAGCGCCGCCCAACATTCGGCGCTGACAGAAAGCAGGTAGTACCGTCTACTGTCATACGGTAGCTCAGTCATATCTGACTAAGACCTGACTGTATAATTAGTTCTACCGACTCACATATTTAAGAATATTACAAATACGTACCCGCTAATTACTTTCTCTCTGTAATCCCGTTTATCACGCAGAGTCTCGCAGCGGAGCGAGAACTGAGGTGGTTCGACCCCCGCTCGTGACTTGCGGATACTGAGCCGGCCGCTCAGAAAGCAATGGCAAACTACTGAGCGTAATCTTGCCAAGAGATCAACAGACAGCTGAAAGATGCTGCTGTTGTCAGCTAAGTCCTGTAAAAGGATACGCAAAACATTTTTTTTAACCCGCTAATTACATTGTGACATTTCTTTCTTCTCAGAAAAGAATATAATGGTTGTCTTCTTATAATTTAATTCTTAACTAAGTTGTACACTGTGCACAAGAACCGTGTCTACTAAATGTTGCGGATCCTGTTCATTGTTAGCGGTCAATACAGTTTCAGCTGTATATCTAATAATATCTAAATTATGCCCCCCCCCCCCAAACCAACTGCAATTCCTTTCATATCTTCTAAATTCTAAATAGCTAATATTCTTTGAGTCGTGTAGTATTGCTGTTCGCATGTTGCCCATACCTTTATAATGCATATCATTTATATTGTTGCTGCTCTCTGTTAGCCTTGAAAGATGTATGGATGAAATAATGTATGACAGAGAGTGATAGACGGGCAGAATGTAAGATGGGCCTGCGTGCCCAATTGTTAACACTTTTAACATAAAGTTTGCTCATTCGTTCGTTCACTTTTAAGGGGAACAATAACTGAATACATTACACATCTCTGCAGCACATCTCTTTTAATAGGCTGATATTGAACTACTTCATTATCAATCTTGATGACAGCTCGTTGTTTTTGATATAGTTTGCTTTTCTTTTCAACTCTAAGGATTTTCCGATCACTTTGTATTTCTGCAATCATCTGTATCAAGTTGACAGGTTATACATATCGAAAGCCAGTGTGTAATCAATGAAGCAATGACATTGGTCGTTGTTTGAGTCTTTCGAACGCTGCCATTAATATCCACAGCAAATATACATCATTTATTGTGTCCCCTACAATACGAGAGGTAGGGGCCCCGTTTACTGCTGATATGTCGAATAAAAGCCTTAAAGATTGCATAATATCATACCTTCACTGATAAGGCAGCTGTATGTTATCTGTACCAGCGAGTCTGTAATCCCCTAGACAAGAGTTAACCAACCGGGGACTGATATTCTTACGCATCAACACATGTCTTCACAACGTAAATACACAGAGGAGCAGTGTACATTGTCAAGAGAAGTGGGAACATTATAGTCGTTCGACATACACATATACTGTACAAGAGTGTGATACAATTTACAACAGACCACCAACGAAACTAAACCAGCACTCATCCAATGAGTTAACAACATAGATTCTAGTTAAGATTTCAACAAAGTAAATTGAATTTCGAACTAGAGCAAGTAAGATAGTGTATGTAGAGAAAGTAGGACAATTGAGAAGACCCACAAAGTGCCAATAATGAGAGCCTAGTAGATATCTATGAGTTCGTCGCATTGCAGAAATCACCACAGGGGCGTTTAAAAATGTTTGAGGTGGATGTTTTAAAATACAGAATTCCGAATGCAAACTGGATTTGGATTCACCTAATCGGATTGCCCCGTTGATTATGTTGACGGACACTTCACAGTTACGGCTTTCTGGTAGAAAGTCGTGATGTCCTCTAAATGACAACTGGGGGATCTGAAATTACAGGCATTGGTAGCACCTTTGATAAATTTGGTTGTAACGCGCTTTTCAGCAAGCATACTCCACTGGTGCAACCATGCCGTCCAGTTCACGCCTATTGCTCCTAGTAGTTGTCAGCATGCGATAGCGGCCACCCCAGGGCAACGGCTCTGATATGCGGGCAAAACCAGGCTAGGTTAATCGATTCAGCGCCATGCCAATTGGTGAACTACGGTGTGCCTATGCAACATGCAATGACAGCATTCGCCGGACTGCATGGAAGCAATCATTGATGGTTCATAAAGCAATCACTTCGTTATTATTATACTTTCATAATTTACACACACACACACACACCACACACACACACACACACACACACACACGCACGCGCGCACACACACACACACACACACACAGTATGCGTTTAAATGGTAAAATACTAAAAACATTTACCCAGTTAATTACATCACATACCGATACAGAAGTTCAAAACCACCAATGAACATAACACATGTTCTCGAACTACGTGATCTAACTAGTGGCATTGGCGTATATCTGATTCCGTGGTGTTCTAAGTATCTGAAAAGAAGTTTATCTGTCATTGCTTTCTTCTTGATAGTGACCATACTGTTTATCACCAAAGCCCTATAATGAGATGCTCTGCCTTTCGGTGTGCCACATGAGACCATCATCGACAACTAGCTGCCAGCTACCCCCAACTCCATCCACCGCCTGTTCGTGTGATATTAGGCTACACTAATTCGGAGACTAAACTGCAATTATCCGAAAATCACAAACAGTAAACAAAGTAATAAACTTAGTTTTTCCATGCAGCTCCGTCCACGCTCACTCCATATTAATCTTTTCTATTTATCCTTATCTCTTTGCATGTTGTTTTTTTGCACCCGCTCGCTGTGAACTCAAGCGTCGTCCATACATACTATTTCTATTAGTGCTGGGCTGAATTCTGTGTGTGGATCAACGTTCCGTATAACCAGTGTCCTTCGCCATTAGGCGAAATCACTCCGGCTTCAGAGGTATCTCCTTGTGTGTTAGGTCTTCTTTTGTTTCTTTTTCCGTGTGAATTCCAGACAATTTACTATTAAAATTACTTTGAGGTTATTGTAATGCATGTCCTATCCAGCGCCAGTGTCATTTCCTCTTGCTTCACTGGTTTTTGTTTAGTAGAAAGCAAGCAGAGACCAAACCTAGCCAAGAGCACCACAATAAAACCAGCACGCAAAAGCCACATTTCAAACGGCCAAGCTACAGGCTAGACGGAAAAGCTGGCAGGAGAAAACAGAGTCAATGAACTTTAGGAGACCCAAGGCAGTTGTGGAAACTAATAAAACAACTTAACAATGAGGGTAAGGGGAGAAACTCAACAATTGCACTGCATAAAGGCGGAAACATCCTAACAGGAAAACAAGTAGCTGACCATGTTGCGGATTCATTTGCACAAGATAACAACAGGCGATTCGAGAGAAATCGCAACATACATGATATAGTGAAATGGTCAACTATCACAATCAGCTAACTGGAGCTAGAAATATCAAAATTAAAAATGAAAAAGTCACCAAGAGATGATGGTATCTCCAATGTAATCATCAGGAACCTAGGGACAGTGGCCAAAACTAAGTTGTTGCAGATCATCAATAGTAGCTGGACCTTAGGCAGCATTCCAGAAGCCTGGAAAGAAGCAATCGTGATGCCTTTCCTAAAATCAAGGAAAGGCAGTTGAAATGCCTGTAGCTAAAGACCAATTTTCCTCACCAACTGTATCTGTAAAACAATGGAGCGCATCATCAATCACAGACTGCAGTGGTACATTGAAAGTGAAAACATCCTTGTGCCACAGCAGGCTGGCTTTAGGCAGTGCTGTTCCACGGCATATCGCTACAAAGAGCTGTAGATGCATTAGTTGCATGAGCAAATAGATGGTGTGTCAGCATAAACACTAACAAGTGCAGCACCACTTAATGTACCCTCTCTCCAAAACAAAAGGCAGGGATCATCCGGATAAATGAAATAACCCTATGTGATGATCAAGAACCAACATACTTGGAGTAACATTTGATGACATGCTGACATGGAGAAAGCACATGAACAAAGCTGTAGCACAAGAAAAAAAAAAGTCAACAAAGCTGTAGCACAAGCCAGAAGGAAAATACGCATCTTGAGAAAACTAAGTGGAACCACATGGTGAGCAGAGTGAAAGAACGTAGCAACGTTTATCAACAGAGAATACAACCGCACCTAGAATACGGGTCAACTCCGTGCTGTCCAGCTTCAAAATCCACAATGCAAGAGCTGGAGAATGAGCGAAACCAAGCACTAAGAGCCACTAAAGGAGGGATGAGATCGACCCGTATAGTGGAGATGGAGAAGATGGGGAGGACACGCGCACTGAGAGAGCACAGA
This sequence comes from Cepaea hortensis, assembly GCA_963921405.1. Taxonomy (NCBI): domain Eukaryota; kingdom Metazoa; phylum Mollusca; class Gastropoda; order Stylommatophora; family Helicidae; genus Cepaea; species Cepaea hortensis. The sequence continues at coordinate 43,879 of CAWUFQ010000008.1, read as the reverse complement.
GATACTAAAACGCTAATACAAGCAGAACAGTTCCTCAGCATGCCAGACGACTCAATGAAGAACAGGGTTGAAACTTAGCTATAGTTGTGTTGAATAGAAGCAGTTTTATCCACCAGGCCAAAAGACATTGCAGAGAAACCGCCGATCTGCTAACAGTTGGTATCCCCGTGAAAACTATTCCAGAACTCCATGGAAACAGGAATAAGGACTACACTACTCATCCAGACACAAGTGAGAAGAATGTGTAACAAGAAAGAACAGAACAGTGTTGTCAGGGTGTTGGTACGTTAACTGAATTAATTGCCCCGACATTAATTGACATATTAATAAACGTCAGTCGGAGTCCGGTGGACAAATAAACATATTGGCGAGTTTAGTAATATATGTATATATATATATATATATATATATATATATATATATATATATATATTACTAAACTATATGTATATCACAGTGATCGTAACACGCAGCAATGCACTCCGTTCATGCTGAACAATACTATGCTCGCATTCACAGCTCACGCACACAAACTCTATCAATGGTTGTCTCACAGCGCAAACTAACAGTCGTTCGTCTCAGCTGTACACTCGCTCAACAAAACCCAGGCACATCCGTCCACATCTAAGTCTCAGTCCAGTCCGCATAGCTTTCCCTCTGGGTCTCGCATCACGTGAGTCGTGACCACCGTGATGCTCATGTATTTCGTGGTCAGCGGTGCGTCTCAATTTTGTCCTGTCCTTAACCTGGGGTTTAGTCAGTGCATCGATAATAGCTGTCACTCGGTTAACTCACATTAAACGTTTGTATGTGGGCGTACTGTCCTGTCCTGTACTACCACTGTCCTGTCTCAGGGATCTGTCCTGTCTCAGGGATCTGTCCTGTGGTATATAACTCTATAGGACTCTGACAAGTGTACAGCGCAGAACAGCCCCTCTCAGCTCCCTTGATGTAAAATATAGTTACAGTTACATTGGATCGAGGGTGTTGAGAATAGACAGCGGGTGTGACAATTGTGTCAGTGTAACGGCTGACAGAAGACCTCTCACAACTGGGCGATGCAATCATATACATTGATGGGTGTAGAGTTGACAGGATAGGGAGTGGGTGGCCTTTTTGTGTGTGTTTGTGTGTGTGTGTGTTTGTTTGTTTTTTTGCTATGACAATTGGGCGCTGTTTAAACAAAGGAAAGCTTTAAATATGACACAGAGAGTTAACGTCTTTAAAGGTATCTTTATTATCCATTCTATCCGTCCATGACATTATTATAATTCTTCTATAAACCAATTCCTCGCAGCTTCAGATCAGTATAGTTCTTAAGATATCGTGTCCATTCAATTACATAAACATATTCGTTATCTAGCTAAAGGGTGTTATTACTTCGGCTATCCTACGTGTGCCGACATCTGTGACGAAGGGTAGCGAACGCGATTCCCAATCCCACATTCTGCATTCAAAATCAGCTCCATGAGATTTCCAAACAGACACTTGTGTTGATTATTAATAGTTGCATGAGCGTCGATGATTAAGAAAGAAATGGCAAACTGCTAAAAGTAAAATTGTCTGGTCAGCTAACGTCAGTATTTGTTTTCTCTCTCTCTCTCTATCTCTCTCCCTATCTCTCTCTCTCTCTCTCTCTCCCTATCTCTCTCTCTCTCTCCCTCTCTCTCTCTCCCCCCCCCCCTCTCTCTCTCTCTCTCTGTGCGCTCATGCAAACGCCATATAGGGCAAATATAACTACAAAAACAGTTACAGACACAGAGGCTATGATGAAGAATTACATCTATTTAAAGATAGAAACACTGACAGAGAGCGGCATAAAACTATTCGGAAATAGAAATATTGACGAGAGAAAAAGTGATAATCACAGAAAAGGATATAGTGAGAACAACCATTGAATTAGATCACTCAACATTATCCAGATAAACACCGACAACATAAATCACATTGACAGGATAATGTTTCAGTAAACACCATTGTACCAGCTGTTCAATAGATATGGGACAGGAGCACGTGACACTCTGCCTAGACATCTCTCCTATACATGAAAGAACACGAGTACCAGTTGTCGGTAAGGCAAATACACATTCTAACATGTACACTGCGTGGCGAAGCTAGGACAAGAGATCTGTTTAGTTCAGGCCGTAAAAAACCTACAGGCAGATACGTGTATTTGTCTAATTTTGAATTGATAGTTTGTATAACCAAAGGTTGTAGCTTATGAATTGTTGAATGTTAATGACAGCGCATTCTGATACAGTCAGTGTTATAGCGCTAGTGCATTGATTGTATATGCCCCACCGGGAGAAAGTAGTGAAGCTAGTCTAGAGGAATTTTACTAATATTTAAAATTATCCACTTGGTTAAGAATGTTCCCGTATATTTCTATGAAACATGTTGGTGTCACCATTTTCTTTGATATCACCATTGTTACTGATATTTGGATGTTTCAGAATATAAGTGTTTTTTGCCAGTTGCTATTGCTTGCGTACTGTATCATCGTTTCTATTTCTCTTTCTAGTCGTCCATACTCTGTGAACACACGGCCAAAATACTCGCACTCTTCATGTTTTATTGCTTTTCCATTTATATTTAAGCTATTATTTACGGGTGTCATAAACTGTCATAAATTATGTCTTTTGTATGTTAATCTTCATATAAAAGTTAAAACAACAATTGTCATGACAATATATAAGGTGCTAATTAATCATTAGCTCAAAACAGACATAACCATATAGCAGTGAAACAAGATATGCCCGGGAAATCCTGAAATTCTTGCTATGTTCGCTGTCTTACATTTTCTTAGTGTCTATCTATGTCCATGGTCTTACAATTTCTGATATTATTTCTATTGATATATATTGCATTGATTCCTTTAAACGTTGCTATCGTCCGTGTAAATAGTGTATCATTCCTATAATATTGTTCCTATTACTACAATAAAGGCGAATTATTCAACCATGTATTGATTAAATATACGCATTGCCATATCTTTGATGTTTCTTCCATCCATCCTTAATTTCTTTCCTGTTATTCTTAGTTTTCTAAACATGAGGTGCACGGTCACTATTGGCATCTGCTCTTGACAGTGTGTTTACTGACAGTGCTATTTCCCATATATAATAAATATGACGTCAGCTATTTACTTACTAAAATTAAATAATTAAATTACATGACTTACCATAAGAAAAAATATATAAAGGGACATAACTTTTAGTAGCATTGCTATATCTTAGGTTAAGTCCCCTGGCTATAGATAGATAGATAGATAGATAGATAGATAGATAGATAGATAGATAGATAGATAGATAGATAGATAGATAGATAGATAGATAGATAGATAGATAGATAGAGAGGATGGAATACACGAAGGGAGAGACGGACGGACGGACGGACAGGCAGGCAGGCAGACAGACAGACAGATAGACAGACAGATAGATAGACAGACAGACAGACAGACAGACAGACAGACAGACGGGCCTGGTCGTCAGACAGACAAACAGACAGACAGACAGACAGACAGACAGACAGACAGACAGACAGACAGACAGACAGGAACGGGAGCTTATATGACTACTTATATTAATTAAATGAGATGCTCCCCATCAGGGGCTGGGCGAATTAGGGCAGGGTAAGACAGACAGACAGACAGACAGACAGACAGACAGATAGTCGGGAACGTGAATGGGAGCTTATATGACTACTTATATGAATTAAATTAGATGCTCCCCACCATGGACTGGGTGAAGCCGGGCCGGGTCAGACAGAAAGACAGACAGATAGACAGACAGACGGACAAGCAAGCAGACAGACAGACAGACAGACAGACAGACCCACAGATAGATACATAGATAGATAGATAGATAGATAGATAGATAGATAGATCCATCCATCCATTATGTGCCATGCCGGTAAGCGTGGGCGGTCATGCTCTGCCATCTCACTCGATTACCAGAGTCGTGGATCAGCTCCGTGTTTCTGTCTCGACCATGCCACAAGGCCAAGCCATCCAGGTACTTGCTTCTAGGTCTTCCCCTTGGTCTGTTCCCCTCGATCTTACCAGTTGTCACCAAATTCTCCAATCCATTTCTTCTCATAACATGCCCAAAAAATTTTGACTGTCTACGTCTAATTTCTCTAATCAATTTACGATCTTCATTTGTTTCTTGAAGGACTTGTTCATTGGTCTTTCTGGCTGTCCATGGTATTCTTTGCATTTTCCTCAGAAACCACATCTCTACAGCCATCAGATGTTTTTCAGCCTGACTGCTCATTGTCCACGCTTCACATCCATACAAAAGTACAGGTTCAATGTAGCATCTCAACACTCTTTTTCTCGTTTCAATTGACATCTTTTTATTGGTCAATATGTTTTTCATCTTGCTAAAGGCTACTTTTGCCATGGCGATTCTTGTTCTAATCTCTTCAAGGCATCTCCCATCAGATGTTATTACTGTTCCGAGATAATTGTACCTGCTCACTTGTTGAAGAATATTCCCATTTACTTGTATATTACATTGTGGTATTTCGTCCTTCTTAGTGACGACCATAATCTGTGTCTTTTTACAATTTAATTCTAACCCTAATTGTTCACTGTGTGTAACAATGGCATCTACTAAATTTTGCAGGTCCTGTTCATTGTCTGCAATCAAGACTGTATCATCTGCATATCTAATGTTATTGATGCATCGTCCCCCAATGTTGATTCCTTCCATATCTTCAATATTTCTGAAAATACTTTCACTGTACAGGGAAAACAGATCTGGAGACATTACACATCCCTGTCTTACACCCCTTTTAATAGGCTGATATTGGCTTACTTCATTATCAACTCTTATGGCAGCTTGTTGTTTCCAATATATGTTTTTTACAAGTCTAAGATCTTTTCCATCAATTTGTAGATCTTCAAGCATCCTTATCATGTTGACATGTCTCACTTTATCAAAAGCCTTTGTGTAGTCAATAAAGCAAAGGTGTAGATCTTTGTTTACTTCTATAGAACGTTCGATTATGTTTCTCAGTATATACACAGCATTTACTGTACCCTTGCCTTCCACAAACCCACATTGTTCTTCTCCTGTTTCAGGTTGTATTTTCCTCATAACTCTTTGCATGATAATTCTTAGCAAAATCTTCGTGATGTGACTCATTATACTAATTGTTCGATGTTGATCACATTCCAAGGCTCCTGATTTCTTTGGGATTGCAATAAATACAGAATTACATAACTCCTGAGGTATATTTCCAGTATCATATATTGTATTAAGCAGACTGGTAACTTGATGTATTCCATATTCTTCTAAAGCATTAATCATTTCTGTTGTGACGCTGTCTGAACCGGGGGTCTTGCCAGATTTCATATGGTTAAGAGCATTCTGAACCTCCATCTTCAAAATTGCTGGTCCTTCATTATTATTTTGAACATCATACTGTTCGTCTCTGTTATCGTCATACAGGTTTTTCACGTAATCTGACCATTCATGTAATATCTGATCTTTTTCTATTATGACTCTTCCATCTTTTGTCTTTAGGCAGCCTGCTGATGTACGTGTTCTTTGATTAGTAAGCTCCTGAATTCTTTTGTGCATTAGTTTCGCATTGTTACTGTTGTGTTGTTTTTCAATTTCTCTGCAATTTTTCTCAAGCCATGTTTCTTTTGCCTCCTTACATAAGGTTCTCACTTTTCTGTGAATTTCTTCATATTTGGCAGGATAGATAGATATATAGATAGATAGATAGATAGATAGATAGATAGATAGATAGATAGATAGATAGATAGATAGATAGATAGATAGATCCCCGCCAGGACCTGGGTGAAGCCGGGCCGGGTAGCAAGTATATATATATATATATATATATATATATATATATATATATATATATATATATATATATATATATATATATATATATATATATTTACATTGGCACCTTGCCGTCTTGACAGACGATAGTTTGTGCTTTAAAAAGGCATAATAACGTTTACCTATGGCAGTAGCGAGTGTGACTGATAAGGTCAATTTGCGCTGTAAATGTCCGTTCACAGTGGGTGCATGTGAACACGTGGTCATTTCCACCATCATGCACCATCTTACGTCACAAACGCTCGGTGTGTGACTTATCTGCAATAATTTTCTCCTTTGTCTTTATTCCATTTCTGATATTTGCGCTCCATGCAACACGTTCAGCGGTGACTTGCTCCCAATGTGCATTATCAATGCCCGTATCAATCATGTCCCGCTTACACACATCTTTGTATCGTAGTACCCTGAGATCTTTTACCCATCTATAATTCACCAAAAAAGATATCCTTTGGTATTCTACCATCTTCCATCCTCCTAACATGTCCTATCCATCTAAGTCTACGAAGACTGAGCATGGAATAAACCGTCACACAACCTGATCTTTCCAATACTTCAGTATTTGTGATTTTGTCTTGCCACTTAATACCAAGAATTTTTCGCAGACACCGCATATGAAAGCCCTCTCCATAGCACAAAGCCTGGGCTAAAATATAGAGATCATGTGTTGCCCATGCAGCATGATCCCTCTCTCGGCCTGCCTAGAATACTCCAGAGGAAAGGTAACACCCCTACATCTGGAACAAGACAAGCTGCAGAAGCTGCCGGATCAGCAAAGTAATGCTCTAACTGTCCGCCTGTCAGAGCTTCGATCCTAGACCAGCCGCCAACCAAGGCTTAGGGCCTGGTCTGCCCTGCCATGACATCTTGTCTTTAGCTTGCATTTCCTCGCACCAGGGTAAGGCTTGTACCCTCCCAATTGCGCTCTTCCGCCCGAAGCCGTTGGCACAATGTGGGGTGTCGGGTTTGGTAAGCGCCGCCCAACGTTCGGCACTAACAGAAACCAGGTAGTACCGTCTACTGTTATACGGTAGCTCAGTCATATCTGACTAAGACCTGACATATGTCAGCATGGTGTCGCCTCGTTCAGTAATGTGTGGTTCAGAGTTCCAAATACAACACGAAGACGAACTTGTTGTTTGTATTGGGCAGTTGCAATCTTGTTGCAATGCATGCTAACTTACTAATTGTGTTATCCGTTCAGTGATGTTCATCGTAGGTCACATTTTTACAGCAGCTACATGGTTCCAATAAATATATTTTATTAGTACGTGTTAGTTCCGAACAATTGCGATGGCGTCATCATGAAACACTTCAACATATGCATTGATGTACTCTGCAAAGCACAAAGAATATTCCTTTAGTGCCTTGATTAATCTCTATGTTTATGCTCATAATACTCCGTCAAGAATGAACAGATAGATATATTTAAAAAATAGGAAAACGTGTCCATAAATATAAGTTACATCTAATGAAGGGATACAACCTCAATCAATATGCATTTGTAAGGGCGATAAGGTTGCCTTTGACGGGTTATACAATTTTTGGGCTCTATGACTAAGTAATATATCATGCATCTCAGTGTGATTAATGTTTTATCTGGGAAGACCATGTTATGACGATATTACAATAAAGATAATTTATACAGTGCATTTCTTAAATATTTGAAAACAAAGTGATATAACGTGAGAGATATTATATTAAAATAACATGCATTTACTTTACGGACGCTATATCAAGAATATCTTCCGTTTATTTACATGGCATTATTTATGGACAAATGATATTTGTGGCTGGTGCGTACACACGCACCATATAATAATACATGATATGATCTTTGACTATCTAACACTGGTACAATGTGAGCCCGCTATGTGGCTCCAAAATCGCCCCAAATATATTAAATCCTCTTTCCAATGTTGTGCCGTTATGTGTAACTAATTAACTAACTAGCTAACTAACTAACTATCTAACTATCACACTTTTAAGGTTTTCATTTGTAACGTTCTTGTAATTAACAAACTAAGTAACCAAGTAACTGATTAATTAAATAACTATCTAATTAACTATCTAAATAGCGAACAAAACACCCACATAACTAACTAACTAACCAACAAAGAAATAATCAATCAATCAATCATGTGCCATGCTGGAAAGCGTGGGCGGTCATGACTCGCCATTTCACTCGATCACCAGTGTCGTGGATCAGCTCAGTGTTCCTGTCTCGTCCATGCCATGTGGCCAAGCCATCCAGGTATTATCCTCTCGGTCTTCCTCTTGGTCTGTTCCCCTCGATCTTGCCATTTGTCACTAAGTTCTCCAATCCATTTCTTCTCATAACATGTCCAAAAAATTTTGACTGTCTACGTCTAATTTCTCTAATCAGTTTACGATGTTCATTTGTCTCCTGTAGTACTTGGTCATTGTCAAAATAACTAATTAACTAACTGACTGAATAACTAATTATCTTTCTTACTAATTAACTAACCAACTATCTAATTAGTGTAATTAATTAACTAACTAACCAACTAACTATTTAATTAAGCAACTAACAAATTAATTAACTTATTAAGTAAGTAATTAACCAGTTGTGTACCTGACTAATTAACTTACCAAGTAACTAACTAACCAACCAAACAATAAACTAAACAATTAACTGATTATTTAAGCATCTAACGAAGTAACTAAGTAATTAACCAACTAAACTTCTATTTAGCTATCTGAACTACTGACTAGCTATCTAAATTACTAAGTAACCATCTATACTGCTAACTAGCAATATAAGTGAAATAGAAATAAAAAAGGGAAAAGGAATGGCCAAAAATGTTTTAAGCAGCGTAAAAACAGTATTAACATCTAGAGCGATTTTGCTTTTTATAAGTTAGTTGCCCATACTTTACGGATGTAGCCGTCAACCCCAGCATATTTTGGCTGTTCGTTATTCCTGGGCAAGTTTACTTTAACCAGTTTGCGTGCTTTGTGCGGCGATTTCGGCCGGTCGCTCTGTGGAAAGAGACCGAGCCATGTGAGAAAACCCGTGTCAATGAAGTCTTTCTGGTGACTGCCGATTCCATCGACGATGAACAGTAATTTTCGTCGATGACGTTTGTGTTGGCATTCTGGCGGCGGCATTAAGCACAGAGTACCTGTGCGGGCTGTTGGTTTGCCGAGACTCCTGTATGTTCACCTTTTCACATTGGACAGTGAGGAGCATTGTGTGTGGTATTCACTGGCACAGGCATGGAGAATAATGTGGACGAGCGTTGCCGTGAAATTGGAACCTTGGCTATCTAACTAACATTGCATTAAAAATGAGAGTTGCCAAATGTTACGTATAGTCAACACTATTGTATGGCGCGGAAGCCTGGACATTGAACAAGCAACTGGAACGTCAAATAGAGACACTGGAGATGTGAATATACAGACGATTATGTCATATTTCATATAAACAAAAACAATCAAATACAGAGGTTATAGTAAAACGGGGAAGGAAAACGAGAGTTGAGTTGAGATGAGTTGAGTTGAGTTGAATTGAGTGAAGAACCGACATCACTGCACTCAGGACATTCCCAGACGTGCTCAGTCCCCTCGTTCAACAGCCAGCTAAGAGTCATACTTTTAATCGTTCCCACAGCTATCTGATTAAAAAATCTCCTGGTCTTCCCTCTCAGTTTTGAGATTCTTCCAGAACCCCTGCCGATCCCCCGCAATCTCATTCTTTCCACATATGGGTTCTCAATCTGATCCTCCGCCTTCTCCACCTGGTGCCACAAGCGCACGACCACCTCCCTCTTGTCCATAGACAAGATAACACCAAGAGGTGCATTCCCTGCTAGCCTATCAGCCTGTTCATTCTCCCGTACACCCGCATGGTCAAGGCAAAATATCCATACAATTCTCACAATCTGTGACCCCTGAAGCGACGAAAGCCATTCCACACGAAACATTCATTTCTCCACCTTGCTAAGCATATTCTTTAGTCTCATATGCCAGGCTCCCCTTTTTCAAGACTCGCCCATTAGTCTTTGCAATAAAGCACCAGCAACTACGTCTGTTTCTCACCACTGACCCATCGGTGTAGGTGACTATGTCACCTTGATGTGTGTTGCTCTGGATCAGCTGTTGCACTTCAAACTCAGTGTGGCCCGCTGCCCATTCTCTGCACTCACGACCCAGTGTTATTATTACATTGTACCAGTCCGTCATGTCTTCCGGAACTTGAACCCACTCTCTTTCACGATTGATGGTCTCTAGATCACACACCTGACTTATAGAAAGTTCTGCCTGTGCCATCCAGGACCTGCCTCGTCTTAGTCTATGATCCTTAACCATATCCATTGCTGCATGCAGCGGGTGATCCCTGTCTGCGGCAACTCTCAGGTACCATTTGGCCTGAAGGACCCTATGTCTATCCGTTATTGTAGGTAGCGCCAGGATATGCCGCATGCTGATAATTGGTGTGTCCTTTGTGCACCCAGTATTAACCGTATGGCAGCATTCTGTATGCGCTCCAACCTTTCAAGCTGGCTCTTTTATACTGTCAGCAGCCCCAAACTATACTCAGTGACAGAAATTATTAACTGCTGAAAGAGCCTGTACAACATCCTCTGATCTACCCCGGTTGCTGCAGAGACCTCATTGCATCAAGTTCCCTAACAGCCTTCACCACCAACTCCTCCACATGATCCTTAAAAGACAAACACCTGTCAAAGGTGATACCCAAGTACTTCAGTTTATTCTCTCGACTAAGAGGACATCCATTCAACATAATACTTGGGACGTCTGTCTTGACGATCCGGCTATCCATGGAGTACCACACAGCCGATTCCTTGTCTGGGTTTAAAATGGCCCCTGCGTCCCTGCACCACTCCTTGTTTACCGCCACCTGTACGTCTTTCGCCAAACTGGCCCAGTCTCTGCCCTGTCTGTACACCAGCACATCATCTGCAAATGTCAAGATTCTACCTACACCTGGTGTCTCAATAGCTGCGATTTTGATGGTGTATACATTAAAGGCCGGCTTCGTGGCTTAGAGGTTATGACTTTTCTCCGTAATCTCGTATACTCTCGTCGGTAACGTGATGACGGTGAGAATCAGCAGTGGTTCGAATCGCATCGGTAACTTACGGGGTATGTGAGCCGACCGCTCAGTAAGCAATGGCAAACTACTGAGCGTAATCTTGCCAAGAAATCAATATACATCTGAAAGATGCTGGTGTTGACAGCGATGTCCTGTAAAGGATATGCAAACAAACAAAAAAAAAAATTAAAGAGCACCGGGCACAAGGCAGATCCCTGCGACAACCCAGGTGTAATAGTATAGGGGTCAGAAGTCCAGGTCCCCATGTGCAGTGCAACCTTGGGCTCATAAAGGACTGCTGCAACCCATCTAACAAGGCAAGGGCAGACCTCCATGTCCAACAGTGTGTGTATTAACTAATCATACGCAACCCTGTTATACGCATCCTCCAGGTCAAGAGCTACCGCCACTGTCTCCTGTTTATCCTGGAAGCCCTCGTAGACATCAAATGCACAAGTTGCAGCATTGGTCCAGGTGTCCTTTCCAGGCCGGTAGCTCCCGAGTCCTTGGGGAAGTGAATTCCGACTTTCCAAATGTTGCTGGAGCCTGCGTGCTACTATATTTTCGAGGACTTTGCTATATGTGTTTTGCAGGGTTATGATTCGGTATCCATTAAGTCTGGAGTGGTCCTTACCTGACTTTGGGAGTGGGACCAGGTAGCTATGCAGCCAATCGTGGGGTATTTCCGCCGTATTGATGCTTAGGTTGAAACAAAGAGCCATCTCCTCCGAGTCCCCATCATTTATGTTCCTCATATGGGAGTATCTCACCCGATCTGGACCTGGCGCTGTGTCTTTAGCCCGCTTCAATCCTAATGTCCTCCACTTTAATCTCACAATCATCCTTCCTAGTGACCCGTGACAAGGCTTCTCTGAAGGTATCTCTAATAGCCCTATGTTGCTGACCCGTCTGTTTTAAAACTCGCACAATTAAAGCCTCCCCTGTGTCCTTGTCAGTTGTCATAGGTCGGCTATTATCATCATAAACGGTACCATGTGTACCAGGCATCACTTGTCTCTTCATCTGCCGGTGCAGCCTCCAGAATTTTCCCAATGTCACATCCCCACCGACTTCATTGATAAACTGTTCCCACTTAATCCTCTTTGCCTCTGCTGCCTGGAGTTTGAAATCCTGCACCTTTGCTTTTTTATACCTTTCAGCCTCTTCTAATTCTGTGTCAACTGAATTTGTTGCTCTCCGCACCCACTGCCAATTCCTTATGGCCATCCTCTTTACTCTCCATGAATTCTCGACCTCTGGTGTCCACCATGGTGGTTGAGTAAAGATTTTTCTTGTTGGTTTAGATCTTCCATATTATCGTAGGCGCCCCAAGAGCGAAGAGTGGTCGCGATCTTAACTGAATGCCCTGCGAGCTCTTATGGACTTAGGTATCAGCACAGAACAGGGGAGGTGGTCAATTCCATGATCTCCAAGGACGCTCCATTTTATATCTGATTCCGCCTCTTGAGATACAAGCGCCAGGTCTATGGCCATGTCAGGGTCCCCCGGTCTCATTGCTAGCCTAGTGGGTGTCCCGTCATTTAGACAGACAACATCCATCTCAAGCAAGGTCTCAGCAAGAGCAGTGCCCTGTCTGTTCTCTTCCGACCTGTCCCATTCCTTGGCGCGGAGGTTGAATCACCACATATTAGATACCTGGTATCTGGAGTGTCCACTGAACCGTTCAACCAGTCCCAACTCTCTCTGATTATACAAGATTCCCCACTTACATATACATTTATCAGGTGCCAGCTGTATCGGCCGATTTGTATCCGCATTCCCTACACCTCTATATTCTCCTGACCCCACCTACTCATATCCAGAATTGAATGCTGTAAACTGTCCTTGACCACCAGAGCCTGCCCATGTCTTCCCTGCCTAGTTGGGTTCATGTAACATGTGTATCCAGGGCACTTGAAAGAGTTCGTATTCAGTTCTTGTAACATCAGTACATCGAAATCGTAGACCAGTTTCTCCAGTATTGGTCCTCGTTGCTTTGCACTGCGGCAATTCCAATACCCAACCCGTACATTTTTGAGTCCCAAACGATCCGTTTTCCTTCTACCCCTTCTGGCTCCAGCCCTCTTCTTCCTTTTCCTTCCCCCCTCTCCCCTACCTCTTCTTCTCTGCTTCATTCTCTCCCCGCTGGCTGTTGTCAAAGGTATCGAGCATAAAGCACGTACTCCGTTGCTTCGGTGATAAATCTTTGTATTATTCATAGTTGGTTAGATATGACGGCAGGATATACTAGGTCATCCTAGTAGAGTCTGCCTGCTAGGGAAGGGGCAGGGGATGTCCCTTAGGAGTCCATACCCCTGGCACCGCCCTGCCTGCATACCAGACGTTCCACGTTCACGATCAGCTCACCCGTGGCCATTCAGTCCTCGGCACGTCGGTCCACCTTAACTTAGGGGTTTATACTTGGAGTTTTCCATCTCCTAGATTGACCGCTGCAATAGCTAACGGGCCCAATCTACCCGGGGGCAAGAGGTTCCAGCGCTTCCTTCCTAATAGCGATATGGTTGGGATTCATATTCATTTACACATGAAATATGTTTCTCATGTTAACAGACATAAATCTCAGATGGGCACCTGACAAACAATCTGATTGACAGAAGGGACGGGTTGATAGATATACGGACAAGTAACTAATGTCAGTAAACTGTGATCGCAAATAAACGTTGCTGGAATTCCAAGATTAATGTGTTTGTTTTGTCAACATACGAGATTTACACCAATTCTGTCGTGACACAGCTATGTTATCTCTCCTTATGTGGACAGTGTCAGATCTCATTCTGAAGCTTCAGACGTTGGAAACACACAGAGCTGGTACTATGTCTTTGAGATGAGATCGTATTTGGCCAATTATCCGGATGTTTATGTCTGATGGACTGTGCCTTGAATGTGCTTATAAGTCGCCCCCGTCTTCATCGCCATTGATGCTGGCTAATTTGTCGGATGTGGTGTCACCGGCTTCCTCTCCCAGAACTCTGGAATTTTGGTGACGTCTCTACAGTCCCCTTGGAAAGAATCACATCTTCTCGGTTTACAGATCATCTAGCACTTCATAAGGATTTGTTGGTGAGACTTGTGCAGCACCCTAAGCTTCGGTCCCCATGTATAATTGATCCACAGACGTCACGCTTGTGAAACAGTAAACTACTGGTGTGTAGATGATCTTTGCATGTGCGAATCAGCTGTGGATAGCGACTGATCACTGAAACCGCTTTGCGATTGTGACCATGGGAATGCTTGGCTTGAGAACTGTAGCTGACGATAACTAGCTGGCATTCTCAGTTTTACTTACTAGGCAGCATTACCTTTTGAGCTGAGCTCTGATACAGCACTCCGCTACAGAACTGGGGCCACAACTTTGCTATGTCGGTGAGGGCTGTCAAGCGACTGTACTACGACAGATGAAACCGCTGTGCATGCTTTAACCAAGAATTCGTCTAACGGGCTGAAAGAAAGAACGTCCATCTTGCCCCATCTTAATGACGTCCTTAGGAAAACGAGAGTTTATGAAAGAAATAAAAAAGAGACCAATGCAATATTTCAGCCACGTAAAAAGACATAGCACACTTATACAAACCATTCTGGAGGGCAAGGTTGAAGGCAAGCGAGCAAGAGGTACACAACGATATAAGTAGGAAGATAACATCAATAGATAGACGAACATCAATCTAACAGAATGTACAGTCAGCGCGAGAGACAGACAGAATTGGAGATCCATAGCAGCCAAACTTTATTGCGGAGACGGCAGCTGATTGACTGATATCTGACTTGCTAACTAACTGTGTAAACAACTAACTACCCAACTAACTAACCAACTAATGGATTAAGTAACTAACACAGTAATTGAGCTATGGGTGTAGTATGACTGTGTTATGGGTGTTGCGTAACAATGTGTTATGGGTGTGTTGTTGCTATGTGTTATGGGTGTGATGTTACTGTGTGTTATAGGTGTTATGTAAATATGTATTATGGGTGTGTTGTTGCTATGTGTTATGGGTGTGCTGTTACTGTGTGTTATAGGTGTTATGTAAATATGTGTTATCGGTGTGTTGTTGATATGCGTTATGGGTGTGATATAACAATATGTTATGTGTGTGGCGTAACAATGTGTTATGGGTGTGTTGTTTCTATGTGTTATGGGTGTGTTGTTTCTATGTGTTATGTTTGTGTTGCTGCTATGTATCATGGGTGTGTTATTGCTATGTGTTATGGGTGTGTTGTTGCTATGTGTTACGGGTGTGTTGTTGATATGTGTTATGGGTGTGATGTAAATATTTGTTATGGGTGTGTTGTTGCTATGTGTTATGGGTGTGCTGTTGCTATGTGTTATGGGTGTGTTGTTGCTGTGTGTTATGGGTGTGATGTAAATATGTGTTATGGGTGTGTTGTTGCTATGTGTTATGTTTGTGTTGCTGCTATGTATCATGGGTGTGTTGTTGCTATGTGTTATGGGTTTGTGGTTGCTATGTGTTATGGGTGTGTTGTTGCTATGTGTTATGTGTGTAATGTAAATATGTTTTATGGATGTGTTGTTGCTATGTGTTATGGGTGTTCTGTTGCTATGTGTTATGGGTGTGTTGTTGCTATGTGTTATGGGTGTGTTGTTGCTATGTGTTATGTTTGTGTTGCTGCTATGTATTATGAGTGTGTTGTTGCTATGTGTTATGGGTGTGTTGTTGCTATGTGTTATGGGTGTGTTGTTGCTATGTGTTATGGGTGTGTTGTTGCTGTGTGTTATGGGTGTGATGTAAATATGTGTTATGGGTGTGTTGTTGCTGTGTTATGGGTGTGATGTAAATATGTGTTATCGGTGTGTTATTGCTATGTGTTATGTTTGTGTTGCTGCTATGTATCATGGGTGTGTTGTTGCTATGTGTTATGTTTGTATTGCTGCTATGTATCATGGGTGTGTTGTTGCTATGTGGTATGGGTGTGTTGTTGCTATGTGTTATGGATGCGTTGTAAATATGTGTTATGGGTGTGTTGTTGCTGTGATGTAACAATATGTTATGGGTGTGGCGTAACTATGTTTGTTATTTTTGTTGCACATCCCGTACACGACGTTGCAGTCAACACCAGCATTTGTTAGCTGCTGTTGAAGTACTATAGTCTATCCAGAAAAGAATGCCTTCATTCATGATCAATTATTTTGAAAACTGTCTATTGAATCGTTATGGAATTGTTCCTGCCGTCTTATATTTACCCCCACACAAGGAATATGTCTTTGATAGGTAGAAAAGAAACTTAAATCATGGAAAGCAGCGACATTTCTTGTATGTACTGGTGAAAAACTAATGATTTCTCGCTAACAAACTTGTTTTACAGTAATGCCAATGTCCCCGCCAGTTCGGATGGCAAACACAAGGTGTATCAAGATTCGTATGGGAGTGGGTGCAATGTCTACTCTCCTGTGACGGAACATGATTACCTGTTTTGCACGACGAATATAGCTGTGAATGTCTCTGTAGTGGGCTTCCTTCTTAACGGTCAAGATGTTGGTCCTCTTTTCATTGAAGTTTATAGAATAAATCGTATGTTCGTGTGTTGTCCCCTCATTTGACAACGTGTTTCTTCTCACGTTTCTTGTTATGCCACAATATGTCAGTTCCTACCGCAATATTACTCTTCGGTTGGTATTCAGTGCGTCTAGAGCTTTTTGTTTTTTCAATGTCAGTTGTTTGTCACCGGTTTTCACTGTGGAATACAAACGGTTGCCATTAACAGGTTGTATTGTTTATGCCTATGCTGTAATGTTTAGGGCCTGCAATTCTTCTGAATATGTGGAGCAAAATATCCCAGTAGATGTGCATGTGGATTAATGTCTGCAATCTGCCCAGACCTTACTCTGTGTCGGACGATTCCAGTAGGTTGATGACTGCTATCGGTTGCATAAAATTCAATCCAACCTTTCTCCAATAGTCATCTTCCTCTTTCAACACATGGTCCTCACATTTTTTCCAGTAACTTTCATCAATTTTTAATAGCGCGGTCTGAGTTATTATCTTGACGTCAGACAATTTGAATAGATTAATTGATTGATTGATTTAGAAACCGACATCACAGCATTCGGGTCATTCCCATAAGCGCTCCGTCCCCATCCTCAGCAGCCAGCGAAGAGTTCCAACACCAATAATTCCAGTAGCAACCTGATTATATGTCCGTCTCGCCTTTCCTCTGCGCGTCGAGCCTCAGCCAGATCCCCTGGTCACTCCTCTCTGCCTCATTCTTGCCAGACCATGGTAATCCATTTGCTCCTCCGAGGTGTACACGTGCTCCCACAAGGCCGCAACCACGTCTGCCTTGTCATGCATCAATGCCGTAGGTATTAGACAAGACGGTCTATCTAGGAATAGAAGCACTGTATTCTCGAGCCAATCGCTAAATACATTACCATTCATCGCATTATGATAATCCATATTGTCTGTATGCTTTGATACGAACATGAGTCCAGAATTATGTAGTAAACCATTTTGAGTACTACCAGCATGGGCTATGACGAAACGCTGTCCTTTACTACTGGGCACATATCGCGTTATCTTTCCGTCCACTGATTGCCATTCCTTTTCACTTGTGTTGTGCGCATTGATCCAGGTTTCATCAAAATACACTATGTCATAATTTTATTTGCGCATTTCCCTTATTTCACGTAGGTATCTGCTTCTCGTGGCTCCTAAATGCGGTTGCTCGCAAATGATATTTCTACCTCCCTTTCTAAACGTGAAGCCTTGTATGAAAGGCCCCACAATAATGGCACGCCTCTGAAGATAGTGCGACACCACTGAACACTCCCCGTTTCACTTCTCAAGGCTCTTTTCGTAAGGCCAATCCCGCGAATAACGTGAAAATTTACTATTGAACGCTCCTGTTTCCTCGTGAAGATGTAATACTTCTAATAATGTGCACTTCATCTCAGTCCCGTAAATTATATACCGCATATAAACAAACTTTGAAATCTTCTGTACAATCTCCAGAACAAAATATTTTAAGGTTAAATTGATACGGTTATATGCTAAATCTCATCATTTTCTCTGAGCTGGTTACTGAGATCTGGAATTTTATATTGGGGCAGACAAAAGCAAATGCACTATAGGCAAGTTTTACGTTCAGTATTTTGTCATTGCTTTCTGAACGACTTTTTCACATACCCCCGATCAGCTGCCGAATCTCGGGCAGCTGTTTTCCCACTTGAATATACGGGATTAAGAACAACGTCGTTAACCTCTTGGCGAAGGAGACCTATGTGTTATGTGTGTGTTGTTGCTATGTGTTATGGGTGAGTTGTTGCTATGTGTTAGGGTGTGTTGCTGCTATGTGTTAAGTGTCTGATGTAACAATGGGTTATGAGCGCATTGTTGTTATGTGTTAAGTGTGTGGTGTAACAATGTGTTATGGGTGTGTTGTTGCTTTGTGTTATGGGAGTGTGGTAACAATGGGTTATGGGTGTGTTGTTGCTATGTGTCATGGGTGTGTTGTTGCTATGTGTCATGGGTGTGTTGTTGCTATGTGGTATGGGTGTGGTATAACTATGTGTTATGGGCGTGCTGTTGCTGTGTTTTATGGGTGTGGTGTAACAATGTGTTATGCGTGTGTTATTGCTGTGTGTTATGGGAGTGTGGTAACAATGGGTTATGGGTGTGTTGTTGTTATGTGTTATGGGTGTGTTGTTGCTATGTGTTAAGTGTCTGATGTAACAATGGGTTATGAGCGCGTTGTTGTTATGTGTTAAGTGTGTGGTGTAACAATGTGTTATGGGTGTGTTGTTGCTTGTGTTATGGGAGTGTGGTAACAATGTGTTATGGGTGTGTTGTTGCTATGTGTCATGGGTGTGTTGTTGCTATGTGGTATGGGTGTGGTATAACTATGTGTTATGGGCGTGCTGTTGCTGTGTTTTATGGGTGTGATGTAACAATGTGTTATGCGTGTGTTATTGCTTTGTGTTATGGGTATAATGTAACATTGCGTTATGGGTGTTGTGTAACAATGTGCTATGGTTCTGATGTAACTATGTGGTATGAGTGTGGTGTAACTATGTCTTATGTGCGGTGTATGGCTATGTTATTGGTGTCGTATGTCTATGGTATGGGTGTGGTATGGCTATGTTATAGGTGTGGTATGGCTATGTTTTGTGTGTGATATGGCTATGCCATAGTGACGTATGTCTATGGTATGGTGTGGTATGACTATGCTATGGGTGTCGTATGTCTAGGGTATGGTGTGTTATGTCTATGCTGTGGGTGTGGTATTGCTATGTTATGGGTGTGGTATTGCTATGTTATGGGTGTGGTATGGCTATGTTATGGGTGTGTTATGGCTATGGTATGATGTGGTATGGCTATGTTATGGATGTGTTATTGCTATGGTATGGTGTGATATGGATATGTTATGGGTGTGTTATGGCTATGATATCGTGTGATATTGTTATGGTATGTTTATGGTACGGCTATGTTATAGGTGTGGTATGGCTATGTTATGTGTGTGGTATAGCTATGTTACGTGTGTGGTATGGCTATGTTATGGGTGTGGTATGGCTATGCTATGTGTGTGGTATGGCTATGTTACTTGTGTGGTATGGCTATGTTATAGGTGTGGTATGGCTATGTTATGTGTGTGGTATAGCTATGTTACGTGTGTGGTATGGCTATGTTATGGGTGTGCTATGGCTACTGTGGGATGTGGATTTTAATTCCTAAGAATAATTCGTTAAAATGTCTAGGGGGTATTATTGATTCTCTGGTCACTGGTTAGAATGCAGGGTGATCAGGGATAGTTACCACAAATCCCAGGAGAAAAGAGTTCAATCCTTGAAACAATGGCATCTGTGTGTAGGTTTCCCTTCCCACTTCATCACCCTTTACATTTTCTATGGTGCTAGAAGGATATTGATTGCTCACAACATATAAACAACCACTTGTTGGACACCACATTTACTTGATGTACACAACACTTTTGGACAAACAGTTCAGGTATTAACTCAAGATCTGCAATTACATATATAGATGTGTAATAAACACTATGCATTTTCAGACAGGCATGGGAATGATGTGCAGTATTACAACATAGTACCCAGTGACCCCAGAAAAAACAACAACAATGTTATTACAAACAACACAACAACCACAAATTGGGTCTACTTTCATTTACCCTCATAATTAAGGCAAATAAAGATATTAAATAGAACCCAACATAACATGTTTCTGACACCTTTTACCATTCTCTCATTGTTAAAAATAATGAGTTGGTGTCAAAATACTATACCATCTATATACCATTGGAAAAAAACTACTGACCTGTTAACCTTCAGAAAAAAAACCAACATATAAACACCATATTGTACTATTAATTAAACTAATTAATAGAGTCAATTTGCTCCTGTTGTGCGGTTAAGGGTTCACCTTTGCTGTCGATTAGATCCTTTTCCCATTATCTGGGTACCGAATTAATACACTCAGTTATGTTCTTACTATTTAGTCACTGGTAATTGGCTGGTGCAAATCATACTTTATAATAGAAATTACACACAATCACAAATCCCTCCGCGGGCTAGAATATTCGATTACTCTGTTGCAGTAGGCTCGGTGTCTTTTATTGAAATTTGGGGCCTCAGGTTGGTCTAACTTTCCGGAATTTCCACTTAAGCTCTGCAGAAGGTACTTTACCATCTCACCATACATGGTGCCAAGTAGACGTCCATTCAGCTGCTCTGCTTTTACTATCAGAATCCCAAGTAGTTCAACAAAGATTTTACACCCACCAAGTCGCGAGTCTATAACCCCTGGCATTTAGGTTGACATTGGACCAGCAAAGAGTTAGTCGTTATCTAGTCCAGTGTAGAACTTTATTTGACTGAGAGGCATCTCATGGTAGTATCTGTGACTAGGGCCACACTTGATCTATACCTACATATATCCACAGATGAATAAATCCAGCACAGTAACATGTTTGCAAACAATTAGGTGATTCCTCTTGTTGCAAATGTAGAGACATTTAGCTGCTTTCATATGATCTTTTATCTGATGGTGTTCAGGGTTTGGAACCTTGGGGTAATCTGGTTTCGTAGTTATGTTTCAGATGATATTAAGTTTGTACCTTGGTTGTATTGGCTTATGTGGTTCAGTGTCTTCTCCCCATTTGGTTGAGCCAGAACTTAGTGTTGAATAGCTGAATTCCATGTTTGACTGTTGCAGCTGTGAGACATTCTTTCGAAGACTTATCCATTTTTGGATATTAACTTGGTAACCCAACCAACAGTTGAAGGGCTTTCACTGTTGCTAGTTTTAGTAACTTGTAGGATTGTCCCATAGTTTCACTGATTTTGCTGAGTGATAAGGCTTATAGGTGATACTTCTCAGACGTAAAGCAGACGATACACTGTTGTCAGTTACTCTGTTGATCTTCATCTTTGTATATTATTAGATCTTGAAGTCCATCCTGGATATTCCTACTAAAATAGGACTTAATCACTCACCCAGTCAGTTGTCTTCTAATTTATCTGTTGCTCGCTATGGAGCTATTGAGCGCAGCAGTCCATGGGTATTTCTAGATGCAGACTATGGTTAGGACATTCACTTTCTGGCTGTTGACCCAGGATCCAGATATAGTGATATAGTCCCACCACATTCAACCACCACCTGCTTCTCTTCTATAGAAAAGGGATGACAAAGAATACTACACAAGCATTAACCTACTGTGATGTGTTAACTTTCACAAGACAATTACAAACAAAAATACAAAACAACAAGGGGAGAAGGGGAAAGGAGTGGGTGTCCACGTTCCACTGTCCCTCATTGCTGACTAGAGCCATTCTGAATCTTAATAGTGAGTAAGGTATTTTCTCACTTTATTTTATGTTCTGTTGTTACTGGGACAATTAGAGGAGTGAAGTCATTCTGTCCATCCAACATGTTGATATTGTCTCTCTCATTACTTGAAGAGAATAGCCTATACAGAATCTCTGTGGTTTCTAATGCCGCGTCTTCCTTTCGGCCTATAATCATCCTTAGGTCAAGACTATTCAACATTGGCTTAAGTACTGACATACACATGGATTCTTACATCAACATCCTCTAATCCCAAGGTGCAACATTAAAATGTATATTCCCACAGGAAAAAGTAACAATCAGAACAGAGAAAATTCTCATACCAGAAAAAAAACAACATACATGTACATTTCTCTGATATTAAGTACATGATAATCATACATAATAATCATAATGATGATGCAGGGAGCCTAGGTTTTTGAATTTTCTTCATAAACTAAAACATCCATTATTTTCCCCCACTGCGTACAGCACACGAGGATAGTAATCGCTGTGATATGTTTTGCCAATGACTCTATTATTCGGAGTGTATTTATTAGAATAACTTATGCCGCACGGTCCAGTATTCTGAATATTGCAAGCAATTTATTCACATCAATCTTCGCTTCTGTTTCTACTACGGTGAGGCGATGGGGATTGAATCCTATCCGAACATGCATTTTCATCACGCGTTTACTTTAATTGTTCATGAATTTATATTCAAACATGGCATGTCCCTAACACTATTTTATGAAATGATTATATGTTCACCCTCATATGGAGTGGTTACTAATCTGTTAAAAGGATGGTACTAAAATTTAACTCTATAGTTCCAAGTTACAGATTATGATGTGGCGAAGTATTTTATCCCCTGACTAAGAGTCAGGAATACGCGTAATCATTTGTATGTCCCCGCATGGATAAAACACCTTTCTATAGTACGTAGATTATTTGCAGATTTCTAAGCATAAATAGTGAGATATTGTTCATAGTGCCTAGAAGTTTTAACATAGGAATATGAAATTGACAGACACAAGTTCTCTACTGAAGTATGTAAACAAGAGTCTGTTCCCACTTTGAGAAAATGCCTAGAATGTGGTTTTTACCTGAGTTTGATACTCTACGGTACACATAATATTTCTAGGTTATAAGCACTACTAGTGAGATATAAGTTCATAATGCCTATACAAGATTTTAACATAAGAATTTGAAATGGTAAGACCTAGGAAAATTTACAGCGTGGCGCCCACCTGTGTTTCATTGGTAAAAATCATCCAGCCTGGTTTAAGAGAATTGTAACTAATTCTTAATTAAACATACTGGTCTATGTAATACATAAATATATCTTAATAATGTAGATAACATACCAATAGCTTGAAGAGAATCATGTTTTTAAGGCAAAATACCTTCTCCCCGAAGGGAAAGGTCGACTTTCTTGTGTGTTCTCTTGACTAGAAATGGCCGCTTCAGTCTTTGTTTTCCCCCTCGCCAGGATTGGCCAGGTACGGGAGAGAAAACAAGCCAAAATAAATTTAGCTGTGCCACGGCCAGTCTATCGCGGTTTTATTTTCTCCTACATTAAGTAAGTTACTTAAACAGTAATTGTAAGGGTTTGTTTATTTTTAAGGGAGTCCATAAATAGGAAAGGGTAAGGACGTTTTATTATACCACAGCTACGCTATGTTTCGGGCTGACGTGCCTCCGGATGCGGGTACACATGGACATCGACCTTGCTATTGGCAGTTCATGGATGATCCCAGCGCTGATCGTCGACTGGACAGACTACACCTGTGTGCTCTGCTTCAGCACGAACTTTCAGACCAATCATGATTATGTTTAAGTG
Organism: Cepaea hortensis; assembly: GCA_963921405.1. Classification (NCBI taxonomy): domain Eukaryota; kingdom Metazoa; phylum Mollusca; class Gastropoda; order Stylommatophora; family Helicidae; genus Cepaea; species Cepaea hortensis. Next base: position 20,284 of record CAWUFQ010000008.1, on the reverse strand, counting down.
GGGAAACATATCAGCAGGTCAATTTCAGAAACTTTGTTGGTCACGCTCACAGCTGTGATAATGGTGAAGTTGATGATGATGATAATGATGAAGTTGATGATGATGATAATGATGGTGATGATGATAATTATGATGAAGTTGATGATGATGATAATGGTGAAGTTGATGATGATGATAATGATGATGTTGATGATAATGGTGAAGTTGTTGATGGTGATAATGATGATGATGATGATGATAATGATGAAGTTGATGATGATGATAATGATGGTGATGCTGATGATGTCAATTATGTTGATCGTGATGATGATGAAGACGGTGATGTTGATGATGTTGATGATGATCAGGGCGATGGTATACATGTTGTACTTGTCCCCCTCTACCTCATGATTTAATCTATTGAAACTATCGGCAGCATGTAGCACGGCCTGCTGCGACAGGTGGCCACTGAGTCACACTGGAATGTTGGTTGAAAGCAATACATCTCCAGTTGATCACAATTTGCGTTTCATCTGTAAACTACAGTGATATCAAGTGACGCCGCCGGTGTGGAAACTGCAGGTTTTGTTGTCTGATGTAACTGCCACTATGTGAAGCCATTACTGCATTATCTGATCGTGCTCCCTTGATTTGTACATTAAAATAGATGTGATTAACATAGCGGGTTTTGTAAATAAAAATTGCCCGTTAAAAATTGCATCAGTTAGTATTGAGGAGCGGCTGGCCGAGTGGATAGAACGCCGGACTCTCATTCGGGAGACCCGGGTTCGATCCCCGGTAAGGTGCGGGATTTTTTTCTGTCGGGGGCAAAAAGAAAATCCTAACCTGCACAGTTCGCGGCGACTGCACTAGCCAGGCTGTCTTTATTCCTCAGGCTCAAAGACCCCTCTGCCATACACCGCAAGGTACTATATTGGCAGTAAATGACTGTTTTTTTTTACAGTATTGAGAGTCAGTGTTTAGTGTTCTCATGTGCTTGCTTTTTTCCAGCTTTTGCTGTTCTGCAGTGTTTTCCGTTAACCAGTGTTTGCTGTTCTCCATTGTTTGCTGTTCTCCAGTGTTTGCTGTTCTCCAGTGTTTGCTGTTCTTCAGTGTTTGCTGTTCTTCAGTGTTTTCTATTCTCCAGCGTTTGCTGTTCTTCTGTGTTTGTCATTATCCAGTGTTTGCTGTTCTCCAGTTGTTGCTGTTCTCCAATTGTGCTGTTTTCCAATGTTTGCTGTTCTCCAGTGTTTGTTTTTCTCCAGTGTTTGTTGTTCTCCATTGTTTACTGTTCTCCAGTTGTTGCTGTTTTTCAGTGTTTGCTATTTTCCAGTTGTTGGTGTTCTCCAGTGTTTGCTGTTCTGCAGTGTTTGTTGTTCTCCAGTGCTCGCTGTTCTCCAGTTGTTATTGTTCTCCAGTTCTCGCTGTTCTCCAGTGTTTGTTATTTTCCAGTGTTTGCTGTTCTCCAGTGTTTGCTGTTCTCCAGTGTTTGATGTTCTCCAGTGTCTGTTGCTCTTCAGTGTTTGTTATTATCCAGTGTTTGCTTTTTTCCAGTGTCTGTTGTTATCCAGTGTTTGTTGTTCTGCAGTGTTTGCTGTTCTCCAGTGTTTGCTGTTCTCCAGTGCTCGCTGTTCTGCAGTGTTTGCTGTTCTCCAGTGTTTGCTGTTCTCCAGTGTTTGCAGTTCTCCAGTGTTTGCTGTTCTCCAGTGTTTGCTGTTCTCCAGTGTATGCTGTTCTCCAGTGTCTGTTGTTCTCCAGCTATTGCTGTCTTCCAGTGTTTGTTATTCTCCAGTGTTTGTTATTCTCCAGTGTTTGTTATTCTCCAGTGTTTGTTGTTCTCCAGAGTTTGTTATTCTCCAGAGTTTGTTATTCTCCAGTGTTTGTTATTCCCCAGTGTTTGTTATTCTCCAGTGTTTGTTATTCTCCAGTGTTTGTGGTTCTCCAGAGTTTGTTATTCTCCAGAGTTTGTTATTCTCCAGTGTTTGTTATTCTCCAGTGTTTGTTATTCTCCAGAGTTTGTTATTCTCCAGTGTCTTTTATTCTCCAGTGTTTGTTATTCTCCAGTGTCTGTTATTCTCCAGTGTTTGCTGTCCTCCAGTGTTTGGTGTTCTCCAATGTTTGTTATTATCCAGTGTTTGTTATTCTCCAGTGTTTGTTGTTCTCCAGAGTTTGTTATTCTCCAGTGTTTGTTGTTCTCCAGAGTTTGTTATTCTCCAGAGTTTGTTATTCTCCAGTGTTTGTTATTCCCCAGTGTTTGTTATTCTCCAGTGTTTGTTATTCTCCAGTGTTTGTGGTTCTCCAGAGTTTGTTATTCTCCAGAGTTTGTTATTCTCCAGTGTTTGTTATTCTCCAGTGTTTGTTGTTCTCCATTGTTTACTGTTCTCCAGTTGTTGCTGTTTTTCAGTGTTTGCTATTTTCCAGTTGTTGGTGTTCTCCAGTGTTTGCTGTTCTGCAGTGTTTGTTGTTCTCCAGTGCTCGCTGTTCTCCAGTTGTTATTGTTCTCCAGTTCTCGCTGTTCTCCAGTGTTTGTTATTTTCCAGTGTTTGCTGTTCTCCAGTGTTTGCTGTTCTCCAGTGTTTGATGTTCTCCAGTGTCTGTTGCTCTTCAGTGTTTGTTATTATCCAGTGTTTGCTTTTTTCCAGTGTCTGTTGTTATCCAGTGTTTGTTGTTCTGCAGTGTTTGCTGTTCTCCAGTGTTTGCTGTTCTCCAGTGCTCGCTGTTCTGCAGTGTTTGCTGTTCTCCAGTGTTTGCTGTTCTCCAGTGTTTGCAGTTCTCCAGTGTTTGCTGTTCTCCAGTGTTTGCTGTTCTCCAAAGTATGCTTTTCTCCAGTGTCTGTTGTTCTCCAGCTATTGCTGTCTTCCAGTGTTTGTTATTCTCCAGTGTTTGTTATTCTCCAGTGTTTGTTATTCTCCAGTGTTTGTTGTTCTCCAGAGTTTGTTATTCTCCAGAGTTTGTTATTCTCCAGTGTTTGTTATTCCCCAGTGTTTGTTATTCTCCAGTGTTTGTTATTCTCCAGTGTTTGTGGTTCTCCAGAGTTTGTTATTCTCCAGAGTTTGTTATTCTCCAGTGTTTGTTATTCTCCAGTGTTTGTTATTCTCCAGAGTTTGTTATTCTCCAGTGTCTTTTATTCTCCAGTGTTTGTTATTCTCCAGTGTCTGTTATTCTCCAGTGTTTGCTGTCCTCCAGTGTTTGGTGTTCTCCAATGTTTGTTATTATCCAGTGTTTGTTATTCTCCAGTGTTTGTTGTTCTCCAGAGTTTGTTATTCTCCAGTGTTTGTTGTTCTCCAGAGTTTGTTATTCTCCAGTGTTTGTTATTCAATATGCAATTGTTATCTCCAATATTGTTACATATTGCTTGACAAGCCTTTTATAATTCTTATTTGTTGTTTGCATGTAGTAATTATTTTGTTATTTCTTTGGTTGTAATTCAATCAAATGTCTCGTTTTTCATTAACATGTTGGCAGCTTATTCGAAAGTCGACTTGACCTTTTTTGGCTCATGCTCATTGAATCATACATGACACACACGTTGGTCTAATGCTGTGTTTCCAGCCTCATGAAAGCCCGTGTCACTGACATCACCTCCATCGTCATGCTGCTCGTGGTCATAGAGTGGTGACCACTGGCGGCTTGAATGTTTCGGTCCACTGAGTGTGCCATGAATGCCAACTCACTTCTCTGCTGATGTATTGCAGATCCATCTCTATAGATAAGCACATCGGAATTGACGGAGTGTTCCCTGATGAGCGCGTTGACCTCTGCATTGCCAGCGGCATGATTCTACCCTCTGCATCTCCTGTCAGGCCTGACAATGCCGGAAATGGTGCAATTAAGCACTGCAGCCACGGGCAGCCATTGTCTGCAGGATCTTGATATTGATAAGCCTGTAGACCTGCCTGACATGATCTTCCCATCGGCCCATCCATGATTGGCCCTTTTTAGTCTGCCACCTTGTTCTCTGAATATACCGTCTCATCTTCCAGTTGGGTTCACTCTCCCCGCACGGCCTCCATGTCCAACACAGTCCCTAACGCCCCTGCCCCCTCCCATCCCCGAAGTCGTATAGTCCACTAATAAGCTAGTTGCATGTCCTTCACAGCACGTCGTAGTCAACGCCAGCATTATCTTTGCCTTTTGTGTCTTCCCGCGTAGTTTGCGTTCAGTTGCTTCTCATTGCTCTCTGAACAACCGGAACTTGTGCTATTTTATGAGGGCAAACGCGGTGCGGTCTGCATTAAAATCGCCCGCAGTAGTGTTTCCAGCTTGCCGTGCGGATTTGCGAGCTGCGTCACTTACATCGCCACATAGGCAACAGTGCTCTACCTATCCATAGTTGTTCCTTTTCGCTCTCATGGGAACACCCCCATCCTCCCAGCGTGTGTTCCCTCACCGGTTGTCTTAGCCAATCCCCGAGCTTATGGCTTTATTGACCTTATTTATTGACCAGTTGACCCTTTAACCACTACATCCGGTTTATTCCATCCACGGAAAGCCGCCAAGCAAGGATACAGATAAGTAACCTTAATACCTTTATGTAGTGTCTTTCGTGTATTTGTTTGTCCATTTTTGTTTGTTTGTTCTGTGCTGGCGAAGGCTTTGACCGCAACGTCCATTTTGTTTCTTCTAGTCGTGCTCACAATCTACTTCTCGTTTTTTGGTGATTTATTCATTGCTGTTCTCTGAATATAGCTCGTTGCAGAGGTGCTGCCCATCTGGAAGTCTGCTACATGTTGGGTAGTTCTCCAGTGCCTGCATGACCGTCAATGGGTCAGAAAGGTTGTCATTGTCGTTGGCACTCCCGCTGTGGTCATCTCTAGTGCATTCAATATCGCTCTCATCACAGTGCGTATTGAAGTTCTTTCAATATCTCTGTCATTGCTACAGTGTGTATTGACGTTCTTTCAATATCTCTGTCATAGCTACATTGTGTATTGACGTTCTTTCAATATCTCTGTCATAGCTACATTGTGTATTGACGTTCTTTCAATATCTCTGTCATAGCTACATTGTGTATTGACGTTCTTTCAATATCTCTGTCATTGCTACATTGTGTATTGACGTTCTTTCAATATCTCTGTCATAGCTACATTGTGTATTGACGTTCTTTCAATATCTCTGTCATAGCTACATTGTGTATTGACGTTCTTTCAATATCTCTGTCATAGCTACATTGTGTATTGACGTTCTTTCAATATCTCTGTCATTGCTACATTGTGTATTGACGTTCTTTCAATATCTCTGTCATAGCTACATTGTATATTGACGTTCCATCAATATCTCTGTCATAGCTACATTGTGTATTGACGTTCCATCAATATCTCTGTCATAGCTACATTGTGTATTGACGTTCCATCAATATCTCTGTCATAGCTACATTGTGTATTGACGTTCCATCAATATCTCTGTCATAGCTACATTGTGTATTGACGTTCCATCAATATCTCTGTCATAGCTACATTGTGTATTGACGTTCCATCAATATCTCTGTCATAGCTACATTGTGTATTGACGTTCCATCAATATCTCTGTCATTGCTACATTGTGTATTGACGTTCTTTCAATATCTCTGTCATAGCTACATTGTGTATTGCCATTCTTTCAATATCTCTGTCATAGCTACATTGTGTATTGCCATTCTTTCAATATCTCTGTCATAGCTACATTGTGTATTGCCATTCTTTCAATATCTCTGTCATAGCTACATTGTGTATTGCCATTCTTTCAATATCGCTGTCATTGCTACATTGTGTATTGACGTTCTTTCAATATCTCTGTCATTGCTACAGTGTGTATTGACGTTCCATCAATATCTCTGTCATTGCTACAGTGCGTATTGACGTTCTTTCAATATCGCTGTCATTGCTACATTGTATATTGACGTTCTTTCAATATCGCTGTCATTGCTACATTGTGTATTGACGTTCTTTCAATATCTCTGTCATTGCTACATTGTGTATTGACGTTCTTTCAATATCTCTGTCATTGCTACATTGTGTATTGACGTTCTTTCAATATCGCTGTCATTGCTACAGTGTGTATTGACGTTCTTTCAATATCGTTGTCATTGCTACAGTGTGTATTGACGTTCTTTCAATATCGTTGTCATTCAAGCCTCAGACCACTTTCATGGGCCTGACTTCAGACATATCCCTAATAGACCTGTGTAGATCCACAAGATGATAGACACCTGTGAATATCAATCATGGCGAGGATAGCCCCTCTGGCCAACACAGTCTATCACGTTAGTAAGAGGGTGTAAGTATCAGGATAACAGGTACAAGCGTTCCCCATCCTGGCCAAGGTCGCTTGAAGATGTCTCAGCTGCGCAGGTAAACCTTTCCTTACTTTCTAAATAATGATAGACAAAGGAAAGAATATTCTGTGTTCTTGTATGCGAGGTGGAACATATTTAGACTGGGATGTAGATAAGGGTATCTCTGACGGTACGGGTTCACATCCTGTGCAGCCCTCTTCAGGAAGCCTGTACATTGGCTCGTTTACCCACCACATGAGGACTCCTACAGATATAGCAAGTTTCCTACACGAACATTAGAAAGATAGGCTCATGTGAAAGGTGTGGAGACCACGGAGGTTTACCACTAACCATAAAGAAGATTTTGCCCTCTCTAATATAAATGGGCCAGTGTATTTCCGCCCTCAAGGCGTCTCCATTAGTCTATTACAATGGTATGTATGCATGATCAAAACATATACTGTGTGAACTAGACATACGCTGTTAGTACACGACATCCAATGTGTGAACAGAACATACACTCCAATTTCAGAACATTCATTGTATGAGCAGAATATACACTGTTATCACAGAACATTCGATGTGTGAGCAGAACATACACTGTTATCACATAACTATCATTGTGTGAGCAGAACATACACTGTTATCACAGAACTTTCATTGTGTGAGCAGAACTTACACTGTTATCACAGAACATCCACCGATAAATCACCCAAGTCATAATTCAAATACAGACATGTAATATCAAATTACAGCGTGGAGTGTGGGTCATTCTGTGAAAAAGACTCATATTCAACATATAATCTCATATGATGTGAAAACACTATTATGTGGAGCACAACAATGCAATATATATATATATATATATATATATATATATATATATATATATATATATATATATATATATATATATGCTAAAATATATGTAGTCACTAAATTATTGTAATGGTCGGTCTCCCCTTATTTCAGCTGCTATACAGAATTGTGGTAGCTCAACTTTTCCCTTAGAACTGGAATTGTCAATGCCCTAAACCCATAATTTAAAGACTGTCACTTGGGTTAGTTCCTGTCCCATGTTTCCTAAACAATGTTGTGTTGGGCATGGTGCGGTTATACTGGCTTTCTCCAAAACCTTAGGATTACCAGTATTTAGGAAATTATTCACAGTGTCAGGTTCTTGGAGGATGGGGATGGTGAAGGATGCATGGGAATGTTATGCTGGGAGACAGAGATGTCTGGTAGTTTATGGATATACGTCAAATACGTCTACCGCTTTCAGCAAATGCTTCTGCATCACCAGGATTGAATGAACAGCATTCTTATGTTTAGTTCCCCATTTTTACCATCCATCGCTTTAAAAAAGTCGCTTAAAATTCGACAGGGTCGACTTTATTGCATCGGGTTTTATCCAATATTGCTCGGTCTCTTTCCGCATCCACAGGAGTCTCCGAAAAATTTCACTGATGAACCGAAGGACGCGGTCCATCTACTGAGGCCCTACTACGGTCCTTCTACACCACCCATCTACTGAGCAATCAAAATGCAAAAACACACACACAAAGACTCACAGATTAGTACACACTCTCACAGGTCGAAACATCCATTATATCTCTCTGTACACATGCACAGCTTCCCGAACACATACAGTCTGAGTACAGGGTAGCCCTTTAACTTCGCAAAACAATAAAGTCGATAATGAATTGATAAACACAATAAACATTTACTCTTACATCAATATATACTCTATCTCTCTCAAACAGACAGACAGACAGACAGATAGACAGAGAAACGGACGGACGATAGAGAGAAGTCAGACTGATAGATAGAGAAACAGACTGACGGCCGGACGGAAGGACAGACGGACAGACACACAGACATACAGACAGATAGACAAACGGACGACCGGGCGGACGGACGAACAGACAGATATACGAAGGACGGACGGATAGACAGAAGGACAGACATACAAACACACATAAGGACTGACGGTTGGATGAATAGACAGAACGATATACGATAAGTGGATAGACAAATAGTGAAGTGTCGCGAAGTAAATTGCAGTGAGGCACCGACTTGTGAAGTTTAGCAAATGAAAGTGACATTTTATTGCTGTCACGTGATCAGACTATGCTGGTACCTACACATGTTGCTTCTCCAGGAAAGTATACAAATACCACTACCCTTTTATGAGATCACTGTAAGTAACTAGTCAACTGAAGTAACCGACAACACGAAACAATCTCTCACACGATCACTGTAAGTAACTAGTCAACTAAACACAAAAAACAATCTCTCACACAATTACTGTAAGTAACTAGTCAACTGAGGTAAGCGAAAACACAAAACAATCTCTAACAAGATTTCTGTAAGTAAGTAGTCAACTATGAGTTTAACCTACAACACCAAACAATCTCTCACAAGATTACTGTAAGTATCTAATCAACTTTAGGGTAACCGAAAACACCAAACAATCTATAGCAAGATTACTGTAAGTAACTAGTCAACTGAGGTAACAGACAATACCAAACAATCTGTGACAAGATTACTGTAAGTAACCAATCAACTGAGGTAACCGAAAACTTCAAACAATCTCTCACAAGATTACTGTAAGTAACTAGTCAATTATGAGCTAACCGACAACACCAAACGATCTTTCATAAGATCACTGTAAGTAACTAGTCAATTGAAGTTACCGAAAACACCAAACGATCTCTGACAAGATCGCTGTTAAGTAGCATGTCAACTGAGGTAACCGACAAAACCAGACAATATCTCACAAAATTACCGTAAGTGACTAGTTAACTTTGAGTTAACAAACAACAGCATTGAACAATAATCAGTAGATATACGACTTCAATTGCTATAGTCTTCACATTTCACTACTCAGAGATTGCATTATGTGCTTCTTGTCTTTAACATGTCTCTACTATGTCTCGCCAATATGTATCTGTAATGTGTCTCTAACATGTCTCTGTAACATGTCTCCAACATATCTCTAACGTTTTTCCAACATGGCTCCAACATGTCTCGAATATGTCTCTATCAAGTCACTGTAAAATGTCTAAAACATGTCTCTAACATGTTTCTAACAATTCTCCAACATGTCTCCAACATGTCTCCATCATGTCTCCAACATGTTTCCAACATTCTCCAGAATGTCTGTAATACGTCTCTCTAGTACGTCTCTGACATGTCTCTAACATATCTAATACATTCTCCAACATGTCTCTTATATGTCTCTAAAATGTGTATCTGTCTCTAACATATCACTAACATGTCTCTGTAATATGTCTCTAACACATCTCTATAAAATATATCCAACATGTCCATCTAATATGTCTCCAAACGTTTTTAAAATGTCTCTAACATGTCTCTAATGTGTTTCCAGCATGTCTCTAAAATGTCCCCAATATGTATCCAAGATGTCCCTAATATGTATCTATCATATATCCAACATTTGTGTCAGGTCTTAGTCAGATATGACTGAGCTACCGTATGACAGTAGACGGTACTACCTGCTTTCTGTCAGCGCCGAATATTGGGCGGCGCTTACCAAACCCGACACCCCACATTGTGCCAACGGCTTCGGGCGGAAGAGCGCAATTGGGAGGGTACTAGCCTTATCCTGGTGCGAGGAAATGCAACCCAAAGACAAAATAAGTCATGGCAGGGCAGACCAGGCCCTAAGCCTTGGTTAGCAGCTGGTCTAGGATCGAAGCTCCGACAGGCGGACAGTTAGAGCATTGCTTTGCTGATCGGGCAGCTTCTGCAGCTTGTCTTGTTCCAGATTATAGGTGCCAACTTTCCTCTGGAGTGAACTAGGCAGGCCGAGAGAGGGATCATGCTGCATGGGCAACACATGGTTTCTTTATTTTAGCCCAAGCTTTGTGCTATGGAGAGGCAATAACTCCATCCCTGGTCTTAACCGGTCTCGGAATCAAAGCGAGAGGCAACTGTTACGGGTTATAAGTCCTTGTCAGTTGGCGTAGACATGGGGCGCCACGCGATGCCTCTGACGGTGGGAGACACCTACAGGTGTCACTGATCAGCTACCGCCCGCCTCAAGCTGGGCAACCCCCAGCCAATTGGGTGCTGATCCGCCACAACCTGCCTGCTTCAATGGGTGCTTGGGGCTAGGACAAAATCTGAATCGCAGGCTGTAAAACCAATGCACCAGGTACTAATAAAAAGAATAGAAACCTCAAGCTACGGCTTGCAACCTGGAACGTGAGAACCATGTGTCCAGGATTTTCCACTGACTTGACAAATATTGACGATGTGAGAAAAACGGCTGTGATTGATGCTGAACTCGATCGTCTTAACATTGATATTGCTGGCCTGCAGGAGACTCGCCTCGCTGAGGAAGGGTCACTCAGGGAAAACAATTACACCTTTATTTGGAAGGGAAGAGGGCAGGCAGAAAAAAGGCAACATGGTGTGGGCTTTGCAGTGAAGAATTCGCTACTGGGAATGATTGATATCCCAGCTGGTGGTAATGAAAGATCATTATCACTGCGCTTGGCAACCTCCTGTGGATTTGCCACCATTATCACTGCATATGCACCGACACTCGCTTCCTCTGATGATGTGAAGGATATGTTCTATGAGCAGCTAGACTCTGCGATCAAGGCAGTTCCAAAATCCGACTACATTTATATGCTCGGCGATTTCAATGCTCGTGTGGGCAGGGACTCGAGTTCATGGCCAGTGTGCCTTGGAAAATACAACATCGGTCGCATGAATGATAATGGGCAAAGGCTGCTGGAGCTTTGCACTAGAAATAACATATGTATTACAAACTCCTATTTTAAAACAAAAGAGATGCATAAGGTCACATGGAAACATCCAAGATCCGGCCATTGGCATCAGCTGGACTTCATTATCACACGGAGACAACATCTGAACCATACATCATTAACTCGAAGTTACCACAGTGCTGACTGTGATATAGATCATTCTTTGGTTGTTGCAAGGGTTAGACTGAGACCAAAGAGAATCTACACAGCTAAACACAAGTCTAGCCCCAGGATTAATATTACTAACACTCACGATCCTGGAAAGTGCTTTGAATTTCAACAGCAACTTGAAGACGCTTTCAATGATTCATCAGAAAATTGTATAGTAAATGATAAATGGAGTAAACTTAAAGAAACTATTTATAAAACAGCGGTAGGGGTTTACGGCACTGTGGATCATAAGAGGCAGGACTGGTTTGCGGCAAACAGCCAGATACTGCAGCCCTTGATTGATAAAAAGAAGATAGCTCTCTTAAGAAACAAGGAAAGACCAACGCGTAACACTCTGAGTGAGCTGAAGCAATCAAGGAAGGATGTACAAAAGGCAGCCAGGCAGTGTGCGAATGACTATTGGATCAAGTTATGTGAGTCCATTCAAATCGCAAGTGATAAGGGAAACATCTGAAGCATGTATGAAGGGATAAAGAAAGCCTGTGGTCCAATGATCAAAAGAAGTGCACCGCTGAAAACCTTGACTGGAGAAATCATCACTGATAAGAAACAGCAGATGGATAGATGGGTCGAGCACTATTTAGAGCTTTACTCAAGTGAGACCAAGCTAGCGGATGATGCCCTCAACGCCATAGAGGCCCTGCCAACTACACTTCCCACTATAACAGAAGTAAGTTTGCTATAATTGAGCTTGCATCTGGCAAGGCTCCATGTAAGGATGGGATTCCAATAGAGGTGATCAGGAGTGGGCAAGACTCACTCGCTCTACAGATCCATCAGCTAATAGAGCTATGCTGGCGAGAAGGACAAGTCCCACAGGATTTCAAAGATTCAAACATCATAACGCTTTACAAGAACAAGGGAGATCGGAGCAACAGTAACAACAATAGGGTTATCTCACTTCTGTGTATTGTTGGGAAAGTATTTGCCAGAATTGTCCTGCACAGACTTCAAGTCCTAGGAGATGAAGTCTACCCCGAATCACAGTGTGGCTTCCGTCAGAACCGGTCTACCATTGATATGATATTCTCATTGCGACAGATGCAAGAAAAATGCCGGGAACAAAATCAGCCACTGTTTATTGCCTTCATCGACCTCATAAAGGCATTCGATTTGGTCAGTCGTGAGGGTCTGTTCAAAGCACTAAAGAAGATTGGCTGCCCACCAACTCTTCTGTCTATTGTGGAATCGTTCCACACAGGCATGAAGGGTATAATCAAGTTTGATGGCTCAACTTCAGAAGAGTTTGAAATCAAGAGTGGAGTTAAGCAAGGCTGTGTGCTAGCACCCACCCTCTTTGGGATATACTTTTCACTTCTACTGAAATATGCCTTTCGTGATCAGGATGATGGTATATACATTCACTCACGCTCAGATGGTGGCCTCTATAATGCTCAGAGATTGAAGGCCAAGACCAAAATTAGCAGGGTACTAATCAGAGAGTTGCTTTTTGCGGATGATGCTGCGATTACGACACACTCTGAGGAAGAATTACAACATCTACTATCTGCATTCTGCAATGCTTGTTCTGAATTTGGTTTAACAATTAACAAAAAGAAGACACAGATTATGTCCCAAGGTGCACATGGTGTACCATCAATCTTTATTGACGACGCCGAACTGGAGATAGTAGACCATTTTACATATCTAGGATCAGAGGTAAATAGCAAATTATCCCTCGATCAGGAAATCAACATCAGGATTGGCAAGGCAGCAACAACAATGAAAATGTTAACAAAAAGATTCTGGGAGAACAGAAAGCTTACTGCCAAAACAAAAGTCCTCGTCTACCAAGCCTGTGTCCTTAGTACTCTTCTTTATGGCAGTGAAACCTGGACAAGTTACTCACGCCAAGAGAAACGTTTAAACAGCTTTCATATGCAGTGTCTGCGAAGAATACTTGGTATTAAGTGGCAAGACAAAATCACAAATACTGAAGTATTGGAAAGATCAGGTTGTGTGACGGTGTATTCCATGCTCAGTCTTCGTAGACTTAGATGGATAGGACACGTTAGGAGGATGGATGATGGTAGAATACCAAAGGACATCTTTTTTGGTGAATTACAGACGGGTAGGAGATCTCAGTGTCGGCCTCTACTACGATACAAAGATGTGTGTAAGCGGGACATGATTGATACAGGCATTGATAATGCACATTGGAAGCAAGGCGCCGCTGAACGTGTTGCATGGAGGACAACTATAAGAAACGGAATAAAGACAAAGGAGAAAATGATTGCAGATAAAGCACACACAGAGCGTGAGAGACGTAAGATGGTGCAAAATGGTGGAAATGACCATGTTTTCACATGCACCTACTGTGGGCAAACATTTGCAGCAAGCAAGTATTGGCCTTACCAGCCACACTCGCCACCGCCATGGATCGTAGTTATTAAGCCTTTTTAAAGCACAATGTACCAAACTATCGTCTGTCAAGACGGAAAGGTGCCAATGAATGAATGAATATCCAACATATATCCGACATATGTCCAACATATCGCCAGCATATCCCCCATATCTCTAAAAGGTTTTCTTGATGTCCCTAACATGTCTCTATCATGTCTCCAACATATTTAAAAGATATGTTTAACATGTAAATAACATATCTCCATCAAATCTCCAACATGTTTCCAAGATGTGACTAACATGTATCAACCATGTCTCCAACATATTTAAAATATGTCTTCAACATGTCCCTAACGTTGTATCCAACATATATCCAACATATCGCCAACATATCTCCAACATGTTTCCAAGATGTTCCTAAAATGTATCCAATGTGTCTGCATCGGATCTACAACATATCTCCAACATATCTCCAACGTGTCTGAATCATGCCTCCAACATATCCCCAACATGTTTCCAGGATGCCCCTTAAATATCTCCATTTCTACTTCTGTCCAGGTGTCTCCTTATAAATGTTCTCTTGACAACTACCTACCCATGCCCAGTTGTTTCGTCAAAAATGTTACATAGACAACTATCTAACCATGACCAGTTGTCTCCTAATAAATGTTACATAGACAACTATCTACCCATGACCAGTTGTCTTCTCATAAATGTTATATAGACAACTATCTACCCATGACCAGTTGTCTCCTCATAAATGTTACATAGACAACTATCTACCCATGACCAGTTGTTTCGTCATAAATGTTACATAGACAACTATCTACCCATGACCAGTTGTTTCGTCATAAATGTTACATAGACAACTATCTACCCATGACCAGTTGTTTCGTCATAAATGTTACATAGACAACTATCTACCCATGACCAGTTGTTTCGTCATAAATGTTACATAGACAACTATCTACCCATGACCAGTTGTTTCGTCATAAATGTTACATAGACAACTATCTACCCATGACCAGTTGTTTCGTCATAAATGTTACATAGACAACTATCTACCAATGACCAGTTGTCTCCTCATAAATGTTATATAGACAACTATCTACCCATGACCAGTTGTCTCCTCATAAATGTTACATAGGCAACTATCTACCCATGACCAGTTGTCTCCTCATAAATGTTACATAGACAACTATCTACCCATGACCAGTTGTCTCCTCATAAATGTTATATAGACAACTATCTACACACTCCCGGTTGTCTCCTCATAAATGTTATATAGACAATTATCTACACACGCTCGACTGTCTCCTTATAAATGTTATGTAGACAACTATCTACCCATGTCCAGTTGTCTCCTCATAAATATTATATAGACACCTATCTACAAACGCCAGGTTGTCTCCTCATAAATGTTATGTAGACAACTATCTACACATGTCCAATTTTAATTCGTCGTAATTGTTCTCATGTCCTGGTGGCAGGCGAGAATAAACCTCGTAGCCGGTCCCGCGTAATCCTTGGGATAGCTTGAGATTCCATTTGTTACGCTCCAGACCCAGAGCAACAGACATTGCTTCGAAGCGTTGAAGGTACTGGTCAATCTTCTCTTTGTCCTCCTCGTAGACCGCTAAAGGAAACTTCATAGCATGGTACCCATGTCCACCTACTGGTGTTGAGCCTGGGATGGAGGAACCTCCAACTGCTACCTCAGTTTCCCCATTAGATTGACTCTTCAACTCGAGTACCCTCATCCGGTACTCGTGCTCCCTTTTCTGTGCTTCCTGTTCAGCTTCTAATTTCTTAGCAGCCTGCTCTGCTTCCAATTTCCTAGCTTCTTGTTCCAACTCCATCCTTCTCAATTCCATCTCTGCCTTTCGATCTTCCCTTTCTGCTTGACGATACTCTCTCTCCACTTCCTGTATGTAATCCGTTAGAGCAGAACCCGACAATCCCATGTCTTCCCCATTTGCCTTTAATTCTGCAGTGGTTAGTTTAGGAGTGGCCATTTTACAGAGAGGTAAGCTAGCAGGTCGAGTACACTATAACTGCAAATTACTATACAGATATATGACCAAGTCCAATAAATCTAGATATTACCACACACAGCACATTCACTCAGTGACAAGAGTAGAATCAGGACCATAGACCTATGCAGACGTGTGAAGTGTGAACAGGTAAGATATTTGTCCTATCCCCTATCCATATTCACTCTAGCTGGATTCTCCAATATGATATCTCCGTCTTATAACTAAGGATCCCGTGTCAAAAGACCCCGTTGTCAGAGGATCCCACTGTCCAAGGATCACGTTTCCGAGAGATCCCGCTGTCCAAAGATCACTTTTACGAGAGATCCCGCTGTCCAAAGATCCCGTTTACGAGAGATCCCGCTGTCCAAAGATCACGTTTACGAGAGATCCCGCTGTCTAAAGATCCCGGACGAGCCCCCAAATAATGTCGTGTCCTCCTTTAAAGTGTCGTCCCTGGAGTGAGGAGAGTCAACACCCACATTATAATTTTTCTTTCCTATCAATATTCTGGAGAATCCACCAGCTTCCGTCCAACACACTCCATCAGCCCATGGACACCTTTCCCTATCACTCTCTCACTGTCGTACTCTGCCCCCTCTCATACTTCCCCAACGCAACATATTCAACAACTCTTGCTTCTAAAAATTAATAAAGATTAATTTATTAAAAGAAAAGTGTAAAGTATATGAGACGTGTATGCGAAGAAAATGTGTGATGTGTTCTATAATGTGTAGGATCGGACTCTCAGATACTAGCATAGTCAGTTCATCCTTGCAAGGACACACCACAGCACGTTACGTCAGAACAAGTCCACCTCACCCGGTACTGTATCTCTCCTGCCGGACACCGACTGTCATCTGTAGCCACCTGGTAATCCATCTTCCTGATCATCCGAAATAGATACTGTTTGTAAATTACAGCTGATCATAGACCGGTTGCCCAATGCACATAATTTCCTATCGTTCTTAAAGAATGCACAAAACCTTTGTAGTGAGTATTTAGGTATCACTGTTATTGTTAATATACTTGAACCTAACTAGTGTCTATCTAGGTTCAGGTATCATGTCTTTAGAACTATTTCACTAGAATATATCACACCATGTGACTATTATCTTTTACTGTTCTTGTTTAGGTACTAATGTTCTTATGATGTGTTGCATCAACAATCATCACCCATCTTAGGTGAACCATCTTTCTTCTCGGACGTTATTCCTTTTTTTTTAAAGAAACATTTTTGTGTCCAACTGGTGTTATGTCTAATTGACGTTGCATGTCATCAAACCCAGTGTTGAACTTCCTCGTAACTGGTATGGAACATGTGAGAAAAACAATACATCTGGTGATAGTACTAGTCACTGATCCTACCGGCTGAGTGTAAGCCTATTGCCTTGCTCAGTTATTTCATAGCTAACTAAACTCTGTCATAGAGCATATTAGCTCCTCACCTACGTCCGAATCAGGCCATGACAAGGAAAGACCCATAAACAGAGTGCACAACTTCAGTGGGCAAACCATTGCAAGATCCCCCCCCCCCCCATTGGACACCCTCCCCATCAAAAATCTCTCCAATTATCACCCCTCTATCCTATTCATCCTAGCAAAGCCAATTATCACTTCACTACTCTAACTAGTTTTCAACTAACAGTGCTAATCATCACACTCTAGTTTTAACAAGATTACTGCCTATATTATTTAGGCCTAAATAGACTATATTGACTACCTTATGCAAAACCGCCTCATTCCGGGATGGCTGCTACACTTTGCCATAACGACACATGCTAGTTAATATTAAATTAATCTAACACTGTAGAGCTCTCCCACAACCACGTCCATCATAATCCACGGTTTTGGTCAACACCCAATCATGGTTTATGGCAAAACCTAAAATTGGTCACGTGACGGTATTCTTCCTGTCCACACAGGTGTTATTTGGGCATATCATCCATTGTCAAGAATCTATCCTCCCTGGCTTAGTCACTGTCAGAGTTGTCATCACTTGTTTTGACATCCCCAACAAGCTAGGGAGTTACTGTATGATCCCAACAACAGTTGTCAATAGCAATCTGCCAATCTGCGTGGTGTCCGGAAACTCTAAATGACAGACGGACTGTTTTTCCCCCGAGTTGAGTACTTCCGCTTTCAATCCGACCTGTTTATAAACTATCAAAGTGGTGTATTGAGTCATCTCACTCACTTCCCCTACACATCTGCAGCTGTTAACTTTTGACCGTCCTGGGGATTTTGACATCCAATTTGTTTTTTCTGTTAGTTAAAATAGTTTTGGCTTTGCAGATAGGCCGGTTAATCAGAAAGTCTCTATAGTAATCAACTGGTTAAACGCAGGGTTTTATTTTTGTGACACTTGTGCATATTTGCAGTAATAATATATACTATATCTGTCAGATAGTTTCCTTCAAACAGCATCCCTTTGTGGTTAGAGAAATGTGAACTATTGTTTAAGAGAAATATACGTGATCATACAAGCAACTATTACAGGAACGACTGTATGTACTTTTAAAAATATGTTCACAAGACTCAATTTGCACATTTCTGACAACAACGAGATTAATAGTATAGCATGTTTGTCTGACATGGACTATGATGTTGCTTTGATATATCATGTATTAATTAAACACAATGTATTATTAACAAACAAGACTGAACGAAAGATTTACGCCCTTTAATGAACTTAACATTTTGTGGATATTAATGCTTATATGCAGCATTGATTTCCTTGTTGACGCTTCTGTTGTTTGTGTTTAAATCCCTTGCTTATTTAAATGCACCTGCACACGATTATATGCCAGTAATATTTTTACAGGTGCCGTGGTGAGGTAGTTGCTAGATGCTCGCCTGCTGGCGCGGTGGTCAATCTCATGTGAGAGGATTCGAATTTGTAGAACTGACCTTGGCTCCCAGGTCGACCCAGTAGAGACGAGTGTAGCCAACTGGCCACTGGAGCTATAATTAGCCATACTCTTCCACGTGTTCACAAGGTGAAGGGGCAAACATCGGCATGTTCTGAGGGCTGTGACGTCAGTGGAGGATGGCACATTATGACAATGTTTGTGAAAATATGTCGCGCAGTTAAGTTGTTGGAATCACCGTTACGCCATCTTGATAGGACCCCGCCTGCGACACTGTTGATCCTGGGTTCAGATCCACTATGGGAGGGTATATTCATCACCACATAACTTTAGGATCAACCCAGCCTCATATAATAGATACAAGAACAACAGGCGCCCTTTACCCTTTTATCTTTCTAATAAAGTACATCTACAAATTTATCTTTCTAACAAAGCATGTTTACATTGTGTGTCTTTCTAATGATGCATATTTACCCGTTATCTTGCCATTCATGTATAAGCTAATATGCTTACCCTTTTTAACTCTCTAATAATGCACATTGACATATTTACCTTTATAATAATGCATATTTGTATGTTTACGTTCTCCTGAGGCATTTCGGCATTCTAATCACGTATCTTATATTTAAAACAATGCACATTTACCTTGTCACATTTGTAATAAGAAATCTTAACATTATAATAACTTGTATTTAGTGTTTCTAATATCTAATAGGGTATGTATACCTTTTGTAATAAAGTAGCCTTGTGGAGCTGCGGTAAAATTCATCACTAAAAGAAACATTCAGAGAAGTGAGTCCCCACTAACTTGTGTGGCCGCCTTCCTCATCGATTTGAGTATATACAGAGCTGTGCTGCCAAACATCATGACATGTTCGGTTGTACTTATGTGTTTGAACAAGTGTTCTATTTTATGAAAGCAACAGACACCGGGGCTGCGTGGTCTCGAGGTATGGTGTCCGCCTCAAGTGCTGGAAGTCCCGGGTTCAAGCCCCGGTGATGCCGGGATTTTTTCTCGTGGACTTCTAGTAATAAATTTCCCCTGGTCTCTGGGTAGTGAGATCGGACGCAAGTGTGTATTGTTGCGCACGTAAAAAAAATCCCTTGGCAGTTGGAAATCGAAAAAGAGTAGCGTAATGGCAATATTTAAAGTTAAAAATCTACCCAAAGTATTTCAGGATCCTGGGCGGTGCTACGGAGTTCGTGCACTGAGCTGAGTTTCTCCAGACTCAGGTTTGAGTTAGGAGGAGAACGGAGCACATTGCACCCGTGTGTCGCGATGTTGATCCATCAACTAAAACTTAAAAAAAAAAAAAGACACGGCTGGAAGTTTCAAGCTGATGGACGAACATGTGTCACGGGTAATTAAAGTATTGTACAACACATACACACACTGGATCGTGACAAAGTTTGTCAGACAAACTGTGTTTCGGAAAGGAGATGGAAAGTATCAGTTCATTCTATTATAGATTAAGCTAACTGCTTAAAATCAAAATGATGAAACAATTGTATGGTATATTAAGTGTATATTATACTTCATATGTATTTCATAACACACATAGTACATTAAAGGGCATTCTGTGTATGTTTTTTTTTTTTTTTTTTTTTTTTTTTTTAAATTCGTCGGAGTACATGACCGGTCTCTCTGGCCGAAGGGTTACACGACTTTCTCAGTAATCCCGTTTATCCACGCAGGGTCTCGCAGTGCGCGAGAATTGAAAGCGGTTCTGCCCGCGCTGGTGACTTGCAGGATACTGAGCCGGCCGCTCAGAAAGCAATGGCAAACTACTGAGCGTAATCTTGCCAAGAAATCAACAATCAGCTGAAAATGCTGAT